>CM061059.1:37094351-37506678 GCA_030762865.1 Paraleonurus japonicus | reverse complement strand
AGCATAATGGGATCAAAATTTTCAGAAACATGAACCCAAATACAAGTCTCGAAACGAGTTTGTACCTTGATAACTTCCCGAGCCAAGGTTGACTTCCCCATTCCACCCATCCTGACAATTGGAAGGATGTGATATACTTGATCAGCAGGGAAATTAGTGAGCTTATCCACTAATTGCTGTACATCATGGCCTCTTCCAAGAAAAACAGGATCGCAAGTGAATGAATCGGTTTCTGAGCTTCCGGATGCAACTCCAGAAGCATGCAAACCCGCAAGTCTTGTCTGAAGGCCAAGACTGCTAGCTTCTCTGTTTATTGATTCAAAATCCTTGTTGATATCCCTAATTTTATGACCTAATTTGCGGCGGTCATGAAATTTAGAAGGCATGGATTTGATCTTCTCCTTGAATGTAGTTTTTTTGGGCTCCATTTTACGGCGGATGTTGCGGAGACGGAGATAATCGAGCTCATCGAAAACGTAGTAAGCCTGGAAAGCAACATCTTCCAGCTTGTTCAGCCACCGTTTGACAGGTTTGTTGGTGTGTTGCAGTGTCTCGGCATCGCATACGAATTCCTGAATAGTGGCCAAAGTGATCCTTAGCTTTTCCAAGTCTGATTTAAAATTTCGAAGAAGTTTGAACTCCTTGAGGGTAACAGAGATCAGATTTTGGAGCAGAACTTGAACGGTGGCACCGACGCCAGCTCCAACCAAAGCTTCCTCCATCCGAGCATGAAAGTTTTGTGTGTCTGAGAGAGAGTGAGCAATAGAATATTACTATCCAGTCCTAAAGAATCAAATCAATCTCCTCCATAATTGAACGACGCGTGAAAAATATGAAGCAGTGTTCAGGAAAACATTGAAATAATTAATTTTTAGGTGGTCCCATCTCTCTTGAACAGAAACATTTAATAATTGAGGTAATAAATGGTTGATATCTCAATATCTTGATGCGTATATAATACAATTGATTGTTCCTGTGATTGGCTTCGTGTTTTTTTTATCGGTAAATAATTCGTTTCAAAGGGAATCGAACATGGGTCTCCCACTAAAGTGATGAATCCGGTGGCTTTGTTCCTGTGATTGGCTACGTGTTTTTTTAATTTGATGAACGTCCATTAATTTTGCATTCTTACGTTTCAGACTCAGAGAGTGATGCCAACAATAACGCATAAAACCCAGATAGTAGTGGAAATTAGATGAAAGCAATGTAATGGCAGAGTATATGAGATTGATATGTTTTATTACAACCCTACCTTAACCTTAATTATTCATCTAATATTGTGATTTTTTTTTTTGAAACGATCTAATATTGTGATTTAACATATATATTATTATTAGCGTAATTGAAAATATTCCCTATAACTTTGATAATATATTGAAAATGTCTTGTAAACTTTAAATACACAAAAATATCTTGTAGTTTTAAAAAAGATAGCAAAAATGCCTATTGACTGTTTTATCAAGTTACTGGGCATTTTTATCATTTTTTTAGATTGACAGGTGATTCAGATAAAATTTGCATGATTTTTGTTGCTTTAAATTTCATATAATTTTATATTTTTATTATTTAATTTTGACTAATTACATTTAATATGGAGAAATGTCGTGTTTTATTTTTATAAGAAAATTGAGAATATTTTGATGTAAAACACTAGCCTAATTTTTTAATAAAGCCAAAAGAAAGAAGAAATTAAGATTGAGAGAGAAACCAGCCAAATATAAAAAATGAAGAAAATTCAATTGAACCAAACCTAAAAAAATCTGAATTTTTTTGAGCTACTATTAGTTGAAGGCCAAAAGAAGCAGGTCAATTTCAGCAATTAAATTTCAAGAAAGAAGAGCTCATTTGCTGTTTTTGCCGGGAAAATGGCTAAGGAAACCATGTGCCCATTTGATTAGATGAGGAAATATTCACGACCCATGTTTGAGTTTTTTTTTTGAAAGAAAAGACCCATGTTTGAGTTTGACCGTGCATTAGCAAGAAAGAGAAAATAATTTAAAAAACAAAAAGGTCAGACAGCTGCGGGACCCACATGAGTAAAAGTTGTAATTTTTACGCCCAATTAGCGGTGCAAAGGCGATTTCAATTTCAACGATTTTTTAAAAGAGCAGTATTTATCTGCATATTGTGCACAATAAAAGATTTGTATGCATAAAGTTTGATTACAGTGTAGTATTAGTTTGGTTACAGTGTAGTATTATTTCAGACATTGTATAATATTAATTTAATTACAATGTTTTTTTTTTTTTTGATCGGTAAATGTTAGTTGTTACAATTCCATATTCTCCTTACAATTCCATATTCTACCTACCTCCACTCCAATTCGTTCCCAAAGGAAATCGAACTCAGATCTCCCACTTAAGTGAGGAGTCCTTAATTACAGTGTAGTATTAGTTTAATTACAATCTAGTATTAGGTAAAAATATTGTGCATACTATTTTTTAGTTATACACACAAATATTTGTCTTTTTAAAAAGGTAATTGAGACAGTTGAACACAAAAGGTGAACGGGGAATTCTTTTTTCGATATTATAGGAAATTTTTTTAGGCACAACATTTTGGACATAAACACCCTCACACTTAGTGGTAGTTTTTTTTTTTTTTTTTTTTTTTTTTTGTGAAACAAGTGGCAGTTGTTGTTCATTTCTTCATTTTTTGGAGCTTTAAATGTTGGAATGGCTTTGGATTTTATTTTTTCACTTTCGACAAGAGATTAAACTTTATTTTTTCATTTTTTTATTTTATTTTTGTTATTTAATTTTATAATTGTTTAACTATGTAGGAACTTTCATTGAACCATTTTGATTCTACAGGATTGTTTATGTCTAATTTGAAGTTTATAGAATAATTCTTTATTATTGATTTTATTCAAGCTATTAGTGTACATAATAGTGTGTTCTATTTATTGTTAGTTGAATTAATATTAAGAATTTAACCCACTAATTGACTTTAAACACATGGCTAATTAAATACAATTTGAGAGAGACTAATTAGTGGGAGGATAATTAAATCTAGTTGGGGCGCTCGAGTTGCTAAGCGATAGCCGTTGTCTGGTCTGTTTCATTCATAGTTTAATCTTTTTTTTTTTAATTTTGTTACTTTATAAACAATTTTAAGGTATTACAAAAAAGACATCTACATATAGTTTAAAAAATTTGAACAGAAAAACAAAAAATATTTGAACATGAATGAATCTATTTGTATTTTTGAAATTTTTTTAAAATCTATTTATAATTTTTCTAGTAAAAAAAATTGTAAAGTTGGCATCGACGTAGTATTCCATGTGTCCTGGACAATGGCTTTAGCCGCCGCATCAGCTCAATTGTTACCAGAAATTAATTTGTTGTATCAAATTGTAACAATTAATTAATTTATGTATCGAATTATAAATTTAAAAAAAAATATATTGTAGTTGATGTACACCTAAAGATCGAGAATTTTGAAGCGATTAACCCTTAAATTAATTTAACATAAATGTAATAAAAATAACATAATATAAAATTCGTATTAATTAAAATTAATAAAGAAAGAATAAAAAAAGGTTTAGGAACAACATTTGGTGTTGGTGCAGAGTTTTTGAACAAGAGATCCTTGACATATAAAAAATGAAGTACACCATTAGTTCAAATTACAATGCAATAGTAGGGAGAACTTTTTTATATGTGCCTGCCTGAATCCTCCACTGTTTGAGCGGATGCCCTTGAACCATGATGCAGGGAATATGTGAAATCTTGGGCCACTCGGAATCAACATTATCAATGCATCTCTTTTTCAGCAGCGGGCAATCACGAATACTCAAGTAACTTAAGTTCGTGAGGCGTCGCATTGCTTCAATAGAGGCCACACTCCTCAACTTTTTGCAATTAGAGATATGTAATTTCTGTAGAGATGTGAGGTTTCCAAACCATTCAGGCAATTCTTGTATTCCAAAACCAAATAGACTTAACTCGACAATTGCAGAGAGGTGTTGAAGCTGATCAGGGAGGGAGTCCCAATCCTCCATCCCTCCCAATTGCAACTTCTGAAGAGATTGGGAAGAACCAAATCGACTTAATATTCCGTCGACAGCCTCCTTATAGGAAACACAATCCCATGAATCTGAATCAGGACGGATGCTTGATTCGCGCAAGCTACAAGAGGTAGGAGTGTGTGTAGAAGAAGTAATGATGAATTTGGGAAGATGGAGATCCAATCTTGTGAGACGAGGCATTTTATGGAGACAATCAATTATCATTTGCATATTCATTACCCTTCGTAATCCTCCTAAATGCAAGCGCTCAAGCTTGGGCCCACATAACTCAGCTGACAAATTCATGAGCTGATGGCAGTCTTCGATTGCCAAACTACGGAGCGATGTGAAGCTTCCATTTGAACAATCTGGTATTGATTTCAGACTTCGGCAGTTCTGTATTCTCAATACCTGGAGAGAGTTGAGGGTGTGCAGGCCATCTGCTAATTCTGTCAGCTTCGGGCAACCCCATATGTCCAATTCTTTGAGATGTTGATTGTTATAGAATATCCCATGTGGCAGACTTTCCATGTCTTCCAATCCCAAAATTTTGAGTTTGGTAAGAGGTGTTGATTTAGTGCCACATATATTTGCCAAAGGTGAGCCACTATCCATCCTTGAAATTTGCAATTCTTTAAGGCATGGGAAATGACTTGGAGCACTCTTCAATTCTTTGCAATTCCTGATCTCCAAGTATTCCAAGCAAGGAAATACCTTCACTTGACGTGATTGATTTTCAAATGCACTTGCCAATTCCACTCCTACCCACTCTGTCATGTTTGGCATGCAAACTAACTGGAGTCGTTCAAGTGCTGGAAAAACGATAACTGTGTCCTTGCAGACAGCATTACAGTGGTCAATGCCATAGAATGAAGAACCTATGGATTTCACATTCGTCAGATAAGACAAATAAAGAGATTTGAGATGTGGTAAGTGCCCCATCATTGGAACTTCTTCACATTCAGAGCACCTCGAAAGTCTTATCTCCATCAAATTATTGAGTCCTTTCCATTGGCGCTCATCTTGTACCCCCATCTTCAAAGCCCATGACGGAAATCGTGTGCCTTTGAATCCATCAATCCCTAACCTCTTCAAATTTTGATGAGGTTGGAGGCCTTCCAACACGTTCTCATATTTTGTTTCACCATTTACGGACCCTTTCCACTGCAATTCTAATTCGACTATGTTTGGATTTTGAAATATGCACGCACTCTTAGCCTCTTCTTTATCTCTCACTTTTTCAAGATTATCAATCTTAAGTTTTCCTTTGAGATTCTTCAATCTCCCAAGCTCTCCAATTCGGTGGCCCTTGTGTTCTCCAACTCGAAAGCATGGTATTGTTTGAAGAGAAGTTAACGTTCCCATCTCACCAGGCAATTTTGTATGATCAAATACATGAAGATGCCTTAAGCCAATCAAGTACTTTAACGTATTTGGCAATTTCCTCAATCTGTACGACAGTGCTCTCAATGTAAGCAAGTGATAGAGTTCACCAATTGTATCTGGTAAATCTTCAATACTTGTTTCGGAAATATTAAGATATCTCAAATGCATTAGCTCCCTGATTGAACTTGGCAACTCTATAACATGATAACTCGTCAGAGTTAAAGCATGCAGGCTTTTGAAGCCTGAAAACATGGCATCATGAATTCCACCTCTGAAGAATAGAGTATGCACATATTTGATCTTTCCTCTTGATTCATCTGAACTATTATTATTCACTTTCATAGCTACATCATGCACTAAATCGTGCATGCTACAACGTAACACATTGTTGTACCCATCTCTATCCACAACTTGCAATAGAGAGTTGTGAAGAAGAAGATTGAAAATCTTGTTGCCCACAGTTTCAATATCACTTGTTTGATCAGCTTCAAGATATCCTTCTGCCATCCAAAGCTCAATTAAGTCTACCTTCTCAAAGAGAGCACCTTTGGGGAAGATCGAAAAATATGCAAAACACTTCTTAAGCGAAGGTAAAGCCAAATTATCAAAGCTCAATTTAAGTATCTTATTGATAAAATCACCTTCAATATAATTGGAAAGCCAATTTTCTTGAATCGAGAGCCAATCGTCTTTGGATTTACCACGCAGCACTCCCCCCACTACGTTGGCAGCCAACGGCAAACCTTGACATCTTTTTGCAATACTTTTTCCAAGAGTTTCAAACTCTGATGGAATCAAGTCTCCTCCCCAAGCCTTTGCTTTGATAATGGACCAGCAACTATCTTCTGATAAGCCTTGTAAATCATGGATAGGAAGTGTTGCAACAATTGAAGCAACATTACGTTTTCTGGTGGTAACAATAATGGCGTTTCCCTTGGTAGAAGTAATTCCAAACAGGGAATTAATAAAACCTTCCCACTTGAGCCCTTCTTCATTCCAAATGTCATCAAGAACAAGAAAATATGTTTTGTTAGCCAGAGCTTGTTGAAGCTTTTTCAAAACAACCTCCCTGTTCTCAACTTTAACATCTTCTGAAGTCAATATCATTAGAATTTTCTTGAAAACAATAGTGGGATCAAAATTTGCAGAAACATGAACCCAAATGTGAGTCGCAAAATGAGTTTGTACCTTGAGAACTTCCCGAGCCAAGGTTGACTTCCCCATTCCACCCATTCCGACAATTGGAAGGATGTGACATACTTGATCAGCAGGGAGATTAGTGAGCTTCTCCCCTATTTCTTTGACATCATCGCCTCTTCCAACAAAAACAGGATCCATAGAGAAGGAATCAGTTTCTTCGATTGCAGATGCATGCGAAGCAACTCCAGAAGCATGTAAAGCCGCAAGTCTAGTCTGAAGGCCAAGACTGCTAGCTTCTCTGTTTATTGATTCAAAATCCCTGTTGATATCCCTAATTTTATGACCGAATTTGCGGCGGTCGGCCATGGATTTGATCATCTCCTTGAATGTCGTTTTTTTGTGCTCCATTTTACGGTGGTTGTTGCGGAGACGGAGATAATCGAGCTCATCGAAAAGATAGTAAGCCTGGAAAGCCACATCCTCCAGCTTCTTCAGCCACCGTTTGACAGGTTTGCTGGTGTGTTGCAGCGTCTCTGCATCACATACGAACTCCTGAATAGTTGCCAAAGTGGTCCTTAGCTTTTCCAAATCTGATTTAAAATTTCGAAGAAGTTTGATCTCATTGAGGGAAACAGAGATCAGACTTTGGAGCAGAACTTGAACGGTGGCACCAACGGCAGCACCAACCAAAGCTTCCTCCATTCTTGTTGTTTAGATCCGAGTATGAAAGTTTTGTGTGTTTGAGAGAGAAAACTGAAGTTGAGAGAGAGAGAGAGAGTTTGTATTATTATCAAATACTATTCAGGAAATTTTGAGGGAAAACATTGAATGAGTTTTTAGGTGGTCCCATCTCAGTTGATAGCAAAAATGCCCATTGACCATTTTATCAATAAGCATTTTTATCAAGTTTTATTGAGCATTTTATTCGGGTTAAATTTTGTATGATTTTTGTTACTAGAAATTACATATAATTTCGTATTTTTATTGCTCAATTTTTAACTAATTACATTTAATATGGAGAAATATCGTGTTTTGCTGTTTTTTAGGAAAATTAAGAATTTTTTAATATATAACACGAGCCTAATTTTTTAATAGCCAAAAGAAAAAAAAAATTAAGATGGAGTGATGAAACCAGCCAAACGCAAAAGGTAAAGAAAATTGAAATGAAGGAAGCCACAGAAAATTGTGAATATTTTCGAGGTATGAAGGCCAAAACAAGCAGGTCAATTTGAGGCATTAAATATCAAGAAAGAAGAGCCGCCCTTGGAAAATGGGTAAGGAAACCATGTGCCCATTTGATTAAAAGAGGAAACACCCATGGCCCATGTTTGACCGTGCATTAATGCAAGAAAGAGAAAGGAATTAAAAAAAAAAAAAACTTAAAGGAGAAGATTGCTGCAATAGTTTTGGATTTATATGCTGGAATAGTTTTGGATTTCTTTTTTACCTTTTATAAAAGACTAAATTTTATTTTTCCCTTTTTTTATTTTATTTTTGTTATCTAATTTTTATATTTATTTGACGATGTAGGTATTTTTATTAAATAATTTTGATTCTAAAGGATTGTTTATGTCTAATTTGAAGTTTATTGAATAATTAGTTATTTATTTAATTAATTTGTGTATTTATTATTGATTCTATTCATGTGTTCAATTTTTTTTTTAAATTTATTCAATAATTAAAATGACGTCATTCAGCTTAATGTGTGTTACGTAAAATTCGGGCAAAGAGGATTGTCCGAAAGCCTCAATTACAAAAAATAAAAAATAAAAATAAAAAATAAATAATAATAATAATAAATTTGTAACTGCCCAATTATTTAGATTAAACTGTATTTAAACAAAGTTTTAAGATATTTGAAAAAAGCGTCTTTTCCCTTTTGTAAAAGTGTTAGTCTCTTGTTTAAAGTTGTTTGTTTGTTTTCTTTTTGTTAGCAGTCAGTTTGTTAACCTCCCTTAGGCTTAGTTAGTTTGTTGTTAACTCCTGTATTCCTCCAATGAAATTCACAATTATTTTCATCAACACAAAGTTCATTTCATTTTCCATTTGAATATTATATCATAATAATAGATACATAATAGTTCATTTCTACATTATATATATGTAGATCTCTCTTTTTTAAAAAAAAAATTCGGGGTTTACTCTTATATGAAATGTAAAATGGGAAATTATTATTTCATACAAAGTCTTGTGTACCTGGAATGATTAAGAAAAGACGGAATATTTAAGTATTTGTGAATTTTTAATACACACTATGAAATTTTTTAGAATTAAATTTGTTAGGTTGTCAACTCGAAATTTTTAAAAGGCAAACCGTATTTGAATAACTAGACTGTTTGAAATATCCTAATCCGACCTATATTAATTAATTAAACAGATATAGAAGACCAACATATAAGGCAAAGTTAGGTATAATTAATAAACAAATAATGCCAACAAATGACAAGGTAGGTATAATTAATAAACAAATAAGACCAAGACTAAATTAAGTATATATAATCAATATAGGATCATAGGTCCACGTCGATAGTCTTCACGAGCAGCAACTCGACCCATCTGGCTCAACACGTTAAATCTCGAACTCATCTCATTTATTTTGATAAACGAATCGAACTTAAATTTGTAAAATACTCGATTTACTGAAAAGCCGACTCTCTATTATAAGAGAACCAAATATAAGAGAAAATTTAAGATATGTATAGACGAATAGAAAGTCTTGGATAAATATAAATGCGAAGGGGCATCATATTAATTTTCGAGTCATTCATTCTTTTTAAGTAAGTTTAATATTTCCTATAAAAATAAGTTTAGTTTCAACCGCACTCAGTTGCTCCTGGTCCCTCCTTATTTTTTTAAAATAATATTTTTTTTGCCTTTATATTATAAAAGATTAAAGTATTAAATTTAAGAAGGCAATAATCTTCATCAACAATAAAAGACAATATTTTTTTAATTTTGAATTTCAAGGCTCAACCATTTTTTTAGAATTCATTTATTATTTTATTTTTGTTATAATTTAATTAATTTGTTATTAATTGAATTTGTATCTTGTTCTTTCAATTTTTATCCCCTTTTTTATGAATAATTTACATATATATTCTGATAAAAAATAATTTATCGGTCTCAACTTTAACAAGTAAAAAAATAGAAAATATGATGGAGATGTTGACCATAAAAGTAAGTTTAGAAAATATAGAATTTGTACATTTTAAGTTATAAGAAGAGGACATTATATTGAGAGACAACACTTCGTAACAAGATGGGGATGTTTTTAACACTACTACATTTTTTCTCATAGATTAAGGATATTATCCGTTATCTATGTAGGTAAGCCAGTGTTATCTAGGCGCGTGTTATCTATTATGGGCGCTCATAAATAATAGGTAAAAAAATCAATAAATATCTATTATCTATGAAATACTCTGCAGTCAAGTAAGGGCGCACATAGATAATGAGATAATATCGTAATCTATTATTATTTGTATCTGTTATCTATTTGTTAAAAAATAACTGAAAATGTTCGTTATGTATTAATATATATATATATATATATATATATATATATATATATATATATATATATATATCAGTTATCTATACGCTAATAAACAACAGCGAATGCCCGTTGTCTATGTTGTCTATTTTATGTACCATAAGTCCACAACATTATTTTGCAACATATAATCCATTGTCTTTACCAAATTTTCTTTAATAATCCTGATATGTGCGCATGTTTAAATATATATATATATATATATATATATATATATATATATATATATATATATAAAGAATAATTAAATACTTAAGTAAAAGGAAAAGATAAATGAATAAATACGTAACTGTTATAATATGTTGCAACATTAATTTCTAAAGCAGACAATTAATCCAATAACTAATCCAAGTGCATGACTAACAGGTACGAAAATTACATAAAAAAACACAAAAAAAGAACCTAACAACTAATGCCAATAACTCTCCCCTTTTCCATCTGTGAATCAAATATGAGCAGAGAAGCAATGCCATTATTTTTCTTGTAACAAAAATGCCAACGACAACTTATATGATATTGTAAAAAGGTTGTGGCCAAAAATTTTAGTAAAATAATTTGCCATCCTTGAGTTATTGTTTCCAAGTAAACAACAAGATCAAATTCCACAGACCTTTCAAGGAATATAACTTTGAATTTGAGTGGTTCAACCCCTTCTCTCGCATTTCATCCAACAAAAACCCTGTTGCCCTGACTGAGAAAATCAAATTTTTGAGTGACCAAAAAAAATCAATGATTGAATAGAATCACATGGACGATTAATAAATAAAGATAAATGATAAATTGCACAGACCATTCAGTTAATGAGGAATAAATACAGATGTATATGCAACAACTCGAGAGCATTAGAAAAGGTGTGATATTATAGGTCAAAATTAATGAATTGTAATAGGCCATATATGAACCAAATTATAGGTCAAGAATCCTTCAGATTGTGAGCTCAAAGATGCTGATGAGAACCGCAAATTAGGCTCGATGAATTCGATGCCCCAACTCAGGTTGGCAAGCAACGAACCCTCAATCCCACGTAATTTCGATGCCCCAACTCAGGTTGGCAAGCAACGAAACCCGATTCGAAGCTCTAGCTCGGGCTAGCAAGCTTTCGAATCAATTCACAAAGCAAGAATTTGCTTCAAGAACTATTTGGCTATATTTCATATCTCAATTAAAAGATACATGACCTTTATTTATAGGCCAACTAAAGGCCATATTAGCTGCCAACTAACTCAACAAACTAACCTCTAAACATGATAACTACCAAGCTAACACTTCTTGAAATATAAAGGATCAATATTACTAACAGAAAGATAAAGAACTATTTTGGGGCTGTTAGTTCGCATCAGATGCCGTAAACACGAGCAAATTACAGTAAGGAATCCAAAGAAAAATCTATACAAAAAAACCATGCAATAGCACTCATTCTTCTCCCTCTAATATACTTTATCAATGTACGTAGATTATCTGCCAATTCAGTCAACAGAGGCATATGAATTTCAGTAATCTTCAAGCACTATGTTCGAAATTCAGAATCATTTTAGAGACATCATGGGACCAACAAACTTAATTATCTAGTGTCCGGTAATCGGTTAATCATTTGTTTTTATAGACAAACAGGTTTAGCATACTTGACAGGCTCGTATAATGATGGAATCATCAAGAGCAGTAAAATGACAACTTTTTTCAGGCCTAAATAAATTATAATTATCCACACAAATTCTGTTACTTAATAATTATATATTTTACTTACAACATCGTGTTAAATATTATAATGATCCTATGCAAGCCACAATAATGAGACTTTCAATTTTGTTAAAAACTAATTATCTCTTGAATAATTTATTAATATTCTTAAACTATATTTTAAACAAATACTATCTGTTCTATCGTATTACAATACTTAAAAAACGTGAGAACATTCCATCTTCTTGAATAATATTAAATTTTTTATAGAATAAAAAATAATTTTGTGTTGGTCTTGTGTGAAACAGATTGTGAAATTGATTTACAACTAATATTCTTTAATAAAATAGACAATATCATCCAAAACTAATACTCCCTCCCTCCATCTTCTTTTTGCACACTTTCCTTTTCATGTGTCCCAAGTTTTTTGACACGCCCTTACAATATCATTTAAATATAAAAAATATCACTTAATTTTATTCTACGTTATTTTATTCTCTCTACTTTATCTCATTAAATCACCCATGATATTCTTACACTTTATTCTATCTCCTACACTTTATTCTCATAAAAGTCAATAAAGTTAAATTGTCATAATCTCTGGAGAAGTATGATGAAAGAGTTGGGACGGAGGGAGTACCTTATAGTATAAACAACTAATATCCTTTAATGTGAAGTTTTACGATGAAAGTTGTTTATACAAGATCTTGCCAATAATTTTTTATTTATTTCGTTGGTAGCGAAACCCAAATTGAAATTTTTGGCAGTTTGGAAAATGGAAGGGTATATGATAAAATTAATAATGAGTAAACAAAACATGAGATGAGGGGAAAAAAAAGTACTTACAGAAAATTAATTTCAGCTGATGCTCTCCTCAATCTTGCCATTCACAGGTTGCCCATCATGATCATTACTTTGTTGTTCAATGCCTCTCTATTCTTAGCAGAGGACGCATATCAACCATGATGTGGGGAATATGAGAAATGTTGGGCCACTGGGAATCATGATCATTACTTTGTTGTTCAATGCCTCTCCCTCTTAGCAGAGGACAAGACATAATATCCAAGTGAGTTAAGTTGGTGAGGCGTCGCATTGCTTCCACAGAGGGCAGTCTCCTCAACTTCTTGCAATTCCAGAGAGATAATTCGTGTAGAGATGAGAGATTTCCAAACCATTCAGGCACTTCTTCTATTCCAAAACCAGATAGTCTTAACTCGACAAGACCAGAGAGATGTTGAAGTTGATCCGGGAGAGACTCCCAATCTTTCATACCACACAATTGCAGTTCACGAAGTGATTGGGATGTTAATCGAATTAATATTCCATCAACAGCCTCCTTAAACGAAACACAGTCCCACGAATCAAAATCAGGACCCATGCTTAATTCTTGCAAGCTAGGAAAAGTAGGAGGAGTCTCAGGGATGATGAATTTGGGAAGTGAAGTAAGATCCAATCTTGTGAGACGAGGCATTTTATGCAGAGAATCAGTTATCGTTTGCATATTCAAGAGCTCATGGCAGTTTGTAATTTCCAAATTACGGAGCGATGTGAAGCTTCCACTTGAACAATCTGATACAGACTTCAGACTTGGGCAGTGCTCTATATTCAAGTCCTGGAGAGAGTTGAGGGTGTGCAGGCCATCTGCTAATTCTCTTAGCCTCGGACAATATTTTATGTCCAATTCTGAGAGAAGTTGATTGTTATAGAATAACCCATGTGGTAGACTTCTCAATTCTTCTAATCCCAAAATTTTGAGTTTGGTAAGAGACGTTAATTTGGCGCCACATATATTTTCCAAAGGTAACCCACTATCCATCCAATCAATTTCCAATTCTTTAAGACATGGGAAATGACTTGGAGCACTCTTCAATCCTTTGCAATGGCTGATCACCAAGTATTCAAGGCAAGGAAATATCTCCACTTGACGTGATTGATTTTCAGATGCACTTGTCAATTCCACTTCTACCCACTCTCTCACGTTTGGCATGTACCATAGTTCGAGGCGTTGAAGTGCGGGAAACACAACACTTGTGTCCTTGCAAACTCCATAGAATGAAGAACCAATGGATTTCACATTCTTAAGACGAAACAAATAAAGAGATTTGAGTTGTGGTAAGTGCCCCATTATTGGAATTTCTTCACATTCGCATCTTACCAGTCTTATCTCCATCAAATTATTAAGTCCATTCCAGTGGCGCTCATCTTGTACCCCCATCCTCAAAGCCCATGACGAAAATCGTGTGCCTTTGAATCCAACAATCTCTATCCTCTTCAAATTTGGATGAGGTTGGAGGCCTTCCAACACATTCTCACAATTTGTTTCACCTTCTCTAGACTCACTCCAATGCAACTTTAATTCAACTATGTTTGGCTTTTGAAATATACATGCACTCTTTGCCTCTTCTTTATCTCTCACTTTTTCAAGACTACAAATCTTCAGTCTCCCTTTTAGATTTTTCAAGCTCCTGAGCTCTACAATTCGGTGGCCCTCTTCGTCTCCTACTCGAAAGTATGGTATTGTTTGAAGAGAAATCAATTTTCCCAGCTCACCAGACAATTCTATATCATCACGACGCACATTCAGATGAAGATGCCTTAAACCAATCAAGTACTTTATCGTACTTGGCAGTTTTCTCAATCCATATGACTCTGCTCTCAATGTCTGCAAGTGATAGAGTTCACCAATCGTATCTGGTAAATCTTTAATATTTGTTTTAGAAATATTAAGATATCTCAGATGCATTAGCTCCCCGATTGAACTTGGCAACTCTTCAACATCATAACCCATCAGAGTTAAAGCATGCAGACTTTTGAAGTTTGAAAACATGACATCAGAAATTCCACCTCTGTAACACGGTGTACGCGCATATTTGACCTTTTCTTTTGACTCATCTCCACAAAATTCATCTGAAATATTATTATTCACCTTCATAGCTACATCATGCACTAAATTGTGCATGCTACAACGGAACACATTGTTGTACTTATCTCTATCCACAACTTGCAATAAAGAGTTGTGCAGAAGAAGATTGAAAAACTTGTTGCCCACATCCTCCATATCACTTTTTTTATCAGCTTGAAGATATCCTTCTGCCATCCAGAGCTCAATTAAGTCTTCCTTCCAAATGTAAGTACCTTTTGGGAAGGTGGAACAATATGCAAAACACTTCTTGTGTGATGGTGAAGGCAAGTTATCAAAGCTCAATTTAAGTACATTTTGGATAAAATCACCTTCAACATGATGAAAAAGCCAATTATGTTGAACTGAGACCCACTCGTCCTTGGATTTACCACACAACACTCCCCCCACTACGTTGGCAGCCAACGGCAAACCTTGACATCTTTTTGCAATATTTTTTCCAAGATCTTCAAACTCTGATGGGATTACGTTTCCTCCAAAAGCTTTTGCTTTGATTATGGACCAGCAACTATCTTCTGGTAAGCCTTGTAAATCATGGACAGGAAGCGTTGCAACAATCAAAGCAACATTTCTTTTCCTTGTAGTAACAATGATACCATTTCCCTTGGTAGAAGTAATCTCAGACAGGGGATTTATAAAATCCTTCCACTTGAGATGTTCTTCATTCCAAACATCATCAAGAACAAGGAGATATGTTTTGTCTGCCAAAGCTTCTTTAAGCTTTTTCAAAACAACCTCCCTGATCTCAACTTTAACATCGTCTTCAGTCAATGTCATCAGGATTTTCTTGAAAAGCATAATGGGATCAAATTGTGCAGAAACATGAACCCAAATATGAGTCTGAAAACGAGTTTGTACCTTGAGGACTTCCCGAGCCAAGGTTGACTTCCCCATTCCACCCATCCCGACAATTGGAAGGATGTGAAATACTTGATCAGCAGGGAGGTTAGTGAGCTTCTCCACTATTTGCTGTACATCACCGCCTCTTCCGAGAAAAACAGGATCGCAAGTGAATGAATCGGTTTCTGGGCTTCCGGATGCAACTCCAGAAGCATGTAAAGCCGCAAGTCTAGCCTGAAGGCCTAGACTGCTAGCTTCTCTGTTTATTGATTCAAAATCCTTGTTGATATCCCTAATTTTATGACCGAATTTGCGGCGGTCGGCCATGGATTTGATCTTCTCCTTGAATGTCGTTTTTTTGGGCTCCATTTTATGGCGGTTGTTGCGGAGACGGAGATAATCGAGCTCATCGAAAACATAGTAAGCCTGGAAAGCGACATCCTCCAGCTTCTTCAGCCACCGTTTGACAGGTTTGTTGTTGTCTGACAGCGTCTCTGCATCACATACAAATTCCTGAATAGTGGCCAAAGTGGTCCTTAGCTTTTCCAAGTCTGATTTGAAATTTCGAAGAAGTTTGATCTCATTGAGGGTAACAGAGATCAGATTTTGGAGCAGAACTTGAACGGTGGCTCCGACGGCAGCTCCAACCAAAGCTTCCTCCATTCTTGTTGTTTAGATCCGAGTATGAAAGTTTTGTGTGTTTGAGAGACAAAAGTGAAGTAGAGAGATAGAGATGAGCAATAGAATTTTATTATCCAGTCCTAGACAAGATACATTATTGTCCGAACAAAACTGGATCCAAAAACTAGACAATAGATAAATTATTGGACCAATTTTTTTTTTCTCCAAAGCTGATGATGACATAGCTAAGCTATATTTTAAGATGGTTTAGATTAGTTTGTTCAACTTCTGACATGTTTAGTTTTTACTTTTCAGCAATGTTAAAACTTGAAGGGTCTTTGCTGCTGTTACATATCCATTAAATTTTGAAGTTCATTTTTCTATTTTGTATCGTTTGATGGATATTTTATTATGAAATGATGATTAAGGGGATATATATTTGAATGGATATTGGAGATTCGTGTATTTTGGTACTTGAAATGATGAGGAAATTTTGATTCAGATGTCATACAAATATTATGGTGAAATTGTTCTTTTTTTTTTTTTTTTTAATTGAATATTTGATTGGGTATATTTTGGTCTTGATTAAAAAGAAGGATATGGAGGATATTAATTTGTTATGGATTTTCAATTATAGACATCAGTATGGAATGGAAGGGTAAGGGTAAATAAAAGACATTTTGATATTATTTGTTGTCCATTTTGGTTGTGATGATCTCTTTGAAAAGGGTAAGATATACAGAGAGGAGAGGGACTAATCACCTTGACTTCATAGTGTATTCTCTAAATTCATTTATCAAAAGTTATTCGATTTCTTGTCATTTCTTCTTCAGATGGAAACAGCTATCTGTTTTCAAAGTTATAAGCACCTACCAAAAATAAATAAAGGGTAATATTTAAAACAAAAAAACAATTTATTTAAAAATAAATGCCAATAGTAAATCCAGTTTCATAAGAATAGAATTAAAAGTTCCACCTAAGTGACCGTCTCAACTAGACATGAGACGGACATGAGACGGAGTCACATTTTAATAAATTATTATATTTTAGCAACAAGTATTTTTCGACAACTTTATCGAATAAAGGGTTAGGAGTACAATGGAGCCTCGAAAAACACGTTTCCATAGAATTATAGTGGCTATCCGGATGCTAACACTTAAATCAACAAACAAAACAAACAAGAGCAAGCAAATAACAAAAGGAAGCAAATAAAAACTCTAAACGAGTGCAAGTGGTGTGTGAAACGATCGTCGGGTGTCTTCCTTTACGCAATCCTTTGGGTATCACACAAATCGATCACAAATCAAGGCATGGAAATGGTCCAAGCTAAGAGCGATCACGTAATTTCTAATTTTATTTTAGCATTAAACGACATCGTTTGATCACCTAAACACTCAACATCTGATCGGGTAACTAATGTTAAAAGGGTCATCCCAATTTTGATGGTTTAGGCATGCAATGTCCACTAAGTTTAAGGGGGAATCTAGCAACTAATTCACCTCTCATTTGCAATCAATTACGATCAAAATCATCAAAATCAATCAATTAGTTCACTTAATCCTATCCTAAGCATATCCAACTGAATGGTTTTAACACACTAATTCAACGAATCAAGCTAATAAAATCAATTAATCAAGAGATCATCACAAAACCCAATAGTAGAAGCATTAAAACCACAAACACATGCCAATCAAAGTGATTAATTCATGATCAAACCAAATTCATGTGTAATTCCAACACCTAAGCAATCAAGAGGGTTATCCCATGGCTAATTTGATCAACAAAATAGAAATAAAAGCAATTAAAATAATACCCATGACTAAGAAAATTAAAGGAGAAGAAGACATGCTAATTAAGAAATAAACCAATAGATTTAAGAGAATAAGGATGAGTATCACCTTAAATGTGTTGATACACTTGATTGAATTAAAATCTATGTCTAAATTGCAAGAAATTAAAAGGAAAATGAAAAACACCTACTACTATGTGTGAGTGTGTGTAATTCTAAGTGTAATGTGTGTAGAAGTGTGAAATGGGTTAATCCCTTTCTAAATCTAATTCCTGAAATTTCTAATCTATTTTCGCTCCCTGTATTCTGCCTTCCTTTTTCTTCCTGTAAATCACGCTCTAAATTGAGTTATACGGCAAAAGTCTATTCGCGCACGTGTCCTGCTATGAATGGCCAAGAAAATAGGAAAATCTTCCTGAAAGAAAACGTTAACGCGCTTTGAGATGTATATAAGCCGCCTCGATGTCGAGAGCTTGGCATCTCGAGTCGAGTCAGAGGATGGCGCTGGATCGAGACGAGGCTCGAGACGAGCTCGAGACGATTTGAGGATGCTACGTAAATTCGGTTTCGTCTCAACTCGAGTGGGTGTGGTGGTTCGGATCGAGACGGCGATAGCGGTTGATGGGTGTTGTCGGTGGTGTGCATGTAGATGTGACTGCGGCGACGGCGCGATTTGAACCGCGCCGGTGGCTGGGCTCTGATCGACGATGATTGTAACAACGACGAAGGTGGAAGCGTCGCGGTGGATCTGCGGCGAAGGGCGCTGTTGTGATGGAAAGAAATGGGTTACGACAGCGTCAATGATTGGTGGTTGGTGGTTGTCGGCGGAAGGGTGGTGAGACGGTGGTGGTTGAAATTGCTGATTGATGGATTTGGGAGTTACAGATTGGGGAAGGTACTGGTACGAAGGATTTGCCTGAGGAAGACGATGGGTGTATTTATCAATATGGTGGGTGCGATGTGTGCTGGCTGATGGGTGCATTGCCTAATTCGAAGGGTGTATGCTACGTTGTGTTTTTCGCCGTCCCAACTTCGTTCGACCATATCTTTTGCATACGAACTCCGAATGACCTGATTCTTTTTGCGTTTGCGAAGCTCTCTCAGCCCTCTTTCTAACCATATAATTTTTCATTTGATTTGAAGACGTTAATTTCCCTGAAAATTCCTCCAAAATCGCCTCAACCTACAAATTAAACTCAAGACACCAAATTAAAAAATCAAATGCAATTAGCCAATTAAATGTGAATTAACATAAAAATAATATTATATTTGAGACAATTAATCACACAATAATCATGCAATTTTCACACTAATCAAATAGCCTGGTCCATAACTAATTAGAAGGCCCAATATAGTAACCCTAATTATATTATATATTAGAAAGCCCAATTAAGTAAGACCAGGTATTCTATAGTTATAGATTTCATACGTCATGCAATTTTAATTTTATTATTGAATTATTTATTGGTTTATTGGTTTAATTTTATCAAGACAAACTTTAATATACCTAGACCTATCGTGTGAATTGTCTTTATCACCATTTCACATTTCTACTTGTCTGGACTTGATCTTCAACATTATGATCCTCGTCTGAATTGTCTTCATTATCATTTGCTTCATCATCATCTGGCTCGAAATTGGGTCCATCATTAGGTCCAAAAATAGTCACATGCAATTTCTTCAATCCTTAACATGCACCCATCGTCATCATTCTCATCAACAGACAATCGGGTGAAGCGGCATTTCGATTCGCCGGCAATGTAGGATGCATATTCGTTCAAAAAATTATCCATTGGAATATGCAATGATTGTGATGGTAAAATCATTTATTGTTCAACATATAACTCAATAGATCTAAAACCAGCGTTCGGTTAAAAAAAAAAAAAAAAAAACCAAAGATCGCGATTGCATGTGATTAAAGAAATATCTGATGTGTCAGCATATTTTGCAAACACTTTCAAGTTATACTCTTTTTCAAGTCTAATCTTGTCATTTCAGACAACAAACGAAGTAGATCCTAATAATCAATCTCACGATCCACTCTTTGTAATTCAACATTTATTCTCCCACAATGTACAATTATTCCAATATCACTTATATTGTTATACCTTTAATAAAAAAAATGAAAGTGATCAGAACACAAACAATCATCACTGCATCAATATTAGGAATATATTGTACACGTTTCACATAAAAATTCATAATTTTACTGTAAATTCATTCAAAAAATTACCAAATTTAAATATGTTATTCTATACTAAGTAGAGAACAACTTTAGTTTAGAAACCTATGCCATTAGAGCTATGGATAGTTACCAGATTTTAATGAAAACGAGTGTGTTGCAAAGTTCATCAAAATGTACACGTTTCACATAAAAATTCATAACATACTGTAAACTAATTTAAAAAATACCAAATTTACATATGTTATTCTACACTCAGTAGGGAACAACTTTTATTTAGAAACCTAAGTCATTCGAGCTACGGATCGTTACCAGATTTTTAACAAAAATGACTGTGTTGCAAAGTTCATCAAACTATACACATTTCACATAAAAATTCATAACATACTGTAAACTCATTCTAAAATTACCAAATTTAAATATGTTATTCTACACTTAGTAGGGAACAACTTTAATTTTAAAATCTAAGTCATTCGAGCTACGGATCGTTACCAGATTTTTAATGAAAACAAGTGTGTTGCAAAGTTCATCAAAATATACCCGTGTCACATAAAAATTCATTACATACTGTAAACTCATTCAAAAATTATCAAATTTAAATATGTTATTTTACACTCAGTAGGAAACAACTTTTATTTAAAAACATAAGTCATTCGAGCTACGGATCTTTACCAGATATTTAATGAAAACGAGTGTGTTGCAAAGTTCGTCAAAATGTACATGTTTCACATACAAATTCATAACTTACTGTAAAATCATTCAAAAATTACCAAATTTAAATATGTTATTCTAAACTCAGTAGGGAACAATTTTTATTTAGAAACCTAAGTTATTTGAGCTACGGATCATTAATAGATTTTTAATGAAAATGAGTGTGTTGCAAAATTCATCAAAATGTACACGTTTCACATAAAAATTCATAACTTACTGTAAAATCATTAAAAATTACCAAATTTAAATATATTATTCTACACTCAGTAGAAAAATAATTTTAATTTAGAAACCAAAGTTATTCGAGCTACGGATCGTTATGGATATTTAAAAAAACGAGTGTGTTCAAAAGTTTGTCAAAATGTACACTTATTAATATACAATAAATTACGAGATATCGAAATAAATACCAACCTCAAAGTATCAAGAAATTCAATCTTGTTCCAACGGTGTATAAGTCCAATCTTTCTCAAAAAATTTCTACAAAATTAAAATATGTATTATAAAGAAATTAATTAAAATATTGTATAACTACATTAAAAATAAAAAATATATACTATACAAAATTTAAATTTCATCACCTTTACTTTTACAAAATTATGCTATCAAAGTAGTATTATCCACCCTAAGCTTGCTCAGGATCACGGGTTTTTAAATAATGTGTAGTGGTTTACAAAACCACTTAAAAAATATGGTGGTTTTGAGGAGGTTTACTAATTAGTGGAGGGGCGCCATAGCCGACGGCGCCCCATCCAAATTTCCGACAACTGCCACCCATTTCTGCCATCATTAATTAAAAAAAATAAAAAATTTTGATGGGGCGCCGTTGCTTGTGGCGCCCCTTGGAGAGAATCCCAACAACTTTTGCATACATACAGAAATTGCAGGCGCACAAAAATTTAAAAAAAAAAAGCATGTAGGGTGCTTGATTGACTACTTTAGGAGGTGAGTAATGGAAATCAAAGTCATAGTGTGTGCTTGGAATGACTCTACTATGACTTTGATTCCCAAAAAGAAAGAAATCATCTATAGTTCTCCTATTTGAGTGGTATGACTTTGATTCCATACCCTTTCCATTCCTATATCCATTCCATTCCTCACAATTTTACCAAGCAAGAGTTTCAAGAATCCATCATTCAAACCATTGAAACACTCATATCTTTTAAAACATGCTTTTCCAATTCCTTTAAAATTTAAACTGTGCTCTTGCATCAAACCTCTGATACTGGGAAGTATCTGCAAGAAAACAGTGAGTTTTAAAATTTCAACTTTCGTTTTTTGACATGATTTTGAGTTGTTTTATTGTTTTCTGAATTGGGTTTTTTGAATTTTGTTTTTTTTTTTTTGTTTGTTCTTGTTGAAAGTGTATCCAAAGGTGAAGGTGAGGGTACAGGGAGAAGAAGCTGATCAATATGATTATGAGAAGAGTTCTCTGCAGTCTTTGAAGGCATTTGAATGGCTTCCTTCGCATAATTTCACATCTACAGGTATTTTGCTATTTAATTGTTCATCCCTTTTAATATATCAATATTAATCTTGTTCAAACTTATTTGACTTTTTTAGTTGGGCTTTTCTTAAAGTTTTGTCCTGTTTTTTGGACCATTCTTTTTTTTTATGCTATGTTTGGTAGGATGGAGGTTTAAATGCTAGGATAATCATGTTATTGCTCGTATAGATTTATCATCTTGGATAGTAGTTGATTACAAATCTCCAATCATGTGATTTGATTAGGTTTTATGTTGTGAGATTGGTGTGATTACTCAAAGATAATCACACAAAGGCTAGGTAGTTTTGGGACAATATAGACATAGTGTAATAACTCAAGTGGTTAGAGATCCATTACCTATGATGTGAGGTCATGGGTTCGAGTCATCATTTTGCCGGTCAAACAAAAAATGTTTTGGGACAATATAGGGGCTATGCCACCATTGTTTTGTCTGTTTGAGCATTTCTCTTACAAATTTCGAGGATAAGAGTTGGTTTTCTCTCATAAAACTGACTTCTACAAGCAATCATCTAAAAGCTCTAGAGTGTAATCTTTGTCTTATTATTGGAACTTGATCATCGATTTCTCAAACCATTTACATATCTTAACATTCCGTGTGTGATGAAATGTATCTACGAGGTTGTGATGAGGAAATTGCTGTTCCGAAGGACCAAAATGGCACCTTGATGAACTTGCTAAGATTATAATTTCTTGGTTTTGCATTGTATTGTTTTATGAAGGAGCGTTGTTTTATTTAGAGACCACTTTTTTTTTTTTTATGGAAATTTGAAGTAGGATGGAGCTCTTTCCTGTAAAAATTGCTTGGTTAGAGTTATATAATATTATGAAAGGAAAAGTAGTAAAAATATGGTTAGAACTACATTAAAAATGAATAAAAGATCATGGGTTATACAAAATTTTAATAAAAAAAATATAATATTCTGAAAGGATAATATAGATATAGGCTTTGGGAAGGAGCTAAATTTTTCCATGATTCTTGGACATGGTTGCTTAATAATGACTGGACTTGATCACATAATGATGGTTCAAATTTGTGTATATAATTGCATGTCCTCATTGAGGTGTTTATTAAACAAAAACACTAAAATGTTATCTTGATTAATCTACCAAGGTGATATTTAGGAGGCTTCAATCAAAGAAACTTTTTTTTTTTCTTCTGTATATAATGATGATCAGTTTTATGTTAAATATGATCAATGCAGTATTATAAATTCATTTATTGTGTAGATGATTCCCCTAGATCAGTTGTGAGAGTTCCTCGCTCTTATTATCCCAAAACTCCACCTCCCAGCTTTCTCTCATCCAAAGTTTTGATATTTTTACGTTTACATTTTTTGGAACAAGTATTGTACTGAATCATTTGTTAAGAAGTAATATCCTACTTTCGTCGACTGAAGAAATGAACAAAAAGAAAACAATCATGGAGGAGAACCCAAAAGACGTTAGAGCAACTTCAGCTCCACGTCCATATGTTGTGTTATCGAGTCCAGGTAACTCGCCTAGTTTTACTTTATGTGTGCTTATACATTTAGGTGGCACTTGGTTCAAATTGTTGAATAAGAATGACAATGAAAATCTCATTCCCCTCTATGCCCCCTAATGAAAGGGATATGTTGGAGATATGACTGTCTCAATAGTGGTTACATTGTTAGAATTGTGATCTAATTTGGAATAAAAGGGACAAATAGTGGAATGATCCACTTATTTTGAGAAATAGTGAAATGATTCACTTATTTTGATTCTCATTACCCGTACAAAAATATGATGAAGATGGATTGATCATCTTTTATTCTCATTAATTACTACAATTACTCCATGTTCATTCCTGTTACCATTCCTAATGTGAAATTTTGAACCAAGCGCACCTTACTAAATATGATTGTGTTGTGTCTGAATTTAAATGTGTTTGGTGTTTGATGTTGCCCATAAACATTAGTATATAACAGTTAATCTTGTTCAAACTTATTTGACTTTTTCAGTTGGGCTTTTCTTAAAGTTTTGTTATAATATGTTTGGTAGGATGGAGGTTTAACTGCTAGAATAATCATGTGATTTGATTAGGTTTTATGTTGTGAGATTGGTGTGATTACTCAAAGATAATCACACAAAGGCTAGGTAGTTTTGGGACAATATAGACGTAGTGTAATAACTCAAGTGGTTAGAGATCCATTACCTATGATGTGAGGTCATGGGTTCGAGTCATCATTTTGCCGGTCAAACAAAAAATGTTTTGGGACAATATAGGGGCTATGCCACCATTGTTTTGTCTGTTTGAGCATTTCTCTTACCCGGGACGAGGATAAGAGTTGGTTTTCTCTCATAAAACTGACTTCTACAAGCAATCATCTAAAAGCTCTAGAGTGTAATCTTTGTCTTATTATTGGAACTTGATCATCGATTTCTCAAACCATTTACATATCTTAACATTCCGTGTGTGATGAAATGTATCTACGAGGTTGTGATGAGGAAATTGCTGTTCCGAAGGACCAAAATGGCACCTTGATGAACTTGCTAAGATTATAATTTCTTGGTTTTGCATTGTATTGTTTTATGAAGGAGCGTTGTTTTATTTAGAGACCACTTTTTTTTTTATGGAAATTTGAAGTAGGATGGAGCTCTTTCCTGTAAAAATTACTTGGTTAGAGTTATATAATATTCTGAAAAGGACGAAGTAGTAAATCTCAAGTGGTTAGAGCTTCATTACCTATGACCCAAAGATCATGGGTTCGAGTCACCCTTTGCCCAATCAAAAAAAATATAATATTCTGAAAGGATAATATAGATATAGGCTTTGGGAAGGAGCTAAATTTTTCCATGATTCTTGGACATGGTTGCTTAATAATGACTGGACTTGATCACATAATGATGGTTCAAATTTGTGTATATAATTGCATGTCCTCATTGAGGTGTTTATTAAACAAAAACACTAAAATGTTATCTTGATTAATCTACCAAGGTGATATTTAGGAGGCTTCAATCAAAGAAACTTTTTTTTTTTCTTCTGTATATAATGATGATCAGTTTTATGTTAAATATGATCAATGCAGTATTATAAATTCATTTATTGTGTAGATGATTCCCCTAGATCAGTTGTGAGAGTTCCTCGCTCTTATTATCCCAAAACTCCACCTCCCAGCTTTCTCTCATCCAAAGTTTTGATATTTTTACGTTTACATTTTTTGGAACAAGTATTGTACTGAATCATTTGTTAAGAAGTAATATCCTACTTTCGTCGACTGAAGAAATGAACAAAAAGAAAACAATCATGGAGGAGAACCCAAAAGACGTTAGAGCAACTTCAGCTCCACGTCCACGTGTTGTGTTATCGAGTCCAGGTAACTCGCCTAGTTTTACTTTATGTGTGCTTATACATTTAGGTGGCACTTGGTTCAAATTGTTGAATAAGAATGACAATGAAAATCTCTTTTCCCTCTACGCCCCATAATGAAAGGGATATGCTGGAGATATAATTGTCTCTATGGTGGTTACATTGTTAGAATTGTGCTCTAATTTGGAATAAAAGGGACAAATAGTGGAATGATTCACTTATTTTGAGAAATAGTGGAATGATTCACTTATTTTGATCTCATTACCTGTAGAAAAATGTGATGAAGGTGAATTGATCATCTTTTATACTCATTAATTAATATAATTACTCCATGTTCATTCCCGTTACCATTCTCAATTATAAATTTTGAACCAAGCGCCCCTTACTAACTATGATTGTGTTGTGTCTGAATTTAAATGTGTTTGGTGTTTGATGCTGCGCATAAGCATTAGTATATAACAATTTACTAATTTGTGAATGCTCAAAATATCACTAACTCACATAAAGTGTCTGATATTCCATGTGAACACTTAGACCTTCATGACAAATTGCACCAAATTAGCAGATCAGGTGTAATAGTTTTTCTTGAGGATACTAGTTTTACATCATTTTTGAGGTTCTGATGATTGTATTTGCATAGACAAACAGGTTTTGTATGATGCTTGACATGCTCGTTACTTCTTTCATCTAAACTCAGATAATAATGGAATCATCGGGAGCAGATCACAGGCGAAATGGCAACTTTTTTCAAACCTAAAAAAGCGGAATTCGTCTCAGAACAAACACACACAATGTAGGGTTTTCCCAAAGTCTGCAGCTGCTGAAAGCGTTGCACCTGCAAAAGGACTTAACAAGGAACCGGTAGAGCCCAAAAGCGATAATCGAACAAAAAGCAGAACAACAATAGTAAACGATTCAAGAATCAGAGGAGGACAACGCAAAAAGTCAACCCCATCATCGATCCTTAGTTAATGTTTTCGATGAACTTATTACAACTATATGAAGATAGTCTTCTTCCTAGTGTTTTGGTGGTAATATGGAGAAAACTAGTTTTTGAACTGAAGAGAAATTGATTAGTATTACAACTCAGGGTAGCATGTGTGATTCTTTGTACATATGAACCTGTATATTGATATGAGTTCTGAGTACATGCGATGTCAGTTGATTGATGGTTATCTACATAATGTAGAAATGAACTATTATACGTATCAATTATTATGATATAATATTCAAATGGAAAATGAAATGTACTTTGTTTAAATTGCAGTTTAATCTAAATAATTGTGTAATTGCAAATTTGTTATTAATTTTAATTTATTTTGCAGTTGAGGCTTTCGGGCAATCCCCTTGCCCGAATTTTACGTGACACACATTAATTTGAATGATGTCATTTTAATTATTGAATAAAACAAAAAAAAAATTAATTGACAAACAAAATGACATTGTTGATGTTATGACGAGTGTTACTCAGAATGTGCCAACATTCTGGTCACAACATCAGAATTCGTCCTTCCACTTCCACTAACCCTTAACCCACGTTTTGTCTTGGTTATTGACTTGTTCTTTCAGGATTGAAGACTTACGGAAGTTACCTAAGTCATGCGGTTGAAAGAAGCAAGCAATAGAGGTTATAAAGATCATGGGGAAGTTACAAGGAAGTTACTTATTTTCAAGGGAGATGTGGAAGTTATCTTCAAGCATTAAGAGTCCAGATTTTATCTATATATACACGGCTGCTATGAAGATTAAAACTTGAAGTTGAGGGAAACACAATCTAGCATAGTCTATTGGCATAGATTATAGAATTTATTGACGTTTCATACTCGATACTTCCGTTGGTGAATGTTCCAACATTTCACTCAACATTGGGTCTTTATTTGTATTAGTGATAGGTTAGATTGAATATTATCTAGTCACTATATACGTTGATCCATTCACGGTATAGCTTATGTTTTTACCGATTGTATCACTTAACATTTATTAGTGATAATTCGCCGTTTGGCAGTATAGACTTATTCATAGTCTATACAAATTTTTATATCCATCTTGCAAACGTGTTTAAGACTTCCGCTGTACATTTCTGATTATTATTTGTTTGTGTTGTTCTTCGAATGTGCCAACATTCGTAAATAAACATTCCGCAAAACACGTACGCACACCTTCAATTGACACGAGCCATAAAACTCGTTATCCCGAGTTTAGATCCCGTGTTTGGTGTGATTTATTGCAATGGATTATCCTATGACAGCTCAATTAGACCACCCGTTCTAGATGGTACAAATTATGCAATTTGGAAGCCTAAGATGCGCATGTACATCAAGTCCATTGATGAACGTGCATGGAGGAATATATTGACTGGATGGACTCCACCGATTGTTCCGGTGATGACAACACTGAAGCTCAAATCAAGAAGGAACTAGAATGGACAAATGATGAGGTGACAACGGCTAGCTTCAATTCGAAGGCACTCAATGCCTTATTTACCTCTACGGATGTTTCCATGTTCAAAATAATTTCTAATTGTGTATCCGCAAAAGATGCATGGGAGAGATTACAAGAACATTGTGAAGGATCCGAGAGTGTAAGAAGGACGAAGTTGAGGATGCTTGGAACCAAGTTCGAAAATCTAAGGATGAAGGAAGATGAGACCATATCATCTTACAATGAGAGGATTTGAGATTTCCAATGAATCTCAAGCACTTGGTGAAGCCATATCCAATACAAGGTTAGTACATAAAATCTTAAGAACTGTTCCTAAACGTTTTGATGCTAAGATATGTGCTATTGAGGAAGCTAAAAATACTGATGCTATTACTCAAAATGAGTTGGTGAGTATTTTGAAAACATATGAAATGAATTTTTCCCAACGAGATAGTGAGAAATCCGAAAGGAAAATTTCTGTTTTTAAAGGAGAGACTTCTTCATATGTTGATAAACAACCGTTTGTTACTGAAATAGATTCTGATGAAGATGTTGGTGACGATTGTGCCGACAATGCCGATAACATTGCTTTCTGACTAAGCAGTTTAATGCATTTTTGAAAAAAAGAGCAAATAGACTTAGAAATAATTTGCAAATTAAGAATCAAGAGAGAGAACAGACTGGTAGTTCACGTCAATTGCCTGATAGAAATCGGAATGTTAATCAACCAAGGCAATTTGATAAAGGTAACAAGATCAAATATGATCCAGAATATAGGAAAAATGTTAAATGTGATGCATGTTCTGGTTTTGGTCATTATGCTAATGAATGTGCCAACACTCTTTTGAGAAAGAGGGTAAATTTCAATGCTACCTTAAGTGATGAGTCTGATTGTGAAGAAGATTCTGATAAAAATGAGGAGTTTGCTTTTTCTACAAGAATTTTGTATGATGATACTCTTGATGATTTCTTTGGATGATTCGATGTTGAGTCAAATGTGCCAACATTTGAGGAAACATTGGAGGTTCCGTAATTTAATTGTTTCTCAAGTTCTTGTGTAGATGAAGCAGGTACTTCTAATATTGTTTGCAAAGATTGTAAGTCCAGTTATCTAAAGCTTGAAAAGGAGTTGAAATCCACTCAGAAAGCCTTGAGGGACATGACTATTGAAGAGTCATATCAAAAAGATTTGGTGATAAAGCTTGAGGTCATTCTAACAAGGAAAGATTTGGAGTTATGCAACCTCAAAGAACAGCTCAAAGGAACAACACTGAATTTCAAAAGATATTCAGAAAGTTCAGCCAAACTTGATGAGGCACTGACAATTGGAAGTACAAGTAGACATGGTCTAGGTTATAATGGTAATATCACTCAGTTTTTAAATAATAACAAACCTATTGTGTTTACAAAACCTTCTGTTGAAACTGAAATATTGAAAAATGATTCTGAAAAGAAGGATGTTTGTCATTATTGTTTTACTGAGGGTCACAAACGACCAAACTGTTTTAGAATGAGACAGGATAAAAAGTTTTCTAAAATGTCTTTAAGAATGTTGCCACATTCTGCTCAACATTTGAGACAAACAGTTCAAAAATCAGTTCAAAAACCTGTTCAAAAATCTACTTGGGTAATAAAGTCAAATTCTGTTTGTAATGTTGTCTATACCTCTTTAAAAGCATGTGTTCCTGGACTATGGTATTTTGATAGTGGGTGTTCTAGACACATGACCGGTGAGCAAAATTATCTTACTGATTATAAGGTTTATGATGGTGGAAATTGATTGGAGTGTAGTGATACCTGTTTTTGGGGCTTAATTTAGTGCAAAAAAGTGATAAAAATGTTAGTTTTGTGCTTAAATGTGTAGAGTATCACTATTTTGTCTAAAAAGTATCACTTGAGGTATTTTGTTCGTTTTTTGAGGTAAATCGGTGGAATTTGGCCAAACCGAGAGTACCGGCAGTCTTAGAATGAAGAGACGAACATACTGGATTTAAAACGGGGTCGAAGGCGGAGTATTTCTCGTAAAAAATCCCTGGTCTCGAGCACAGGTCGAGGTGAAGAATCCCTCGAGTCGAGGGATACGCTGGAGAGAGAAGATTGCAAGAAAATCAGATTCCTCGACTCGAGGGAGGAACCTCGAGTCGAGGGCGGCAGAAAAATGAGATCTCTCGACTCGAGGGCTGAATCTCGACTCGAGGAGCGAGATTTTCGTAAATACGTTTTTTTAAAAGCAAAGCGAAAGCAGATTAGAAAGGGCGGTAGATTAGAAAAGAAAGGAGCGGAGATTAGAATTAGGAGAGCAGTTTTAGCCTTGGGAGAGAAGAAAACACACAATCACACATAGTTTAGGGTGTTCTTGATTTTCTTTTCAATTTCTTGCAATTTAGGAATAGATTTTGGATTAATTCAAGTATTCTACACATTCAAGGTGACATCAAACCTTATTCTTTTCATTAATAGGGGATTCTTTTTCATTTATTATGCTTTCTTTCCTCTCTATTCTTTCAATTTTCATGGGTTTTCTTGAATTCATGATGATTGGCTAAATTCCTTTTGTGTTTGGGTGTGATGATCCTTGGATGATTTAATTGTGATGATCATGTGATTGGGTATTTCAATTATTGGGGTGATTAATTATTCTATTGTGATTTGTATGATTTAATTGTTAAATTAGGTCTTGATCCTTTGTTAATTGATTTAATTTGCGCAAAGAGATTTGGTTTATTAAATTGATTCTTAGGTGTTAGGTTTAGTTTTGACAATTGAATTCAATATTGGGTTAACGCAAGGAGACTTGGTTAATTTTCATTAGAACCTACATTAGAATACGTTAATTGCTTGGATTTATTTCTTGTGATTAAGTGAGGAGACTTAGGGTGTCGTCTCTAAACTATCTTACGTTTTCTTTGACATATTAAACCTAGGCTTATCCAGTACGGTTGATATGTGATTCTTGGCTAGATAGCTCCTATTATCCCTCGTTAATTGAAACCCCGATCATATGTGATTAGAAAGTAAGGATTCCTTGGTGATTTGCACCCGAACACATTTTTCTCATATTTATTATCTTATTATTATTCTCAGTGATTAAGTTTAGATTAAAATTGTGCAAACCCGAGCCCGACTCTATAATACCATGACAACTCTTAGCTTTAGGGATCCTAGCTCGACATAGTTCCTTTGGGTTCGATAACTTGATTGGGTCTTAAATATACTTACACGAAAAAGCTTCAATCAAAATGGCGCCGTTGCCGGGGAACTAATTAGAGTGTTAATAGGGACTTAGAGTTTGTTGAGTGGTGTTAGTAGTGTCATTTTATTTGCTTTATTTTTATTTTTGTTTTGGTTAATTGTTTCGTGGGAATTTGATACTCGTCTCTTTCGTAGGTGCATGAACACAAGGTCTCGTGGTATTCAACCCGAACCTATTAACCTCGAAATTGAGGCTACCGTAAGGAGGAATCGAGGTCGTAATCGTAGAGAAGCAAGAGAGAGACGAGAAATGGAAGCTGGGAATGAGATGGAAAATGAAGTGAGAGGCGGTGATCCTCCGATGCAAGAAGAGATCGGGCTTCCAAATCTGAATGGAAATGGTAGTGGGGAAATAATCTTTGTGGAGAACCAAGGGGGTAATAGAAACCAACCACAAAATGCTCAAGTTGGCCCTTTCCCTCAAGGGTATCCACCAAACCAATTCCCATATCCACAACAACCATATCCTTATCCTCAACAAGGCCAACAATTTCCACAATATCCATACTATCCACCCCCACCATACTTCCCACAATACCCACAAATGCCTTATCCTCAAGAACCACCTCTTCAACCACAAGCTCAAAATCAACCCATTCAAGAGCCTGAACCTCAAGGCCGTCCACTTCGGGAGTTCTATGAGCCGCAACCGAGAGAGTTCTATGATGGGATTGCTAGACCTCGAATTGAGGCTAACAATTTTGAGATTAACGCGGGCTTGTTAAGGATACTTAGAGAAAGGCAATTCGAGGGGAAGGATGAAAATGAAGATCCTCATGGTCACATAGCCCAATTCTTAGAGATCTCAGACACCATCAAATACAATGGTGTTTCGGAGGATGCAAAGAAGCTTCGTCTCTTTTCGTTCACTCGAATGGGAGAGCGAAGGCTTGGCTAAATTCACTTCCACCGGGGACCGTGAGAACATGGGAGGATCTAAGTAGGAGGTTCTTAATGAAGTTCTACCCTCCATCCAAGACCTTACAAGCCAAAGAAGCAATCTCACAATTTCGACAGAAGAGTGGGGAGTCGATTCGCTGCATGGGAGAGATTCGGGAACCTTTTGTTAGCATGTCCTCAACATGGGTTTCTGACGAGCAAACGATCATGTGCTTCTATATGGGACTCAATGATTCCGATCGAACCTTTTCGAATGCTTGTGCAAATGGGTCCATTTGGTCTAAGTCCGTGATTGAGATGAATCAAATTATGGATAACATTGCTCAAGATTCATTTCAAACTCAAGTGAGTAGGGAAGTTATCATAGGGTGTCTCAAGTGAAGAGATAGACTCTATGAAGGCTATCTTGATGACCGTCTTTGGATAAAGTTGGAGCTCTAACATCTCAACAAGGTGGAAATTCTCAACCCCTTGTCCAAGGTGATATGAGTCAAGCTCCAAATCCGATGGAGGAGGTGAACTACATGGGAAGGCCACAATTCCAAGGAGGGTATCAAGGGAACTACCAAGGTGGGAGACCTTATCAAACACCTTTCCAAAATCGAGCTCAACATCAAGCACCCTTTGTGCCTCAACAAGGAGGACAAGCTCCTAACAACAATTGGAGGAGACATGAGAATTTCTCCTATGCCAATCCGAGAGCTGCAGTTCAATTCCCTCCGGGTTTTGATCCGGGTGCAAAAGCTCCGAATAATGAAGGGAAGGCGAGTTTGGAAGACATCTTGGCAAAATTCATGGGTTGCACTCAAGAGAAGTTTGAGAAGATGGAAAGTGCGGTGACTTCCATATCCAACCAAATGAAGAATTTGGAGTTTCAAATAGGCCAAGTTGCATCTTCAAGTGGGAGTAATCTCAAGGGTAAATTTCCATCAACTACGGAAATTAACCCTAGGGAGAATTGCAAAGCCATTGAGCTAAGGAGTGGTACGAGATATGAAGGTCCTCCAATGCCCACCATTGAGGGAGAAGGAGAGGAAAAGAAGGAAAAAGATGGGGGTAGTGAGGAGGAAGGGAAAGAATTGATTGATGAAGTGGAGTCACGAGGGATAGACAAAGGGAAAGAAGTTGTGGTAGAAGAGAAAGTGGAAGAGATAAAGAAGCCTAAGTGGAAGAAGGCTAAAGAGGCTAGAGAAGAAAGAATAGAAGTTGAGAGAGACTCATGGGGAGTGCCTAAAACTGTTGAGTCTGTTCCTTTTCCTCAACGTTTCATGAAGAAGAAGATGGATGAGAAGTTTGCAAAATTCCTTGAAGTGTTCAAGAAGCTCTACATCAATATTCCATTTTCGGAAGCTCTTGAGCAAATGCCTAACTATGCAAAGTTTCTCAAGGACTTGATTGCGAAGAGGAGGAGAATAGAGGAGCCGAAAGCAGTGAGACCGACGATGGAGTGTAGTGCTTTACTAAAAGGGATTTGCCACGAAATTGAAAGACCCGGAAGTTTCACCATCTTGTGTGATCTCGGGAATGGGGTGGTGAAAAATGCCTTATGCGATCTTGGTGCAAGCATTAACTTGATGCCCATGTCCATGTTGAAGAGCTTGGATCAAGGTGAAATGAGTCCCACATCCGTCACACTTCAACTAGCCGATGGGTCCACAACATTTCCTAAGGGGGTAGTGGAAGACATAATGGTGAAAGTGGAGAAATTTGTCTTTCCAGCTGATTTCATAGTACTTGAGATGGAGGAGGACAAAGAAGTTCCACTCATTCTTGGGAGGCCTTTCCTAGCAACTGCACGTGCCGTTATTGATGTTAATCAAGGGAAGCTCACTTTGAGACTTAATGAGGAAGAACTTCAATTCTCAATACAAGACTCAATGAGGCATCCTATGGATAATGAAGAATGTCATTCAGTTGATGTGGTTGATTTGTGTCTCCAAGAAGTTTGGGAAGAATCCTCTTACTCTTTTCTTGATAATGATAATGTGATTCCTTCTTTACCTATTGAGCATAATTGTTATGAAAAGCTTAAGAATTCTTGTGTTGATTGTTTTGATAACAGGAATGCTTTGAGACTCGAGGAGGTAAAGGAAGTGAGTTTCGAAGGGGAGAAAACTCAATTGTGGAATGAAGAGGAGGATGACAAGCGAAAGGAGGAAAGACCTAAGGAGACTCTCAAGCAATTGCCCGATAACCTTCAATATGCCTATCTTGACAAGGAAATGAGGTATCCGGTTATTGTATCTTCTAAGTTGAGTCATAGTGAGTTGGAGAAGTTGTTGATTGTGCTGTCTAGAAATAAAAATGCCTTAGGATGGTCAATTGATGATTTGAAAGGAATTAATCCCTCCATATGCATGCATAGGATTAGAATAGAAGAGGGTAGTAAAGCCATAGTACAACCCCAAAGACGTGTGAATCCTATTATAAAAGAGGTCATTAGGAAGGAAGTGATTAAATTTCTTGATTCTGGAATGATCTATGCTATTAGTGATAGTCCTTGGGTGTCTCCATTGCATATTGTTACTAAGAAGGGGGGTATGACGGTTATCACAACCGATCAAAATGAGGTGATTGCTACAAGGGTAGCTACGGGGTGGCGTGTTTGTGTTGACTATAGAGAATTAAATAAAGCCACGTGTAAGGATCATTTTCCCCTTCCCTTCATGGATCAAATGCTAGATAGGTTGTGTGGGCATAAATTCTATTGTTTCTTGGACGGGTATTCGGGATACAATCAAATTATGATTGCCCCCGAGGACCAAGAAAAGACAACTTTTACTTGCATTTATGGTACATATGCATGGAGACGTATGCCATTTGGGTTGTGCAATGCACCAGCTACGTTTCAAAGGTGTATGATGGCAATCTTTCATGATTTGATTGAGCATGTTATGGAGGTGTTTATGGATGATTTTTCTGTATTTGGTAGCTCATTTGATCATTGTTTGGATAATCTCGAATTGGTCCTAAAGAGATGCCAAGAGACTAATCTTGTCTTGAATTGGGAAAAATGCCATTTCATGGTTCAAGAGGGAATAGTCCTTGGTCATCATATTTCATCTAGTGGTTTGCAGGTTGATCGGGCTAAAGTGGTGGCTATTGAGAAGCTGCCTCCACCTACGAATGAGAAGGGAATTCGTTCATTTTTGGGGCATGCGGGATTCTACAGAAGATTTATTAAAGACTTCTCTAAAATAGCTAAACCCTTAACTCACTTACTTGAAAATGATACTCCTTTTGTGTTTGATGATACTTGTCTTGATTCTTTCAGGAAGCTTAAGGAGGCTTTGGTGAGTGCACCGATCTTGATCACACCTGATTGGACTTTGCCATTCGTTTTGATGTGTGATGCAAGCGACTATGCTATGGGGGTTGCTTTAGGTCAATTGAGAAACAAGCGGTTTCATGCCATTTACTATGCATCGAAGACCTTCAATCCAGCCCAACTCAATTATACGGTCACTGAGAAGGAATTCCTAGCGGTAGTGTATGCTTTTGATAAGTTTCGACCCTACCTAGTAGGTGCGAAAACTTTTGTTTACACAGAACCACTCAATTCGCTTTCTCATGGGTAAGAAAGATGCAAAGCCAAGGTTGATGAGATGGATTCTTTTACTCCAAGAGTTTGATATAGAGATTCGAGACAAAAAGGGGAGTGAAAATGTGATAGCGGACCATCTATCACGTCTCGAGAAGGGGAAAGAAGTCATAGATGAGGAGGGAGATGTGCAAGAGTCGTTTCCGGATGAGAGACTCTTTATGGTAGGAGAAGTGAAGGAAGTGGAGTTAGGGGGTCAAGAGAAGAAAGCACAAGGAGAGGTACCATGGTATGCTGATTTTGCCAATTATTTAGCATGTGGTGCATTGCCCGATGAGTTGCCTAAATATGCTAGGAAGAAATTTTTGAAGGATGTGAGGAGCTATATTTGGGAAGATCCGATTCTCTTGAAGAGAGGTGTTGATTCCGTCATAAGGAGATGTGTCCCAAGGGAGGAAGTTGAGGCTATTCTTGAGCATTGTCACTCAATGCCTTGTGGTGGACATTTTGGTGGAGCTAAGACGGGAATGAAGGTTTTGCAGTCGGGATTCTATTGGCCTACTATCTTCAAAGATAGTCATGAGTTTGTAAGGAGGTGTGATAGATGCCAACGAATGGGGTCGATAGCAAAACGAGATGAAATGCCTCTGTCTATCTTCATCGAAGTTGAGTTGTTCGATGTTTGGGGGTTAGATTTTATGGGCCCATTTCCACCTTCCTTGATTTCTCTATATTTTGGTTGGAGTGGATTATGTGTCTAAATGGGTGGAAGCTATTGCCACAAAACCAATGATGCTAAGGTGGTGATGCAATTCCTAAAGAAGACCATCTTCTCACGATTTGGAGTGCCTAGAGCATTGATTAGTGATGGAGGTTCACACTTTGTGAACAAGCTCATGGTGAAGTTGCTCGAGAAGTATGGTGTGAAGCATAAGATTGCCACTGCATATCATCCACAAACTAATGGTTTGGCGAGGTCTCCAATCGACAAATAAAGCAAATTCTTGAGAAAACGGTGAAAACCAATAGGAAGGATTGGGCTTTGCATTTGGATGATGCTCTTTGGGCATATCGAACCGCTTTCAAGACACCACTTCAGATGTCTCCTTATCAATTGGTTTTTGGCAAGCCATGTCATCTTCCCGTTGAGCTAGAGCACCGAGCATATTGGGCTATTAGGAGGTTGAACTTTGATGAAGGTTTAGTGGGTGAGAAGAGGATGCTCCAATTACATGAGTTGGATGAGTTTCGAGAGAAGGCCTATGAAAGCTCAAGAATCTTTAAGGAGCAAACTAAGAGATGGCATGATAAGAAGGTGAAGGAGAAAGACTTCCATGAAGGCCAAAAGGTGTTGTTGTTCAACTCGAGACTCAAGCTATTCCCGGGAAAGTTGAAATCACGATGGAGTGGACCTTTTGAGGTTGTGAAGATATTCCCTAGTGGTTTCTTGGAGTTGAAGGATGAGAAGAATGACCACTTCTTTGCTAATGGACATAGGGTCAAGCCTTATTTCTGTCCAACTCAAGTGAGGATGGTGGAGAATTGGTTCTTGAAGGAAAGTTGAGCAACTCACGCTCCGTCCGGCAATGGACGTTAAAAATAGCGCTGGATGGGAGGCAACCCATCATTTACTTGCTTTCTTTATTTCGGTTTTCGTTTTTTTTTATTGTTTATTGTTTTTAATAAGTGTGTTGTGTGTTGCTTTTCAGGAGATCGAGGTGTACAAGTGAGATAATTGAGATACAAGCTCGAAGGAGAGAGAGTACTTGAAGACCTTTAGATACAACACCTTCTCCAGACTTGGACTTGTCTAAGTTTGGGGGAGGTGTGTCTCTTTTCTTGTTTTTCATTTCTTAGTAGTAGGTAGTTGTGTGCAACTCAACTAGCTAACTATCTTACCAAACTTTTAATTGCTTAGCAATGAAAAAGTTTGGGGGGGTGTGTAAGTTTAGCAATTTTCGTTGCACCAACTTGCCTCTCATTAGCATGAGAAAATTTTTGTGAATTTGGAGCTTATTTGTGGATTAATTGCATATATTTGAGTCTATCTTTATTGAGAGTAGTTGTGGAGAGCGTTGGTATGAGAAAGGGTATATGATTGAGATTATGTTCATGAGCATGTGTGCTTGATTGGTGGACATATTGGACTTTTGATTTGATCATGAGTTGATTTGTGGCTTGATGATAGCATGATGAATTGTTGTGTGATGATGGATGTGAGTCTACTTGGGTAATAAAGTCAAATTCTGTTTGTAATGTTGTCTATACCTCTTTAAAAGCATGTGTTCCTGGACTATGGTATTTTGATAGTGGGTGTTCTAGACACATGACCGGTGAGCAAAATTATCTTACTGATTATAAGGTTTATGATGGTGGAAATGTTACTTACGGAGGAGGTTCAAAAGGTAAAATTATTGGGATAGGTACACTAAATGTTCCTAGTTTTCCTAACTTGACAAAAGTACTACATGTTAAAGGTTTACTTGCAAATTTGATTAGTATTAGTCAATTATGTGATGATGATTTGCATGTGAAGTTTGATAAGAGTTCATGCTATGTGCTAAACAGTGATGATAAATGTCTTATGGTTGGAAATAGATCAGTTGATAATTGTTATTTGATCGACTCTAATCAAGCATGCTTTAATGTTCAAACTGATGAAAGTATACTTTGGCATCAAAAACTTGGACATGCTCATTATAGAAACATAATCAAATTGTTAAAATTTGATGCTGTTAAAGGTCTGCCTAAGTTACAAATACATAGGTCAAATGTGTGTGGATCCTGCCAAAGTGGTAAACAAGTCAAAATGTCGCATGAAATGTTGACACAATGTACTACAAAACATTGCTTTGAACTTTTGCATATGGATTTAATGGGACCAATGGAAACTGAAAGCATTGGTGGTAAGAGATATTCTTTTGTCATAGTAGATGATTATTCAAGGTTTACATGGATTGAGTTTCTTAAAGAGAAATCAGATGCTTTTGATGTATTCAAAATTCTTTACAAAAGGTTTAAGAATGTGTATAACACTAAGATAAAGAGAATAAGGTCTGATCATGGTAGGGAGTTTGAGAACAGTGTATTCACTAAGTTTTGTGAAGATAAAGGCATAATGCAAGAATTTTCTTCTCCTAAAACACCTCAACAAAATGGTGTAGCCGAAAGGAAAAATAGAACTCTACAAGAGATGGCTAGAGTAATGCTTTTATCCAAGAAACTTTCAAAAGATTTTGGGTGAAGCTTTGAATCTTTTGCTTGTCATATTTCAAATAGAGTTTATCTTAGACCTAATTCCACAAAGACACCTTATGAATTTTTGAATGACAAAAAGCCTAATCTGAAATACTTTCATGTCTTTGGATGTGTTTGCTACATTCTGAATGATAGAGACCAACTTCATAAGTTTGATTCAAAAAGTGATAAGGGTTTCTTTCTTGGTTATTCTAGAAACAGTAGAGCCTTTAGGATTTATAATCTTAAGACTGATACTGTTCAAGAGTCTATGAATGTTGTTTTTGATGATAATGCAAGTCTTGCAAATAATACTATTGAAGAAGATGTGTCTGATCTTATTGAGCAGATGCAAAGTTCTGAAATTTCTGAATCGTTTGAGAATGTTGCTACAAATGTGCCCACATCTGAAGCAACATCACCTCAAATTCCAGAAACTATCAGAACTATGCCTTATCCTGCTATAGTACCATCTTCTAGAATTCTCAAAAATCATCCACAACAACAGATCATAGGTAAGCCTCAATCAGGTGTACAAACAAGGAGAAAATTGAGTTTTGATGCAAGGCATGTGGTAAGATCAATCTGTATGACTTCTATGTGCAACAAGGTGAACTTTGAATGTTTTCATTCTCTCAATGAGCCTAAAAACATTGATGAAGCTATGAAAGATGAAAACTGGATTAATGCAATGCATGAGGAGTTGAACCAATTTGATAGGAATGATGTATGGATACTAGTACCTAGGCCTAATGATGTGAATGTAATTGGCACTAAATGGATCTTCAAAAACAAAACTGATGAATCTGGTAATGTTATTAGAAACAAAGCTAGATTAGTTGCTCAAGGCTATACACAAGTAGAAGGAATTGATTTTGATGAGACATTTGCTCCAGTTGCTAGAATTGAATCCATAAGACTATTACTTGCTATTGCATGTTATATAGACATTAAATTGCATCAAATGGATGTCAAAGCCGCATTTCTAAATGGAATTCTTATGGAAGAAGCTTATGTAGAGCAACCAAAGGGATTTGAGGATCATGAATTTCCTAATCATGTTTATAAACTTAAGAAAGCCTTATATGGTTTAAAGCAAGCACCTAGGGCATGGTATGGTAGATTAACTGATTTTCTTGTTGAATTTGGTTTTTATAGAGGTGAAGCTGATAGAACTTTGTTTATAAAACATTCTGGAAATGATGTTATGATTGCTCAAATATATGTTGATGACATTGTATTTGGTTCTACATGTGAGAAAATGCTTGAATTATTTGTGCATGAAATGACCTCTACCTTTGAAATGTCAATGGTTGGAGACTTAAATTACTTTTTAGGTCTTCAAATTAAACAATGCAAAGATGGTATTTTCTTTTGTCAAAGTAAATATGCCAAAAATCTTGTGAAAAGGTTTGGTTTAGACAATGCTAAACACATGAAGACACCTATGGGATCGACACAAAAATTGTGTAAAGACAGTGTTGGCACAAATGTTGACTCAACATTGTATAGGTCGATGATTGGTAGTCTATTGTATCGACTTCTAGCGAGGCCGAGATATCATGTTTAGTGTTTGTTTATGTGCACGTTATCAAGCTGATCCTAAAGAATCTCATATGAATTCGGTTAAGAGAATAATTCGATATGTGGCGAGGCACATGTGATTATGGAATATGGTATAGCAAAGATACTAATTGTTCCTTGATTGGGTATAGTGATGCAGATTGGGGAGGTGATAGTGATGATAGAAAGAGTACAAGTGGAGGATGTTTCTACATGGGTAACAATCTTGTTTCATGGCATAGCCGTAAACAAAATTGTGTGTCCTTATCCACGGCTGAATCCGAATATATTGCCACGGGAAATTGTTGTACTCAACTTCTATGGCTTAAGAAGATGTTCGATGATTACGGTTTGGAGAGCAATACTCTTACTGTTTATTGTGACAATACAAGTGCAATTAATATATCCAAGAATCCTGTGCAACATTCGTTAACTAAGCACATAAGTATTAGACACCATTTCATTAGGGATCTTGTAGAAAAAGAAGTTGTAAAGTTGGAATACATTTCAACTGAGAAGCAAATTGCAGACATCTTTACTAAAGCCCTGGATAATGAGAGGTTTTCTTCTCTTAGAAAATCTCTAGGTTTATGCACAAATTAGATCTGTTATTGCTGTGTGTTGTGACAAATGTGCTAACATTTGAAGCAACACTAGAACAATTTATTTAAATTTTTCTAAGTATTGTAATATTTAGTGTTGTCAAACTCTCCCTGTGTAAATAGTATTAGAACCTCGTGATTAATAAAATTTGTCCTGGACACACTTCTCTTAAATGCAATGAAATTAACTCACAATTAGATGCTATGTCACTAAGTAACTATGGGACACGGAGTTGACTACTACGATGATCTCTTTTCAAAAGGTGACGTGAATGCATCAATATAATCACAATCCATTGAGTAATTATGGGACACGGAGCTGACAACTACGATGATCTCTTCTGGAAAAATGGATCAATGTGATTAAAAGTGAGAAAAACAAAATATAGTGCAACACAAATGATTTTATATCATGTAAAAACTGTGTTGAGAAGTGTGTGTGCCGACATTGTCCATATAACATTCTGGTTCTTTTATGTATATTTACCTCTATGAGATTGATAATTTCCGGATATTATTCTATGATGAATTATTATTTTTAAATTGTTCCCAGCAATATTATTTAATCTAATTATTTTTATTGTGCACGTTTTTATTTTATTAAGTGGTTTTTTGCATGTTTCTCTTATAACTTCCACATTTTCGGTAATGCCTATTTCTTAGGGATGTGATTAAATTTCTTCTTCTCAAAACCGATGTGGACACAACTTCTACATTCTTTCTTTTCCTATTTAAGGTTCTTAATATTCTGTGTGCTCTACACATTGCTCTTAGTTTTCGAAAATTGACACAAGTGTTCGAAGGTATTAATGTTTGCACTTGTTGGTATTAGTTGATAATCTGCCTTTAAATATTGCAATTCAAATTGATTATTTTATTAATTTAATTTGAATAGTGTTTGCAGGTTATTAATTATCATGGCTGATGGGAAAGGCTCTTCACCTTCACATTCGAAACACTCTACCTCTCCAGCAATTTCATCTTCTTCTCAAAACCTACACCTATTAGCTTCAATGGCCGCTGAGAATGTTCCCGGAAATGTTGGCCCTTCTAACCCAACATCACCCTCTTCGGTTAGGGTTGGCTCAATTGATGTTCCTCTCTCGGCCTATGACATTCGATCAGAAATCCAAAACCCTGGTACCCAATCCTCTGATATTCCGAAATTGGACGAAACGCCACCAAAGCCGGTCAGCGACGAAGCCAGCGAAGACCCAGCTCTTGAAACTTATCCAATGACGGTGGAACTAGCTGAAGGAGCCACCTCTGATCAAATAGTCTATGCGTTCAAAACCCTCTCAAAACAGACGATTTACCCTGTTGTCAAGGTAGGCGACGTGGAGGTTGATTTCAAAGAAGTACAAACACTTAGTGTTTACACCGCAACAATCACGGAAGATACTCCGGTGGAAGAATCATCCTCCCGAATCTTGGACACCGGAGAACTCGCCGCCCGCCTTCAACATTCGACAAAAGGCTACGAGCTCAAGAGGACAAGGACAAACGCCCGTTCGTATAGAACAATGGGACGTCGTGTGGACTATTCTCGAAACGGCAAAAAGCGAAGCATGATGATGGCGTTGCTTGAAGCCTATCCAGTGTTCGACTCGACTCTCTCTGGCGATGAAGTGGTGGAAGAGGCGAATCCCAGAAAGCAGCGAGAGAAGAAGGCGATGTTCCGGTGCTTAGCCCTAGGGGGAGTGCGAGGATTGAGAGATGGATCAAACATTGGCTCGGATGGTGCTAGCTTGGAGAAGAGGAAGAAGAAGAAAAAAGTTCCGCAGGATGTCTTGCAGGAGGATGTTGGCACACCAATGGACACATCATCATCGACTCGAGTCTTCGTCATCCGAAGCAAGTGTGGCTAAATCGATGAGGTACATACAGATTCCTCTTTGCATATGTCTTCATTTGATTCGATGATAGCTATAATGGTGTGAATAGTGAGAAATTTAGGACTTTGCGGACTAGAGTGATAGTTGGAGAAAGGATAGTTAAGATGGATGATTTTGTGAGTATGAATTTGGTTGGATACCGACCGATAGGTCCTTAATGCACTCTCTACAATTTGCTACTCCTTATATTGTAGATTGGGTTTATGAGTTTTATGCAAACTTGAAAGTCGAGTTTTGAAGTTAATTCTAAGCACTTTGGAAAAGTGAAGTTTAGGGAAAGATCATTATGATAACTCCGGCTATTATTAATGAGATTTTGAGGACTAGAGATGGTGATGATCCTCGGGTTGATGATTTGGATGAGGTTATTAAGGTAATCACTGGGGAAGGATTAATGTATGGAGATATAGGATGAATTCCTCGGTCTTGACCAGCCTTTATAGTGTTCTTCACAAATTAATTGTGTATAACCGGTTGCCTTCTTCAAACACAACCACTTTGACAAGTGAGCAAAGGCTATTTCGATGTACAAGATTGGACATTTGAGGGTCTTCAACCTTGGAAAACGATCTTTGAGAATATGATGACATATTCGGGAAAGTATCAAGCAAAGGGTTCTTTGCCATACCCAAGTCTAATTCACTCTTTGATTTACGCTCAAGGGTTTCAAAGGGAGAACCATGAGATTATCGGCTCGTTTGCACTAAGTTTAGCTATTTCTCATGTCTTGAGATGGACCAAGAGTAATTGATCCGCCTTTCGAGAGACCCGAATGCACCCGAACCTACCGATCAACAACCGATGTTCCTAAAAATGTTGGCACACACGCCAACATATGTAAATGCAGCCTCAGTTCATCCGAGACCAGATAGCTATGGCCGAAAATTCAATCAGTAATACCAAGTGTTTGCTACGCAACCTAGAAATGCAGAAGAAAGTCTGGGAAACTTTACTTTCTACTGTCTCAGGGGGAGTGGGCCCTGATGTTGCTGCTCCTCAAGTTGCTGTGGATGTTGCTGATATTTCTGCTGAACAGGCTGAAGGAGTAAGTCTTTGGTGATGGGGCAAGATGCAGAGGCTGATACGTGATATTGGAGGAGGACCAGACATGGACATTCTGGAGCTGGAACAAGTGCAGCTCAGTGCCGAGAATCAAACAGAGACACCAGAATGTGCCGGAAGATGTGCCGACACAACAAACCAACAATGAGAGATGGACCCGGCGGTTCAAATATGGATGAAGATCTTTGAAAGGATCGAGGCAATGATCGGGATGATGATGACCTCGGTGTACTGCATTTGACGATCTAGACGATTGGGGACATCGGAGGTCGAACTAAGGGGAGCTTTCCAAGAATGAGAGAGCTAGAAGAAAGGGGAGTTCGTGCGGGGACTCAAGTAGATGCATTTGTTAATTCATTATCAGCCCAATCCTCTCCTAATCTTCATTAACAAGCTTTTCTTATTCTTGTAATAGACTCATTTTAATTTTCTGTTTTATATGCGTTTTATTTTGCTAGACTTATAATAGTATAGGCTTATGTGTTAATACCTATGTTTTTTGATTTATGAACTTATTAGATTAAGTATTTGTGTTTATATCTACGTTCATGCCTTATGCTCTGATTTTAATTCTGTTTAAAGTCTTGCATATGTTTTTTTGTTTTATATTAGGTTTTGTATTTTCTTACTTCTTTTTGCTCTGATTTAAGTTTTTATTAAGTATAGTATGGTGTTTTATTTTGTATTCATGCTCTGATTTTATATTGTTTATGTTAGCTCTATTTTATTTTATGTTAAGTGTATGTTTTGTTCTTTGTGATGTTATGTGTTTAGTGTTTTTATTTATGTATGGTTGTTTTGGCAAAGTAAAAAGATGTCATTTACTTGATGTTAATTTACTTATCTCTATTGTGTACACATTCTGCATATTATTGCAACATCAGGTGTGTTCCAGTAGAAAGGCCGAATTGGGGGAGATTGTTGATGTTATGACGAGTGTTACTCAGAATGTGCCAACATTCTGGTCACAACATCAGAATTCGTCCTTCCACTTCCACTAACCCTTAACCCACGTTTTGTCTTGGTTATTGACTTGTTCTTTCAGATTGAAGACTTACGGAAGTTACCTAAGTCATGCGGTTGAAAGAAGCAAGCAATAGAGGTTATAAAGATCATGGGGAAGTTACAAGGAAGTTACCTATTTTCAAGGGAGATGTGGAAGTTATCTTCAAGCATTAAGAGTCCAGATTTTATCTATATATACACGGCTGCTATGAAGATTAAAACTTGAAGTTGAGGGAAACACAATCTAGCATAGTCTATTGGCATAGATTATAGAATTTATTGACGTTTCATACTCGATACTTCCGTTGGTGAATGTTCCAACATTTCACTCAACATTGGGTCTTTATTTGTATTAGTGATAGGTTAGATTGAATATTATCTAGTCACTATATACGTTGATCCATTCACGGTATAGCTTATGTTTTTACCGATTGTATCACTTAACATTTATTAGTGATAATTCGCCGTTTGGCAGTATAGACTTATTCATAGTCTATACAAATTTTTATATCCATCTTGCAAACGTGTTTAAGACTTCCGCTGTACATTTCTGATTATTATTTGTTTGTGTTGTTCTTCGAATGTGCCAACATTCGTAACAACATTCTGCAAAACACGTACGCACACCTTCAGACATAATTTAATTTAATTTATAAAATATAAATAATAATAATAATAATATATGACGTAAAATATTAATTGAGAACCCAAATTTCAAATATCAGAATGAATTGGGACGCTTGTGATATCCGAATATTTCTTTAGTTATTTACCAATAAAATTTACTCATTTTTATTAACTTATATGAGTGACACGTTATTTATTTGTAATTATTTTCATTTTACTCCTTAAGTTTTAAATATATGATATTTTTATTGAATTGGTAGTCATAAACTTCTACCTAAATTGTTAAATCTAAAGTAATATAAATAAATTAAGTGTCAACTACTCATAAGTCAATATAATTCATACAATTATTTATTTGTGTACTTGTAATCTCGTACTATTTTATCTTGTTTTAAATATTATATTAAATATGTGTTTTTACCTACTTAGTGGTAAGACAATAATTGACTTTATTATAAGATTTTATTTAATTCTTTTTGTACTGCTCAATTGTTACTACCTCTAGTGTTAACGTGAAAATTAATTATTATGATATTCGAGCTTCTCACTATTCATTAACTAATATATTTCATGCATTGAGTGTGTTTTTAATTAATTATGTGCTACTTGTGATTTTGAATCATTTTATCTTGTATTATTTTATTGTGCTTTTAAATAATGAATTAATTAAATATGTCTTTATATGTTTAGTGATGAGAAAATCAATTTATAAGTGATTGAGACTTTCATGGTGTTTGAGTAGTAATACAAATTATATAATTATTAGTGGTATTAATGGAATAAATTATAATACTAATGGTTTCTATTAATTATATATATATAATATATGTATAGTGTGTATAATATATGAGGGTGGTGCGTGGCATGTACATATATGTGGGTGTAGTAGTAGGGATTAGATAAAGATAAAGAAAATAATAATAATAATAATAATAATAATAATAATAATAATAAATAACACAAACTTACCTTGGAAGTAATCTTCAAGGCGGTGGAGTGAATTGGCCATATCAATTAGATAGGTGATCATGTACACGCACGAGAGAGAAGAGAGAGAGACGTATCGAGCGAGATTCTGAAGCGTTTTGGTAAGTTTTCGACTTTCGTCAATTGATAAATTTTATACCGTTTTGAAGCTCGTGATGAGTAGAACTAATCCCTACCCTCAAATCATTAATATGTGTTCTTATTTGATAGTGAAAGACGATAAAAAGGGTTTAAGGGTTTGATTTATATCGATATTTTGCAGACTTGAGGTAAGTAGAAATTCATTTGCACCTACAATGCATAAATATAATATTTTGTGAAGTATTTATGCTTAATTGATGATATATGAATATTACGTTAATAGTGATATTTGATTGATATTCAATGGTTATTGTGAAAGAGCCTGTGAGCTCAATATTTTAGGTGGATTAAATATGTGAGTTCCATGATTATTGTGAAATGAACTTATGAGTTCTGTGATTATTATAGAAATGGATAGGGTGATTGAGTTGGTAAGTTGTGAGTAGAAATGAATTAGGCGAGTGATTAGAAATGAATTAGGTGATTTCAAAAAGAGAGTATTTATATCGGTCATGTGATGGCTTTTATATTAAGCGTACGCTGGCATATATCAGTAAGTCTGGAGCCCCCGGCATATGAGTAGAAATGAATTAGGCAAGTAGAAAGGAATTAGGTGGGTGATTAGAAATGAATTAGGCGAGAGCGATTACAAATGAATTAGGTACACGATTAGAAATGAATTTGGCGAGAGCGATTAGAAATGAATTAGGCACGTGATTAGAAATGAATTAGGGGATTTCAAAGTGAGAGCGGAAGGGGCGACCTAGGAGTTAAGGCGACCAGAGTGAATGTGGCGTATGCTACCTAGAATGGGCCACCGAATTCAATTATGGCAGAATGAATCTGTGAGTTCAGTGACAATGGTGAAATGATTCTCTGAGTGCATTTATTGTGGAATTAAATCAATGAGTTCATGATTTTTGTGAAATGAACATACGGGTTCAGTTATGATGAAATGAACGTGTGAGTTCAATGAGTTGTGAAGTTTGTTAAATAATTTGTGTTGCATTGCATCAAGCATATCACGCATTAACATGAAATTATATTTGAAGCATTTGACCACTGGTTATACATCAAGAGCGGAAGGGGCGATCTAGGAGTTAAGGCGACAAGAGAGAACCTGGCGTATGCTACCTAGAGTAGGTCACCATCGTGTATGATGATGTGTGACAACGGAAGGGACGGCCTAGGAGTTCAGGCGACCAAAGAGAATCTGGCGTATGCTACCTAGAGTGGGCCACCATCAGCGGAAGGGGCGACCTAGGAGTTAAGGCGACCAGGGAGAACCTGCCGTATGCTACCTAGAGAAGGTCACCGTCGTGTATGATGATGTGTGACAACGGAAAGGGCGACCTAGGAGTTCAGGCAACCAGAGGGAAACTGGCGTATGCTACCTAGTGTGGGCCACCGTTAGCGGAAGGGGCGACCTAGGAGTTAAGGCGACCAGGGAGAACCTAGCGTATGCTACCTAGAGTGGGCCACCGTCTCATATGATATGTTTATATTGAGCTCATGTCGGTGCATAGTAGTGAGTCAGGGGCCCTAACGAGTGTTTCATAAATAAATTGATGATTTTAAAGAGAGTGCTTTGTGCATTGAGAGGTTTTCGAAATAAACATCACATCATGCATAAACACAGATGACGACCTGTTGGTTCAAACCATGGGCGTATATTTTGAGTCGTATTTTATAAAGTTTTGTATATGATGTTATGAGTCCTTTTTGTCACATTAAGAAGTGTTCATTGTCTTTCTGTTAAAGTATTTAAAAGAAATTGAAAAAAAAAATTTGCACGTGCGCACGAGTTATTTCTTGTAAAATTATTCACAACTCACTTTTCTTGTGAAATTAGTGTTTTTAGTTGGGTTGTCAAAAGGTGGTCGTGTCAACGCTTCTCTCAGATTCTCTCCAAAAAGAAAGTCATTCTCCGACAAATTATCAAATGTCATCTTTCCAAAATTCTAATCCTAGAAATCGCATAGCTCGCTCATTTGAAAAATAACTCATATTGAGTGGTTGTCAAAAGATTGCCACGTAAAATTTGGGCAAATAGGGATTTGTAGAGGCCAACTGTTAAAATATTGATGATAAATTTAGAATTATCCAATTGTTAGATTAAACTGTAATTTTATTACAATTTGTGATTTTATTGACAATTAACCCTCCTTTATTTATATATATTATAATGTGATAGACTAATCCTTGGGTAAACACAGTTTATTTATCATGAATACTGGTAAATTATATTCTAAACAAATACGGTCTCTAACGTATTACAATTAATATATCACATGCTGTTAAAAATGGAATAGGAAATCTGTGCTGAAGCTAAACATGATACGTGAACATATTATATATGTATGGGTTAAAAGAAATAAAAAAAATTCAGAAAATTATGATATTTGCATTGCTCTTTTCAGGGCACGCCCATCAACCCAGATTTCGGGAATATGAGAAATGTTGGGCCACTGGGAATCATGATCATTACTTTGTTGTTCAATGCATCTCTCTGTTAGCAGAGGACAATCACAAATAATCAAGTGAGTTAAGTTGGTGAGGCGTCGCATTGCTTCCTCAGATGGCAGTCTCCTCAACTTGTTGCAACAAGAGAGACTTAATCTGTGTAGAGATGAGAGACTTCCAAACCATTCAGGCAATTGTCGTATTCCTAAACCAAATAGTTCTAAACTCTGCAAACCAGAGAGATGTTGAAGCTGATCCGGGAGAGACTCCCAATCTTCCATCCCCCACAATATCAATCTGTGAAGTGATTGGGATGTTAATCGAATTAATATTCCATCAACAGCCTCCTTAAATGAAACACAATCCCATGAATCCAAATCAGGACCCATGCTTAATTCTTGCAAGCTAGGAAAAGTAGGAGTCTCGGGGAAGATGATTTTGGGAAGTGATGTGAGAACCAAACTTGTGAGACGAGGCATTTTATGCAGACAGTCTATTATCATTTGCATATTCATTACCTTCTTTAATCCTCCTAACACCAAGCACCTGAGCGAGGGCGCACATGACTCTATCATTTCAGCTGATAAATTCATGAGCTCTTGGCAGTCTTCAATTACCAAACTACGGAGCGATGTGAAGCTTCCACTTGAACAATCTGGTATCCACTTCAGACTTGGGCAGCGCTGTATACGCAACTCCTGAAGAGAGTTGAGGGTGTGCAGGCCATCTGAAGCTAATTCTCTTAGCCTCGGACAACATCCTATGTCCAATTCTAAGAGATGTTGATTGCTATAGAATAACCAATGTGGTAGACTTTCAAGTTCTTCTATTCTGTAAATTTCAAGTTTGGTAAGAGACCTTAATTTGGTGCCACATATATTTTCCAAAGGTAACCCACTATGCACCATGCGTATTTCCAATTCTTTGAGACATGGGAAATGACTTGGAGCACACTTCAATTTTTTGCAATATCTGATCACCAAGTATTCAAGACAAGGAAATACCTCCACTTGACGTGATTGATTTTCAGATGCACTTGTCAATTCCACTTCTACCCACTCTCTCACGTTTGACATGTTCCATAGTACAAGGCGTTTAAGTGCGGGAAACACGACGACTCTGTCCTTGCAAACTCCATAGAATGAAGAACCAATGGATTTCACATTCACCAGATCAGACAAATAAAGAGATTTGAGCTGTGGCAACTGCCCCATCATTGGAATTTCTTCACATTCACAACTTACCAGTCTTATCTCCATCAAATTATTAAGTCCAGTCCAGTGGCGCTCAACTTGTACCCCCATCCTTAAAGCCCATGACGGAAATCGTGTGCCTTTGAATTCAACAATCTCTAACCCCTTCAAATTCGGATGAGGTTGGAGGCCTTCCAGCACATTCTCGCAATTTGTTTCACCTTCTGTGGACTCACTCCAATGCAACACTAACTCCACTATGTTTGGCTTTTGAAATACACATGCACTCTTTGCCTCTTCTTCATCTCTCACTTTTTCAAGACTACAAATCTTCAGTCTCCCTTTTAGATTTTTCAAGCTCCCTAACTCTACAATTCGGTGGCCCTCTTCGTCTCCAACTCGAAAGTACGGTATTGTTTGAAGACAAGTCAATTTTCCCAGCTCACCAGGCAATTTTGTATCAAGATGCACATGAAGATGCCTTAAGCCAATCAAGTACTTTAACGTACTTGGAAGCTTCCTCAATCCATATGACTCTGCTCTCAATGTCTGCAAGTGATAGAGTTCACCAATCGTATCTGGTAAATCTTTAATATTTGTTTCAGAAATATTAAGATATCTCAGATGCATTAGCTCCCCGATTGAACTTGGAAACTCTTCAACATCATCATCCATCAGAGTTAAAGCATGTAGACTTTTGAAGTTTGAAAACATGACATCAGAAATTCCACCTATGTAGAATGGTGTACGCACATATTTGACCATTCCTTTTGACTCATCTCCACAAAATTCATCTGAAATATTATTATTCACCTTCATAGCTACATCATGCACTAAATCGTGCATGCTACAACAAAACACATTGTTGTACTCATCTCTACGCACAACTTGCAATAGAGAGTTGTGCAAAAGAAGATTAAAATACTTGTTGCCCACAACCTCCATATCACTTTTTTGATCAGCTGGAAGATATCCTTCTGCCATCCAAAGCTCAATTAAGTCTTCCCTCTCAATGTAAGTACCTTTTGGAAAGATCGAATATAAAGCAAAACACTTCTTGAGTGATGGTAAAGGCAAGTTATCAAAGCTCAATTTCAGTGCATTTTGGATAAAATCTCCTTCAACATGGTCGGAAAGCCAATTCTCTTGAATTGAGACCCACTCTTCTTTGGATTTACCACGCAACACTCCGCCCACTACGTTGGCAGCCAACGGCAAACCTTGACATCTTTTTGCAATACTTTTTCCAAGAGTTTCAAACTCTAATGGAATCAAGTATTCTCCAAAAGTTTTTGCTTTGATTATGGACCAGCAGCTATCTTCTGGTAAGCCTTGTAAATCATGGATAGGAAGCGTTGCAACAATTGAAGCAACATTTCCTTTTCTGGTGGTAACAATAATGGCGTTGCCTTTGGTGGAAGTAATTCCAGAGAGGGAATTAATGAAACCTTCCCACAGGAGCCCATTGTCATTCCAAACATCATCAAGAACAAGGAGATATGTTTTGTTTTCCAAAGCTTTTTGAAGCATTTTCAAAACAACCTCCCTGTTCTCAACTTTATCATCCTTTTCAGTCAATATCATAAGCATTTTCTTGAAAAGCATAATGGGATCAAATTGTGCAGAAACATGAACCCAAATACGAGTCTGGAAACGAGTTTGTACCTTGAGGACTTCCCGAGCCAAGGTTGACTTCCCCATTCCACCCATCCCGACGATTGGAAGGATGTGAAATACTTGATCAGCAGGGAAATTACTGAGCTTCTCCACTATTCGCTGTACATCCTCGCCTCTTCCAAGAAAAACAGGATCGCAAGTGAATGAATCGGTTTCTGGGCTTCCGGATGCAACTCCAGAAGCATGTAAAGCCGCAAGTCTAGCCTGAAGGCCAAGACTGCTAGCTTCTCTGTTTATTGATTCAAAATCCTTGTTGATATCCCTAATTTTATAACCGAATTTGCAGCGGTCGGCCATGGATTTGATCTTGTCCTTGAAAGCAGTTTTTTTGTGCTCCATTTTACGTCGGTTGTTGCGGAGATGGAGATAATGGAGCTCATCGAAAAGATAGTAAGCCTGGAAAGCCACATCCTCCAGCTTCTTCAGCCATCGTTTGACAGGTACATCCGTTACTGGCTTCATGTCGGCATCACATACGAATTCCTGAACAGTGGCCAAAGTGATCCTTAGCTTTTTCAAGTCTAATTTAAAATTTCGAAGAAGTTTAAACTCCTTGAGAGTAACAGATATCAGATTTTGGAGCAGAACTTGAACGGTGGCACCGACGGCAGCTCCAACCAAAGCTTCCTCCATCCGAGTATGAAAGTTTAGTTTTGTGTGTGAGAGAGAGAGTTGAGCAATAGAATGTTATTATCCAGTCCTAGACAGTAGATAAATTGTTGTCCGAACAAAACTGGATCAAAATTGGACAATCAATTAAGTTTGGAGATGAAGTTGAACTTGTTAAATTGTTAATTTTTTTTGTGACAACAAACTAAACAATAGATAAATTATTGGACCAAATTTTTTATTCTCCAAAGCAGATGTACATGACATAGTTTTTAGATGAATAGATAGCTATATATTTTAAGATGGTTTATATTAGTTTGTTCAATATGACATGTTTAGTTTTTACTTTTTAGTAGTTTGATGAAGTCGAGATAGCTAAGTTATATTTTAAGATGCTTGCTTTAGTTTGATTAGTCTGTTCAACTTCTGACTTGTTGAGTTTGTCAAAGTTAGCTGATGATGAAATGACATATATTTTTACTTTTCAGAAATGTTAAAACTTTGATGAGGTAGTTAAAATAGATAATGAATATTAACGGTCATCTATCAATGTTTTTATAGCAGTGAGTCATGGTATATGTAATGTTATATCTTTACATACATAAATATTTGACTTTGTCTATTCTAGAGATCCATTTATATATGTTCAAGTCATTGTTAATAGGGAATAAAATAGACTATTTACATATTCCCTCCCCTCTTAACCTAATCATTTAGTCAAAACAGGTGTCCCAATTTAAGTTATTCATTTGCATAAATATCAAAATTTTGTTATCACATCTTTCTCGGCTCTCTCTATCTCTCTCTACATTTTTTTCTTTTTCATCACATTTCAACACTCACTAAACAATACTACTTTTCATTAAAACTCATGTCATTTTGAAACGAGCAACTTACAAAGCATGGAGGGGGTATAATGCATCATGTAACATCTTTGTATATACTCCCTCTTTCCACCAAAAGTATGCTCACACTGTTTTTTTCATCAATTTGTTCTGCTTCACCATTTAACCATCACTTGATATTTTCATATGTTGTTGATTTTATATTCATAAACAACCACTTAACTCATAAATGGACCACACAATACCCCAAAATACCCTTACTTTATCAATTTTATCTACGTTTTGTTAAAAATCCCACACAAACCAAGGGGGTATAATTTTTTATGTAACATCTCTGAAGTATTTATAAATTGGTCACCTAATCCGTTGACTTTGTGATTTTATAAGATGCATTTATATTTATAGTCATTGTTAATAGAGATGGAGAGGGACTACATATATATCATGGTATATCTTATTATGTCACCTAATCCCTTGACTTTGTGTATTCTATAAATCCATTTATATATTCAGTGTCATTGCTAATACAGATGTATAAACAGAAGGGTAAGATAATATTTTAAAAAAGTATTTATTTAAACATAGTTTGATAATACACTTTTAATTCATAAGAATATTCTTAAAACACTTTTGTTACTTATGTTCAAAAGTGTTTTTTAAAAAAAAAAAAAATTGGTCCCAATCATTTAATATTAACATTTTAAGAAGTTGATTTTTGCATTAAATCACATCGTTTGACCGGAATTAAATGTTCAAATATCTGACGCTAGTTAACGGGTATAGAGTTTTTTTATGTCCCATAATTCATTGCGTTCGATGAAAATGTCCCAATAAAGTTAACTTAGCCAATTATATTCCAAATTTTTGTTAAGTCCGTAAATTACATCTCAAGTCTTTGTCGTAGTTCGCCGGAGACTACTAAACGTAATAGTTAAATGGTATTGCAGCTGCCCTGCTTGCTTGGTTTTTTTTGTTTCTTTAATTTCCAAAATTCTTAGTTTTTTTTTTTTTGATCGGTAAATGTTAGTTGTCAGTGGTTAGAAATTAGTTCACCAAGTCTCCTTACAAATCCAAATTCTCCAAGCCTCCTTATACCTCCCACTCCAATTCGTTCCCAAAGGGAATCGAACCCAGGTCTCCCACTTAAGTGAGGAGCCCGGTGGCCAAGTGGGCTAAGCCCCCTTGGTTTAGTAGTTGCAATCACTTGAGATGTGGTTTTTTTTTTTTTTCAAAAAAAAGTGATTCTACTTTTAGAGTAGAGTTTGCAAACATGCTCTAAGACCCTTTTTTTTTCTTTCTGTTAGGAACTTGAAATCTTATACTCCCCTCTGTCCAATTTTAATATTCTCATTTTCCTTCATGGTCCATTCAATTTTCTTATGCACATACTAAAAATGAAATATAACACTTTATCTACACCATTCAAACATCACTTTAATCACTCAAATTACCATTGACTTTATTCATAAACAATAAATTTATCCATAAATGGACCCCACATTTCCCCATAATACCCTCCAACATATATACTTTATAAATAAACTACTAATATTTCTTAAACCCGTGTAAAAAGTTTTGGGCATAATAAAATTAGATGGAGGGGGTATTAATTTTTCTCATTATTGAAGAGGTTTGAAATGCAAATTCGCAGTTTTTTCATGATGAACATAAATTGGTTTAGCAAGTAGATTGACGGAGGGTACTATTGTATTTCATATTAGGAACACACTTTAAAGAAAAATTCCAAGTTATTCTTGTTTGGCTCATGAAGGTATATCGAGCTAATGCTTGAACTGAATAATTAAAAGGTGCACACATGTAATCTTGCTCTTGGTTAGGCTCATGGAATTATGACCAGTATTCTTCGTTTCATCTTTTGCTTCACTTTCACTTGTACAAATGCTAGAACCTGAGAAAGATGTTCTGACAATTTTTTTTGTCCTACCTGTCAAAAGTAATGGCGAGTTATGCTTTCATCTTTCCTTAAACCAATGCTAATCTAACAGATGTAGTATGTAAAATCTATTTATCGGCAGTATGGTCTTTTTAGTAAAGTACCTGAGGTTGTTTAAACTTCTACTTGGTAGGGGTTTGAATGGTTTTGCTGGTGCTAACACTCGAAGAAGGACTTTGGATATACAAGGACCTACAGTTGTTCATCAAAAACCTGGGCCACTGCAAACTATCTTTAATCTTCTCCCAGATGAGGCATAGTTCCCTACTGATCTGGACATGCTTAAATCTAAGACTTTGTTAAGAATGCTGTATTTTTTGGATGGTTAAAAGCTTAAGTTATATTTAGACAACCTAGGTATATTTAGATGCTGATGCCTGCAGTGACACTATTCGTCAGGTTGTGGAACATAGCCATTCGTGTGCACTTGAGAGATCTTTCTTGTATCATGGTCGAATGTATGTATCAGCATGGCATATCTGCTTTCACTCTAACGTTTTCTCGAAGCAAATGAAGGTTAGTATCACATCTTTGGGTGTCTGAGGGTGCTTGTTTCAAGAGTTAGGCTTTGCTATGAACTTTGGCTGAAAAAAAGGTTAATTCTTCGGACAAAGTTCTTCCATAATTGAGCGCGATCTCTTGCTGTTACATCTAGATACTTGAATCAAATATGCACAGTGTCTATCTCACTGGCCTTTGAAGATTATCCCAAAGAAGTGCATTTTTATCTCTCTCTCTAGTGCTAGTGACTGTCCCTTTTTATATTCTTATTAAAGTAAGTTGTAAATTAATGGCAATGCCTTCAAATAAGTTTCAAATGGGCTGCTGCTAATTCAAGGCAAATGGGCCATCTTTTTTATTCATTCATCCCATGTTGGGCCGTGAATGATTGGGCTTTAAATTATTTTTTTTTCTTTTTTTTTCTTTCCAAAGCCCAATTAATTCTTCTCATATTTTTTTCTCGACTCTTAAGTTCTCCTTCAATTGACTCAATAAATAATGGACATCTATTTTGCATAAAAAATATGCTCAATTTACCTACAAAAATAACAAAATAATATATTTCTCATCTCAAGTGCAATTAGTCAATTTAGTGTAAATAATGCAAGAAATCCTATTAAATTAAGCAAATAAAATGCATGAATTTCAAGCAATTTTCACACTAATCACATTGCACAAACTTGTTTTCTGATCAATATTTCTCATTAGCATTATCGGCACACATTTCAAATTAAGAAAATAATTATTGAAATTTGTCAGAATTAAATTGGTCAGATAATGATTAAGAAATTTAAAAAAAAAATAAATTAAGAAATTTTGTAAGACACGTTCTAAAAATTCTATTCGTGAGCAGAAAATTAAGTTAAATGATTTGACCAACTTAATTATGAAGTTAATATATAGACATATATGGTAACAAATTAATTATTGAAATAACATTATTTTAATTATTTTATACTAAAATTTTTGATATTTTGTAATACATTATTGCATGCATATAATAACTAAATTCAAAATTACTAATGACTTATTAAATATATAAAGCAGATAAAATTATTAACAAATTAAAATTGTATGTCCATAATGGTATTTTTATTAAATTATTAATAAATTTTAATAATCTTTTAAATTATACTAAAAAAGACGTGATATTCTATTAAGTAAATTTAAGAACTAAATTTAAAAAATATAACAGATCATATGGAAGATTATAGTGAAATTAGTTGACTCTTGAAGTGAAATTATAATTTTTTTAATTTACACATTTATTCTATATAAAATAGTTTACTTGATTAAAACATATTTAAATGTACCATTACTTTGATATAATTTGATTAGTTAATATAATAAATGGTTTCCATAATAATTATTTTGAAGAAAATAAAAAACAATGATAGAAACTAATATTAGAATGATTGACAAAAATTAAATAAAGAAATTTGATTAACTTATTAAATTAGGTCATAATTAAATTGGTCGGATAATGATTAAGAAAATTAGAAAAAGATTTAAATTAGAAAATTATTTTAAGACATGTTCTAAGAATTATAGTCGTGAGCCAAATATTATGCTAATTGATTTGATCAAATTAATTATAGAGCTAATTTTAGAATAATTGACCAAGTTAAATTTATGAACTATATGTATAATTAATTAAATTTAACTTAAAGAATGTTATTGACTTTTGAATGTATGTACACAAAAAATTAGAATGTATGTAGACAAAAAAACTTATAAAAATATTTGATCTACGATTTCGATCTAGTTTCAATATATTTTTAGAATGAAACAACAATAATTATAATTAAAATTAAATAATTAAGCTATTTGATTTGACCATATTAATTATGAAGTTAATTTTAGAATAGTTGACCAAGTTAAATTTAAATATATTGTTTAATTAATTAAATTAAAAGTGAACTTAGGATGCAAATAATAAAATTAATTAAATTTTATAATAAATTTTTTTATACTTTGTAATACATTATTGCATGCACAAATTAAACTTATATGTACATAATCTTATTTTTATTAAATTATTAAAATTTTTAATAATCTGTTAAATTATACTAAAAATTAGTTGACTCTTGAAGTGAAATTATAATTCTTTAATTTACACGTTTTATTTTATATAAAATAATTTACTTGATTAAAACAAACTTAAATTTACTATTAAATTGATGTAATTTGATTAGCTAATATAATAAATAGTTTTCATAATAATTATTTTAAAGAAAATAAGAAACATTGATATAAGCTAATTTTAGTATGATTGACAAAAATTAAATAAAGAAATTTGATTAATTTATTAAATTAGGTCAGAGTTAAATTGATCGGATAATGATTAAGGAAATTAGAAAAAGATTTAAATTAGGAAATTTTTTAAGACACGTTCTAAGAATTATAGACATGAGCCAAAAATTAAGCTAATTGATTTGATCAAATTAATTATGGAGCTAATCTTAGAATAATTGACAAAATTAAATTTATGAACTATATGTATAATTAATTAAATAAAACTTGAAGGATGTTATTGACTTTCGAATGTATGTAGACAAAAAATTTATAAAAAAATATTTGGTCCGCGATTTCGATCTAGTTTTTAATATATTTTTAGAATGAAAGAACAATATATATAATTAAATTGAGTAATTAAGATATTTGATTTGACCATATTAATTATGAAGCTAATTTTAGAATAGTTGACCAAGTTTAATTTAAATACATTGTTTAATTAATTAAATTTGAATTTAAGGCATAATTAATGTAAGTAGGATTAAAATTCATATTCAATATATATTTAATGACTTAATGACACGTAGAATTAAAATTCTCATCATTATATATATGTAGGATAAGATATTATACATACTTAGAATATTAAAACATGTAAGTAATTCCAAAGGTTAAGCAATCAATTATATATATATATATATATATATATATATATATACCATAAATTATATGATTTCATTGAGGTAAGTTGACAAGTTTAATAAATTCAATAATTATAGTAAATTAAATAGACTTGTAGAAATCAAAATAATAAGTAATTATAGTAAATCTAATTTATTATAGAAAAATAGAATTTTTAATCGCGTAAATGGTGGCTCAAACCCATGACCTTGTGACATAGATAGTAGGATTCTACCATTTGAGCTATAACACTTTTTCATTATAAAAAAATAGATCTGTGTAATATTTTTTTAATTATATTAATTCATATTGAATTACCTGAATTAACATTTCAAATGTAGATTCCATATCTTCACTTAATAAATTATGTAATAAAAATTCCTGAAGACTTTGAATTAAACACAACATAATTGATTTATATTGCCAAAACGTATAAATAAATAAATTGATATACAATTGTCAATAAAATATACAAAATTACAATCATTCAAAATAAACCAAATCTATACGTTAATTAATTCTATAACATTTCATTAAAATTTTATTTCGTTTGAATAAAAATAAACAATAAAAATTAAATATCCTTCACAATCTTCTAAATAGTTGATCGTTCCTCAAATTATTTAATCAATCTTCACAGAAAAAGAATTTGCGAATCTAAAAAAAATAGCAACTCATAATAAAATTGTGAAATAAAGATAAAACCTAAATACAATTAAAATGATCTAATCGGTCAAATCAATTTAATTAAAAAAATGGCTCTATTTGACCAAGACAGCATATATTAGGAGGATTCAGTTGATCAGAAACTCTCCATCTCATTCAGGGAACCAACTTTTACATTTTAAATATTTACATAGCTATGCCTCGAGAAGAATTGCAACATTGGTGTGGAAAGTGTTGAGACAAAGAGTGCCGACTAAGAATAACTTGAAAAAAAGGGGTGTTGATTTTGGAGGTAAAATTAGGAATTTTTAATTATTTTAATCAATTTATTTGATTATTTAATTAAAATAATTTGATATTTAATTTGGAAAGCCCAAAACGAGAGATTAAACGAGACTTGCAGAAGAGATTGTGGAGAAATTAGGTTTAATTATTTTAATAATTTATTTGATTAAATTAAAATAATTTGATGGTGAGTGGAAATTGATGTAAACATTGAAAGGCTGAGAAAGATATCATGTTGAGATCTTAGGTAATTAAATGTGCCACATTAAACTTAGTGATAATTGTCCCACATCGGATAATGTGGGAGTTAAGTCACTCCTTATATGTAAGAAGTGATTAAATGAATTCAAATTATAAGTGGGCTATGCATACATAAATGGGCACACACGCGCGCGCCGCCGCCCGCCCGTCCGGCCGTGCCGAGCCCGAGCCGAGACCGTGCCCTTGCCCGTGTCCTTGTTGGATCTTGGATTGGACTTTGGATGGACTTTGGGTGTACTTGGGCTTGGTGGTGGTGTATATATAATTTTTTGGAGCCCAAAAAATGGGCTTTATCCGGTCAGCCCGAGAAAAGTGGATGAATTGAATTTGGGGAATGAATTTGAATGTCATTTGGATTTCATGGAATTTGAATGTCATTTCAACTGAATTTGAAATTCAAAAGTCGAGAGATGAAATCGATGAACGAATGTCCATATTCGAGGAGTTACAAGTCAATTTGTAAAACAATGAATTTGAATTCAAAAGGGATGTCAGTCAAAAGATGAATCGGACAGACGGATGTCCAGATTCACATGTGTCAAGTGTTTGGGTGGGTTGTTACCAAAATTAACACAATTCTCACTGATTGATTGGCATTGATTGCCATAAATCCCGGTCAATTGTCTCTTCAATATCTCAAGTGTTCTCGCCTATAAATAGGAGACATCTGCATGTGCATGGCCACCTAATCTCGCGCCCCCAACATTAGCATATACACCCATGTCGAATTTTTGCAAAATTTCACGTCCAGTTTTTGCATACATACTAGTTTACAGTCCAGTTTTGCACGTTCTTGATTCGGTGGAGCTCGTTTTCAAGTGGTGCTACTTGAATACGAGACGAAAAGTCGTTTCACCTTTGGAAACATTACGTCGGAACCGTGAGCACTAGCCGGGACGTATTTGTTTTGCGGGAAAAGGATCTTTCCTTGACTCGACTTACTTGTTGTTCGTGATTGATCAAGTTCGTTGCCGTTGTCGTTTGAAGATTGTTCGTTGTTGAAGAAGAGACTAATACTTTTCTATTGAAAAAGTATTACTTATTGTAATCTTCTTTTTCTTTTGTATTTTCTCTTGTTTTTTCTTTTCGTTATTTCCGCTCGTTTATTGTAAAAGTCATCGTTGGTGCACTTATAAACCAACATACAATTCTGGGATTAGTAAGCCAGTCAGTATAAGAAAAGAAACTAATTTCGGGATAAAAAGAAGAAGCCCAACTCCACAATCTAGCCTTAATTTCATCTACTACTTCTCTAAACAAAATTCCCCCCTTTCGAAAATCACTTTGTTTTTCTCTTTCCACTGTGATTGAGTGGACAACTCCATAATCCACTGTTGCCAAATGCTTCCCTTTTTTTCCAACTAAACAACTCTCAAATTGTAAGAAATGTTTTTTGGACCGAACCGTGCATGTTGACTGTTTTCTATACTATAGTGTAGGATTGACACCTCAGAGCTTATCGACTACTTGAATGGTTTATAATAATATATTAATAATGAATTTTTATAACCAGAGTGAACTTCAATGGGGGACAACGGGGCACTAATTGCATCGCATAATTTGCATTTAATTAAGTAGTTAAAAAAAAATCTAAAACCTTAAGATCATAAGTCGATGATAGGGGCTTCATTAAAAATCTTGACGGAAATCTCCTTAGGGATAAAATCCCAGTCAAGAGAAAAAGAAAACTCCTCTATAGATGTACAAATTAAATACTGCGGGTTAATCATGAAATTATCCTTATATAAGTCATTAAACAAAAGAGGTTGATTTCAATCAGGACAACCCTAATCAAATTTTATAAACGTGCACGAACACATCAACCGCCTTGTTAGCTTCCCTGAAAATATGATTGCGTTAAATTGGTAAATTGTATTTTAAGTTTTAGTTCCATTTTGAGAATTAAAAAATATTTAAAAATAATTTCAATAAGTTTTTTAACAAAAATGGTCTTTGTATATAAATTTTGATTTAAAAACTAATTTATAATTTTTATTTATAATTTGAATATTTTGAATAATATCAGAACTTATATTTGAATAATTATGATTTAGCACTTTTAGTCCCATATAATTGTATTTTAAGTTTTAACATGTATTTTTTTATTCAAAAATATTTAAATAAGTTTTTAATTAATCAGATTTATTTTTAATTTAAATCTTTTTTATATAAATTTGTATTTATATTTTAAATTATTATTTATAATTATTAAAATTAATTTATAATTTCGAATATTATAGAATAATATCAGAATTTAGATTTGAAGAATTATGATTTAAACTTTTGAATTTTATTTGATAATTTATAAGATTGTGGCTTTGCCACCACCTTAAAATGTTTGTTTTTATTGTATTGTAGGATATAATGTGTGTGCGGTCGCATGTGTGTCTATATCAAAAATAGAAACTAAATTTTTTATATAAAGTTTTTTGCTAAAAAAAAGAAATATATATATATTAAATTTTAGGAAAAATTACTCATACATACACAATACTGTTCACTTTTACAAAAAAGTCAGAACACTATTTGAAAGTGAGTGATTTGTCCATTTTGTCCCCACAACAAGTTTCTTTCTCATAATTTTCAATGTCTCTCTAAACCCTCACCATCTCCTCAATCTTCTCGGCATCGCCATCTCTTCCCCTCTCTTCAGCGCCGTTGATGGAGAAGGGCGACTCTTCTCGGCGTTGCCGTCTCTTCCCCTCTCTTCAGCGCCGTTGATGGAGAAGGGCGGCGGGGCTATGCGATGATGGTGGTGGTACAGGCTGTGGGATGCGCGACGATGGTGATGGGTTCGCACGACGGTGGTGGGTGGATGGAAAGTCGGCGACGAAGGTGGTGGTTACGGCTGTCTATGTACAAATGTGCAAGAGAATGTGCAAATGTGCAAGAGTGTGACGCCGGTGATGGAGAAGGTCGACGGGGCTATGCCATGATGGTGGTGGTTACGGCTGTGGGAGGCGCGACGACGGTGATGGGGTCGCGCGGCGGTGGTGGGTGGATGAAAAGTCGGCGACGAAGGATTGTGTTGAATGGCTGTTGCAGGTTAGGGAGGCGCGATGGGGGTGCAAATCTGTGAAGGAGACGGTGGGTGCACTTATCGCCGTGTGGGTGCACTCACCAATCTGATGGGTGTATCTCGTCCATATACATATATGTCTGTCGATGTACATATGTCCAAGAGAATGTGCAAATGTTGAAGAGAAATATACATATATGTTGGTCTATGTACAAATGTGCAAGAGAATGTGCAAATGTTGAAGAAAAATATACATATATGACCGGGACGACGGCGAGAGTGACCAGAGCTAGCTGCCATACGGTGGTGAAACCCACCACAAATCCAGGTACGAATGTTGCCCAAATCCAGGTACAGAAAGTGAAATTTAAAAAGTGAGAAAAAGTGATGAGGTGATGATGTGAGCATGTGGTTCTGACAATGAACAGTACAAATGTTGAAGAGGAACAATGTTTTGTATCATATTGTAATTTTAAGGGGTATAATGGGAACTTTTTTTTTGTTTTTTGTATCTGAGAGTAAGTCCAAACAGTGTTTTGTATCATATTGTAACTTTGAACAGTAATATGTACCTAATAGTAGTTGCCCCTAATTTTTAAATTTGAAAAATCTTTGTCATTCTAACTATTTACTTTCAAAATATTTAAAAATAATACATTAAATTACATTTTAAAAATTGTGTGTTCTTAAAGTTTGAAATGTTATGCTATTCATGTCCTTGGTGTATATATATATACACGTGTTCACATATATATAATTTAATATTAAAATAAATATTGCTATTATAATAATATAATTTTAAGGTTTAATTATTTTAATTGGTATGCATATATATATATATAAAATCGAGTAAACTGATTTTTTTGTTATATAATATAATATTATATAAATTAAAAATAGACTGAAACTATTAAAATGAATATAATTAAATAAGATGATACTCTCTTATGAGATTTTTTCACATGACACTGAAATAAATTCATATACATATAAAAAATAAAAAAATCAAGATGGGTTAACGGGTAGTTGATAAATTCACATACTACATAATTTGGGACGGAAGAAATATTTAATTTTAATATGCAACAAAGATGACGTATTAGAAAAACAACAATTAGATTGATTTATAAGGAAATATTTCAAATTTGTAAGTAGATATAAATTTGAATTACTTAACAACGTAGATATTTTCCACATTTGAGCACACAACATTTTATCGCTTTATTTGAAAAGTATAAAATAAAGTTCAAACATCGAGCATCACAACAAAAGAAAAAATAATAATCATCGTATACATATAAAAAATTCAAAACTGGAAAATCAACAACACACATGGTATATAAGAAAAATTATAAAGATTTATAGATAATATAACTCTTTCTACTTCATTTAACACAAAAAATGAACTTATGATTTTTTTAATTGAGATAATTATAACAAAACTAACATCATATTTATGTAATGTTCACATATCGTACGAAATGCACGAATAATAGACTAGTACAATAATAATAAAAAAAAAATATAAAATCACTTTTGATTTGACATGAAATTTTATCCATGATTACTTCCTAATTTCAAACCAAACACAAATTTAATTTAGATTATTCACATCCATATCCACATCCAACTATTTACTTTTGTTTAAAAAAAAGAAAATCGCCTATATACTATTAATATTAGAGAAGAGTAATAAATGTCTAATTAATGGGCCTTAATGGTGGGGTACACTATTTTCTTTTTTATTTGTTCCATATCATTTTTTTTTTGAGATTAGTTTTCACACTAAAAAAAAAAAAAAAAAAAAATTCTAAGCTATACTTTCAAAATATTCACATATTTACACAAAATGTCTTATCTTTACATTCAACAATCCATTCACTTCATTTACTTTAACAATAAAATTTTATAAAATTACAATCAATACTCCACTCTTCACACTCTCTTCTTAAAGTGTACCCAAAATTTATATGAAAATTAATTTGAAACAAAAAGAGTAATAAATATTTTCAGTAAATGTTAGGTTAAAAGACTTTTGAGTGATATTTTTTTATTACACAATAATATGATATTTTCTATCAGACCATTCTAAATAGATGATATATATATGAGTATTCAAGTAATCCCTATACAACAATTATATATAATTAATTATAAAGTAAAATATGTGGATTAAAACAAAGAAATTCAAATCTAGGGGCAAAAATAACAACCTATCAACTACTGTATTTTTTATTTATAAAATTGTCAATGGATTATTATAAAAAAGGGGAGTATGTATAATACAATCTCATATATGAGATAAAGTTCTAATATTATATTTGAATCATACTTTTTAAAAAAAAATTAATTAGGTAGGGAAATAATAAATGTTAGGTTGATCATGATAGCGTAAATTAAATTAATGTAAAGTTGTTGAAAGTTCATTTAAAAATTCAATTGTAATATATGTTGTCCATGTACGACTGAGATTTCCTATTACACAATGATATTAATGTTCACATACGAGTGAGATTTCTTATTACACAATGATGATATGAATTTAATATTATGTATAAAAGAGATCGTAAAAGTATATTATGATAAAATTATTACAGAGAACCACCTTTATGAAAAATTTCATATGAATTTTTAGTAGTATTTTTTAGAAAGTCATCTTGTTTTATTAAATTTAAGGGATTCAACTAATATATGATTTAAAGCGATATGAAATCTTCCTTACAAACGACATTTTCAATTACAATTTAATGGGAATCAATTTCTTATATGACATATATATATATTTTTTTTTTCAAATGTGATATTTCTCAATAAAAAAACGTCTGACTATGCACGAACCAATATTTTTGTAAAATTTCAAATTTATATATAATACCCCTCCATCCAATTTTATTATGTTCATTTTTTTTAATTCAACTTTTAATATGAACATACTAGAATGAAATGTAATACTTTATCTTTATCCTTCAAATATTTATTTAATTATTCAAATTACAATTAACTTTATTTATAAACTATCACTTTATTCATAAATGGATCCTACAATATCTCATAATATCCTCCAACATATCTACTTTGTACATAAACTACTAATATTTTCCAAAATCCATGTAAAAAATTTTATTTTTTTTTATCGGAAAGTTTTAGTTTGTTAGTTGTTAGTAGTTAGATCACCAAACACCCAAACACTTCAAGAATTACTCCAAGTTTTGAATATATTTAAATTAGATAGAGATAATATTAATATACATTTTGTAAAAGTTGTAATTAATGTATAATTTATATATATTATGAATATCAACTTTTAGTACTGTTATCCAAATGAATAAACTTATTTAGTACTTCCTCTATCCCCTAAATATGTGCTTATTAAATATAAATTTTAAAAAAAGTAGATAAAATAAAAGATATTAGTACAAGATATCGTGCGACTTATAAGTAAAGTAATTGCATGAATAAAGAGAGTCAACATATTTTAAGACAAACAAATAAAATATTTTAAAAGAGGAAGGGGGTAATAAATTTAAAAAATCCAAAACAGTAAAATCCTTTACTACAAATTTAAACGTGGTCTCTTTATCGAAATCCACAAAATAAAAAAGCAAGGACATATCTGTAATTTCATCTTCCATACACAATATTCTGTGCAAGTGCAACTAGTTCTTGCTTTTGTTTAATACATTAAAATCAATTTGCTTTTGTGGAATGTACGAAGACTTGATGTGAATTGTCGTAAATTAGACTAGGATGAAGCGCCCGATTTGGATCCACGTGCCTTGAACCAATGTCCAAAGGAGTAGTGACTGCTACGCCTCCTGTTCGCATCCCGTAGCCCGATATCGACCGTCGTCCACATGTTGTCAAAATCCACCAAGCCTAAGCGGTCACGACAACATCCAAAGGCCACCTTTGGATTATTAAGTATTGCTCCGAGAGACACCACATTCGTGTAATTTTCTTTCTTTTTTCTTGATTTTTTCCTATTTTTAATTATTTTTTGTATCATTGTGATCTGATATTAGCTTCATTGGTTGAGTTTTCTTTTTTTTTTTTAGAAGAAGGGATCTAATATCTAGGGGGCGGTCGTATTTCTTATCTTTAATTCTATTTTTCTTGTGCATCATTTTTTTTTAATTCTTTATTTTCAGTCTTTTGATGAAAAGAAAATTCATCTTGAATTATTCTAATTTTCATTGATATGTCTTGAGATTAAATCAAGGGATTTCTAGATTGTATTTGCAAAGAATTATCGATTTTTTTTTATAATGTGACCACAATTTTTACAAGAAAAATTTTCAAAATTTTTATGGTTCTGATATTTTATTCTCTATGCAACAATATGATGTTGTGGCTTATGTCAACGAGAAGATGAAAGTTGGAATTGAAGTAAGGTAGGAAAGAAGATGCAACATGAAAGAAGTAAAGTAGACATCCATGTGGCTGTGGTGGTTATTTGCAAATAATAGTGAAATATTTCTTGGTTATCTGGTTTTCTCTGTCCATATTTTTCTTTTTTATATTCACTACTCTTGTGTAAAATTATTGGCTAAGCTAAGCTAAGCTTTCTCCCTTATTTTATCATGTGTTCATCTCGCTCTAAAATTTATAAGAAATTTATACGAAGAAATGCATAGAATTTATAACTTTATACATAAACTATCAATATTTATTAAAACTCGTATAAAAAATTTATGAATACTAATTTTGAAAGAAGGTAGTACATTATAGTAAAATAATTCATACTTTATAGTGAAACAACTAATAGTACTATTTAGTGAAACAACACCTCTATACAACTTCGATAAAAAATGCATTAATCATCACCGATATGACGAACACAACGTGCAACGCACGTGCTAAAATCTAGTATATATAAAAATGACTAAGCATATAAATTATTTTTGGATTATTATACCCTCTTTTTTTTTTTTATTTGTTCCTTTTGTCCTCCACTGATTTTGCACGGTTTTTTTCCCTTTTCTATTTTCTTTCGTTGAGACGTCTCACCCTCCTCTCTGTCTCCGTCCCATGATCTCCCGAGAAGGTCACCGCGATTCAGTTGGAGGGTGCCTCTTGTGGAATTTACGAAATCTTTATGTGAATTGTCGTAAATTAGACTAGGATGAAGCGCCCGATTTGGATCCACGTGCCCTAAACCAATGCCCAAAGGAGTAGCGACTGTTACGCCTCCTGTTCGTGTCCCGTAGCCCGATGTCGACCGTCATCCGAGTGTCGTCAGCCTTCTTCGAGAGACACCGCATTCGTATAATTTTTTTTATTTTTCTTGATTTTTTCCTATTTTTAATTCATTTTTGTATCATTGTGATCTGATATTAGTTTCATTGGTTGAGTTTTTTTTTTTTAGAAGAAGGGATCTAATATCTAGGGTTCAGTCGTATTTCTTATCTTTAATTCTATTTTTCTTGTGTATTATTTTTTTTTAATTCATTGTTTTCAGTCTTTTGATGAAAAGAAAATTCATCTTGAATTATCTTGATTATCATTGATATGTCCTGAGATTGAATCAAGGGATTTCTAGATTGCATTTGCAAAGAATTATCAATTTTTTTAATAACTAGATTAAAGTACGTGCGTTGCACGTTGTTTTCGTTATAGCGGTGATAGATAATATATTTTTATCAAAATATTTAGGTGTTGTACTATAGAGGGGTGATGAAGTAAAAAAGTAAAGAGTATTAGTTGTTTCAGTAAATAGTCTTAATTGTTTCACTACAGAGTATTTGTTATTTCAAACGTCCCTTTAAAGCTAAAATTTATTTTATTATTTTAAGTTGTGGCCTCAATTTAATAAAATATTTTATATTTTTTCTTTTCTTATACTTCCCCCAAATGTTAACTTGAAGAACGTAAGCAATATTAATTTTGAATGATATTTGTTGTTTTATTAAAGAGTATTATTTGGGGGTGATAATTAAACAAATGGAATGTAAAACAAAACTGTAGGGACGAAATGTACCAAACAAAACATTAGAGGGGTAAAAAGGTCAAAAAATAATTTACAACTCTTAGTCACTTTTTAATATATTATAGATATGACAACACAATTTTTAAAAGAAAATTTTTCAAAATTTTCATGGTTCTAATATTTTATTCTCTATGCAGCAATATGATGTTGTGGCTTATGTCAACGAGAAGATGAAGTTGGAACTGAAGTAAGGTAGGAAAGAAGATGCACCATGAAAGAAGTAAAGTAGGCATCCCTGTGGCTGTGGTAGTTATCTACAAAGAATAGTGAAACTTTCCTTGGTTATCTGGTCTTCTCTGTCCATATTTTTCTTTTTTATATTTACTACTCTTGTGTAAAATTATTGGCTAAGCTAAGCTAAGCTTCCTCCCTTACTTTATCATGTATTCATCTCGCTCTAAAATTTATAAGAAATTTATACAGAGAAATACATAGAATTCATAATTTTATACATAAACTATCAATATTTCTTAAAACTCGTGTAAAAAATTTATGAATACTAATTTTAAAGAAAGGTAGTACATTATAGTAAAACAACTCATATATATTTTATAGTGAAACAACTAATAGTACTATTTAGTGAAATAACACCTCTATGCAACTTTGATAAAAACACATTAATATGACGAAATTTAAATATATTTTTAGAATGAAAGAACAATAAATATCATTGATAAAAACACATTAATTATCATTAACTAGATTTCGATCTAGTTTTTAATATATTTTTAGAATGAAAGAACAATAAATATAATTTAAATTGAATAATTAAGATATTTGATTTGACCATATTAATTATGAAGCTAATTTTAGAATAGTTGACCAAGTTTAGTTTAAAATACATTGTTTAATTAATTAAATTTGAATTTAAGACATAATTAATGTAAGCAGGATTAAAATTCATATTCAATGCATATTCAACGACTGAATGACACGTAGGATTAAAAATCTCATCATTATATATATGTAGGTCCTTATCTTATTGCTAAACATGCCTACCAAACGGGGTATTAGAATATTAATATATATATATATATATATATTAACCATAAATTATATGATTTCATTGAGGTAAGTTGACTCGTTTAATAAATTCAATAATTATAGTAAATTAAATAGAATTGTAGAAATCAAAATAATAAGTAATTATAGTAAATCTAATTTATTATAGAAAAATAGACTCTTTTAATCGCGTAAATAGTGACTCAAACCGGTCTGGATTAATTAGATTTGCGCCACGTGTACATACATCAAAATTTACAAATAAGAGAATAACATCCTAATATGAGCTATAACACTTTTTCATTATAAAAAAAATATGATCATAAATTGTGTAACACTTTTTTTTTAATTTTTTAAATTATACTAATTCATATTGAATTACCTGATTTAACATTTCAAATGTAGATTCCATATCTTCACATAATAAATTATGTAATAAAAATTCCTGAAGACTTTGAATTAAACACAACATAAATTGATTTATATTGCCAAACGTATAAATAAATAAATTGATATACAGTTGTCAATAAAATATACAAAATTACAATCATTCAAAATAAATCAAATCCATACATTAATTAATTCTATAACATTTCACTAAAATTTTATTTCGTTCGAATAAAAATAAACAATAAAAATAAAATATCCTTCACAATCTTCTAAATAATTGATCGTCCCTCAAATTATTTAAGAAATTTTTACAGAAAAGAAGATACTAAATTTTACAACTCATAATTTATTGAAATAAAAATAAAATAAAAAAATAAAATGATCTAATGTCAAATCAATATAATTAAAAAAATGGCTGAAATATCATTTTTAGCCTTAAATTAGGAGGATTCAGTTCTTCAGAAACTGACTCCATCTCATTCAGGGAACCAATTTTTACATTTTCTTTTTATTGCATAGCTATCTCTCCAGAAGAATTGCAACATTGGTGTGGAAATGTTGAGACAAAACATCACCATAAAATAACTTGAAAAAAAGGGGTGTTGATTTTGGAGGGGATTCGATGAATTGTATCTTGTGTGATGAGCAGAAAGAAGAAAATATTTCTCATTTATTTTTAGAGTGTAAAACTGTCTACGGAATTTGGTCTGAGATTCATAGTTGGTTGAATGTTAATTTGGTGGCTCATAATAATCCATCAGTCAACTTCTTACAGTATTGTAGTATGTTTGAGTCGAGGAAGAAGATACCTTTCGCAGCATCGGTGTGGCTATGTGTAGTGTGGTCAATTTGGAAAGCCCAAAACGAGACTACATTCTGCGATAATCCATCCAAGAAGAAGAAGATCACGTTGAAGAAGAAGATTAAGGCGAGACTGACAATCCGAATGGCCGCGGTGAAAAATCCAGAATCTATTATGTGATTTTCTACCGTAATTGTTGGGTTTCCACAATGTTTTGTATAATGTACATTAGAGATGGGTTTTTTATTGGAAATAAAAACATTTTTCTCGAGCAAAAAAAAAAAAATCAATTTATTTGATTTCGAAATAAATATAAAATAATTGAATGTTGGTTGCACTAATTCACATACAAAATAAAAATGATGATTTTGTTTGAGCCAAAAACAAATGTAAAGTTGTTGAATTACTTTGTTTTACTAATTATAATTAGCAAATTTTGTTGTTTTATATTGATTTAGCAAATGAAATAACAAACATCCATTTTTTTGCAATTTGTTTTAGTGATGAAATATAAAATATATATGATGAAGATTATCAGGCAGTAATTTCATTTTCTATAGCCTACAATAAACTAAAAAATCCTTCATCGAAAAGAAAATGGACCTTAAAATGTTTGTATTTATAGTATTGCAGGATAAAGAAAGTTCTAGATGATGTTTTCTAAAATTGTAAAGTCCTGATAAATGAAAAAGAAAGAAATGAGAAAAAAGAGTAATAGTATTTTGGGAAGGCAATTTTGTAAATTTTAATATATAAAAAATAAAAATAAAATATATTGAGTTATGGTAGGATTTTTTAAAAAAAAGTAATGAAATTTTTGTATCTAAAAGAAATTACAAAATAAGTTTATAAAGTAGTTTTAGATTTTAGTTACTCACCCAATTATTTAATCAATCTTCACAGAAAAATAATTTGTGAATCTAAAAAAAATAGCAACTCATATTAAAATTGTGAAATAAAAATAAAACCTAAAAAAATGAAATTATCTATATAAAAAAATAATTTAATTTAATTTTTTTTTTTTTTAGAAAAAGATAGATCAAAAATTCTTAAATTTGAAAACAAAATAAAAATCATAATCTAGTTTGAACCAAGATAAAAACTTACCAGAAATACTTTGTTGTACTAATTATAATTAGCCAATATGCAAAATCTTTATATTTGTATAGCAACATCAAGTCACACATTTATTAAGTTTGCAATCAAAAGGCGAAATATAAAATAATAATAATAATTTTAAATTTGAAAAATCTTTATCATTCTAGTAATTTATTTTTCAAAATATTTAAAATAAAAAAAATTAAGAAAAAAATTGCAATGTTCTTAAAAGAAGAAACTTAGGGTTTATAATGAGAAATAAATGGTAAATTAGAAATTTATAGAAAAATATGAAATAAAATGAATAATTGATATTATAAATTATAAAATAAATGATTAAATTACTTAAAATTTAAATGAATGAAAGGAGATAGATTTTGAAAAATAAGATTGTTGATTTGTCACATCACCTTAAAATGTTTGTATTTATAGTATTGCAGGATATAATGGGATGTGTGAGGTGGTCATGGTCTTGGAGATGGAGGAGACCGTTGTTTGATCGTGAAGTTAATATTCTTAATGATCTTGTTAAAAAAAAAAAAAAGAGTTCAAATGATTGTGGTTTGGAGGACTATGGAGATGGAAAATCCTTTTATATATAGGAATCAAAAAGGATGGATAATCAAATGGCAAAATGCTTTTTTTTTTTTGAAGGGAGTTATGTGTATGTTGGAGTGAAAGCTCATGCGTGGAGACACTTTTTGTGTAAATTACTAAGTCAAACTTATGTAGGAGGAATTTATAAAGAGTTTTCTATTTTAAAAGTGTGAAACTTTGTTTGTTTCCGACGAAAAAGAAAAATTTGAAAAAGGTTTTATGTTGCATATGAGGTGTGGATGAAGTTTTTCTCATAAAGATTCTTGCTAAAAAAAATAAGCATATATATAAAAAAATATACTAATTCTTAATTTTTTTTGACAATATTTTAATTCTTAAATTGAAAAGAATGGGTGAAAAAAAAGTTTAAAATATAAGATTGTGGTTTTGCCACCACCTTAAAATGTTTGTCTCCATTGTATTGTAGGATGTAGGATATAATGTGTGTGCGGTCGCATGTGTGTCTATATCAAAAATAGTAACTAAATTTTTTATATAAAGTTTTTTGCTAATATATATATATATATATATATATATATTAATTTGAAAAATCTTTGTCATTCTAACTATTTACTTTCAAAATATTTAAAAATAATACATTAAATTACATTTTATAAATTGTGGGGTCTCATGTCCTTGGTGTGTATATTATATACGTGTTCACATATATATAATTTAATATTAAAGTAAATATTACTATTATAATAACATAATTTTAAGGTTTAATAATTTTTATTTTAATTGGTATGCATATACATAAAAATAATCGAGTAAACTGATTTTTTTGTTATATAATATAATATTATATAAATTAAAAATAGACTGAAACTATTAAAATGAATATAATGAAATAAGTTGATACTCTTTTATGAGATTTTTTCACATGACACTGAAATAAATTCATATACATATAAAAAATAAAAAAATCAAGACGGGTAAACGGATAGTTGATAAATTCAAATACAACTTTGGGACGGAAGAAATATTTAATTTTAATATGCCACAAAGATGACGTATGAGAAAAATAACAATTAGATTGATTTATAAGGAAATATTTCAAATTTGTAAGTAGATATAAATTTGACTTACTTAATAATGTAGATATTTTCAACATTTGAGCACACAATATTTTAGCGCTTTATTTGAAAAGTAAAAAAAAGTTCAAACATCGAGCATCGCATCAAAAGAAAAAAAAATCATGATATACATATAAAAATTTCAAAACTGAAAAATCAACAACACACATGGTGTATAAGAAAAATTATAAAGATTTATAGATTAAATAACTCTTTCTACTTCATTTAACACAAAAAATAAACTTATGATTTTTTTAATTGAGATAATTATAACAAAACTATCATCATATTTATGTTATATTCACAAATCGTACGAAATGCACGAATAATAGACTAGTACAATAATAATAAAATAATATAAAATTACTTTTGATTTGAGATGAAATTTTATCCATGCTTACTTTCTAATTTCAAACCAAACACAAATTTAATTTAGATTATTCACATCCACATCCAACTATTTACTTTAAAAAAAAAAAATCACCTATATACTATTATTAGAGAAGAGTAATAAATGTCTAATTAATGGGCCTTAATGGTGGGGTACACTAATTTCCATTTTAATTATTTTTCCTATATCATTTTTTTGTTTGAAATTAGTTTTCACACGAAAAAAAATAAATAAAAATTCTAAGCTATACTTTCAAAATATTCACATATTTAAACAAAATGTCTTACCTTTACATTCAACAATCCAATCACTTCATATACTTTAACAATAAAAGTTTACAAAATTACAATCAATACTCCACTCTTCACACTCTTTTCTTAAAGTGTACCCAAAATTTATATGAAAATTACTTTGAGACAAAAAGAGTAATAAATATTTTCAGTAAATGTTAGGTTAAAAGTCTTTTGAGTGATATTTTTATTACACAATAACATGATATTTTCTATCAGACCATTCTAAATAGATGATATATATGAGTATTCAAGTAATTCCCAAAAGTAATCCCTATACAACAATATAAAAAATTGAAAACACAAGTGATAAAGTGAAATATGTGGATTAAAACAAAGAAATTCAAATCTAGGGGCAAAAATAATAACCTATCAACTACTGTATTTTTTATTTATAAAATTGTCAATGGATTATTATAAAAAAAAGGGGAGTATGTATAAGTCAATCTCATATATGAGATAAAGTTCTAATATTATATTTGAATCATACTTTTTTAAAAAAAATTAATTAGGTAGGGAAATAATAAATGTTAGGTTGATCATGACCATTCATGATAGCGTAAATTAAATTAATGTAAAGTTGTTGAAAGTTCATTTAAAAATTCAATTATAATATATGTTGTCCATGTATGACTGAGATCTCCTATTACACAATGATATTAATGTTCATATACGAGTGAGATTTCTTATTACACAATGATATGAATTTAATATTATGTGTAAAAGAGATCGTAAAAGTATATTATGATAAAATTATTACAGAGAACCAAATTTTAGTAGTATTTTTTTAGAAAGTCATCTTGTTTTATTAAATTTAAGGGATTCAACTAATATATGATTTAAAGCGATATGAAATCTTCCTTACAAATGACATTTTCAATTAAAATTTAATGGGAATCAATTTCTTATATGACATATATATATATATATATATATATATATATATATATATATTCAAATTTGATATTTCTCAATAAAAAAAACGTCTGACTATGCACGAACCAATATTTTTGTAAAATTTCAAATTTATATATAATACCCCCTCCATTCAATTTTATTATGTTCATTTCTTTAATCTGTTCGACTTTTAATATGAACATACTAGAATGAAATGTAATACTTTATCTTTATCCTTCAAATTTTTATTTAATTATTTAAATTATAATTGACTTTATTTATAAATTATCACTTTATTCATAAATAAATCCTACAATATCTCATAATATCCTCCAACATATCTACTTTGTACATAAACTACTAATATTTCTCAAAATTCATGTAAAAAGTTTTGAATTTTTTTTTTCCGGGAAATTTTAATTTGTTAATTAGTTGTTATTAGTTAGATCACAAAAAACCCAAACACTTCAAGAATTACTCCAAGTTTTGGATATATTTAAATTAGATAGAGATAATATTAAATATACATTTTGTAAAAATTGTAATTAATGTATAATTTATATATATTATGAATATTAACTTTTATTGTTATCCAAATGAATAAATAAAACTTATTTAGTACTTCCTCTATCCCCTAAATATGTGCCTATTAAGTACAAATTTTTTTAAAAAATAAATAAAATAAAGGATATTACAAAATATCGTGCGACTTATGAATAAAGTAATTGCATGAATAAAGAGAGTCAACATATTTTAAGACAAACAAATAAAATATTTTAAAAGAGGAAGGGAGTAATAAATTTAAAAAATCCAAAACAGTAAAATCCTTTACTACAAATTTAAACGTGGTCTCTTTATCGAAATCCACAAAATAAAAAAGCAAGGACATATCTGTAATTTCATCTTCCATACACAATATTCGGTGCAAGTGCAACTAGTTCTTGCTTTTGTTTAATACATTAAAATCAATTTGCTTATACGGTTTCAGTCCGCCATTTGCATTTTCATACCTCCTCGTCTTCAACCTCTCAAGAAACTCACACCAGCGCACTCACCAAAATCTCTCAATTTGCTTTGCAAAATCGGCATTTGGAAAATGGGGTCTAATTTTTTCTCCCATTTCAAGATTTGAACCAAAGCCCCAACCGTCCCACCGCCTCCACTCCATTTCTCGTCCCCAAAATCGAACCAAAACTCGAACCCTTCGATGAACCCTTGCCGTCTCCGCTGCCGTTTCATCTCTCCACCCCGCCGTCCGCCGCCGCCTCCCCCTCGTTCGACCTGCAGTCCGAATTCAACCGGCTAGCGGAGCTCTTCCGCTCCACCATTCCTCAGACCGTGCAGGCGTACGGAGATACCTCAGTTCTACCAGATTCACATCCCGATTCACGAGCACTTGTTCCAGTCCCCAACTCCGACTCCTCCCAAGTTTCAGACGTTGTCGTAACGCCACGTGGCAACCGGAAGTACCAAACCCGTTCTTCGGAGTTGGTTCGGGTCATGGATCTAAAACCCGAAGACGAGATGTATTTCAGGAACTCGATGAGGAAAACCCGGATGCTGTACGACTCCCTGCGCGTGTTCGCACTCGCGGCGGATGAGAGGCGGAAGGATATGCATATGATGCCTACCCATCGGAGAGTAAGAACGGATTTAAAGGCTGCGGCGGTAATGAGGGAGCACAGCTTGTGGTTGAATCGCGAGAAAAGAACCGTGGGGAATTTGCCGGGGATTTCGGTCGGAGATGTCTTCTTTTTCAGGATGGAAATGTGCGTCATTGGATTGCACGGGCAAGCGCAAGCAGGGATCGATTATCTCCCATCGAGCCAGAGCTCGAATGGCGAACCCATAGCTACGAGCATAATCGTCTCTGGTGGCTATGAAGACGATGAAGATGAAGGGGATGAGATAGTTTACACAGGGCATGGTGGGCAGGACAAACACAATAAACAAGTGATGCATCAGAAATTGGAATGTGGGAACTTAGCATTGGAAAGAAGCATGAATTACGGCGTTGAGGTACGAGTTATAAGGGGTCTTAAGTATGAGGGCAGTCCTAGTGGGAAAGTTTATGTTTACGATGGATTGTATAAGATTGTTGATACTTGGTTTGAAATGGGGAAATCGGGCTATGGGGTTTTTAAGTTCAGGCTTGTTAGGATTGCAAATCAGGGGGGAATGGGGAGTACGATAATGAAATTTGCTTCGAGTTTAAAAACAAGGCCATTGAATGCTATGCCTGCAGGCTATGTATCACTTGATTTGTCCAACAAAAAGGAGAACGTACCTGTTTTTTTCTTTAATGATTTAGATGTTGATCATGACCCAATGTATTATGAGTACCTTACTACTACTATTTTCCCTCCTTTTGTGTTTAATGGTGGGAGCACAAGTGGGTGTAATTGTAATGGGGGGTGTACGGATGGTTGCTTTTGTGCAATGAAGAATGGGGGGGAATTTGCCTATGATATGAATGGAATTTTGGTGAGGGGCAAACCCGTGATTTTTGAGTGTGGCCCACATTGTGCTTGCCCACCTAGTTGTCGTAATCGTGTGACACAAAAGGGGGTTAGGAATAGGTTTGAAGTGTTTAGGTCAAGGGAAACTGGTTGGGGGGTGAGGTCCTTGGACTTAATCCAGGCTGGTTCGTTCATTTCTGAGTATTCTGGAGTTGTTCTTACTCGTGAGCAAGCACAGATATTCACGATGAATGGTGATAGGTTGATTTACCCGATTCGTTTCACTGAAAGATGGAAAGAGTGGGGGGATTTATCAAAAGTGTTTGCTGACTATGTTTGCCCAACATCCCCATCAATCCCGCCTTTGGATTTTGCCATGGATGTTTCTCGAATGAGGAACGTTGCTTGCTATATGAGCCATAGCAGTTGCCCAAATGTCTTTGTGCAGCCAGTATTGTATGATCACAATAATATTTCTTTTCCACACCTCATGCTGTTCGCGATGGAGAATATCCCCCCCATGCGAGAGCTTTGTCTTGATTATGGTGTGGCTGATGAATCAACGGGGAAGCTTGCCATCTGCAACTAATTCATCTTGTTGAGGGCTTGCTGGGGAGCTTTTCAGGGGATCTTGTGCTGAGGTATCTTAAAATTTGAATAATGACTTTATATTATTTGTTTCTTTTGTTATGACTCTCATTGGATTCTAATTGTTAAATCTTTTGGCTTCTTCTGTTTTAATGTGCTTTGTTGGACATGAGTAAGGTGGCTTGTTTGTTTTCTAATGCAGTGTTCCTATTGCATATGAGAACTATTTTGGCTATGCATGACTTGCTTTGAGACTCAGGTTATTTATACTTACAGAGAGCTATTCTGTAAGAGGACAAATGTTCTTGCAGGGGAAAATAAGACGAGATCTATGGTTATGTTTTGATCTTATGTGAAAACAATATAACTTTCTTTATTAGTACTTAATTTGGTTTTTCTTTACTGATTTTACTTTTTCATCCTGTGGGGATCAATTTAATCCTATGTTTAAAACAACATATTTGAGAGGAAAATGCGGTTCCCTTTCTAGTTTGTTTATGCGAGTTGCTTGAGTTCTAGGGAGAGTTCATAACACAAACCGTAATTAGAAGTTTCTAATGTTATCTACCAAATGGCTGTTTTGCTTTCTGTTAGAAATCCAGAAAGACACAGAGACATTCCCTATACTTTTGTCTTACCATTATATTCCCTACTTATGAACTATCCTAAAAATTCAAAGACAGAGAGCTAATTCAAATTCTGGAATGTGACACTTTAGTTTGTCCTAGAGTAGATTTGAACTGATGTCTTTCTTCTTTTGCTCATTAACATCAACTGGTAAAGAGTCGAGAAAGAGTGTTTGATTTCTTGAAATTAATGGAGATGAAACTAAAAATGAAAATTATAGCCTGTTTCGCTCCACCCCTTTGGGTAGAAAATAAAATTTTACCTCCCACAATTTTTTCATAGTTGCCTTGTATGCCTCATTTCGGGCTTCTTAGGGCTATAAATTATAATTTTTTTTCCAGTTTATTCCTGGTGGTTCATCTTGATATCAAAATCCTTTTCTCAGAGTGTCATATGCCCTTACTCTTTCCCTTTTTTAATGGAACTTGATGAAAGTTCACACAAGTTACTCTTCGTATTATTTCAAGTCAGATATACTAAAATCTTAGGGAGTTAGTTTACTATTTGTAAATTGTAATAGCTTTCAAGGTTTAAAATCTTGCTGCTATAAGCCACAATTTCGGTTTTGATCAAAATCTTTAGCTGATATTCTCCGTGCAATGACTAGCAGTTTGTGCTAACTATACTATTAGTCAAAAATATCAAAGGAGGCTGAAAAACTTTTAAACTATGTGGGGTTTTACTTTCATTTTGATCAAGTTCTGGGGAGCTTATTCATTTATTCATTTCTTCTTACCTAAGATGAATGTACATCATCGATCATATTATGGGTCTAATAGATGTGAGGGATGACTTTCATTCCCTCCAAAATGTAGAAGAATGGAGGATCTAATTACTATTTTTCATTCCATTACTTTATACCAAGCACACCTATCATTCCTTTTTCCCCAAACCTCTCAATCAAGCATCAACTGTCATTCCTTTCTCGCTAAGCCCTCCCGTACTGAGCATTTTCTCAATTTTTTTACATTCGTACCAAGCATTTCCATTACTTCATACATTTATTCATTTCTTTCTTATGTAAGATTAAATGATATGTTGCTATTATCGTGAATTTACATCATCGATCATATTAATGGGACTAATAGATGTGAGGAATGACTTTCATTCCTTCCAAAGTGTAGAACAATGGAGAATCTAATAACTATTTTTCATTCCATATTTCCATTACTTTATCATTCCTTCTTCATTTTTTCTCTCCAAACCTCTCAATCAAGCATCACTTGTCATTCATTCTCGCTAAGCCCTCCCGTAATTGAGCATTTCCTTAATTTTTTACATTCGTACCGAGCATTTCCTCAATTTTTTTACATTCGTACCGAGCATTTCCTCAATTTTTTTACATTCGTATCGAGCATTTCCATTACTTCATACATTTATTCATTTCTTTCTTATGTAAGATGAAACGATATGTTGCTATTATCGTGAATGTACATCATCGATCATTTTAATGGGACTAATATATATGAGGAATGACTTTCATTCCTTCCAAAGTTTAGAACAATGGAGAATCTAATCACTATTTTTCATTCCATATTTCCATTACTTTATCATTCCTTCTTCATTCTTTCTCTCCAAACCTCTCAATCAAGCATCACCTGTCATTTATTCTTGCCAAGCCCTCACGTACCACTACTCGAGCATTTAATCAAGCATCACCTGTCATTTGTGTTTGTTTAATTATCACCTTGAGATGAAACACATGAAAACACAAATTATGAAAATTCTTAAAACAAAAGCACAAGAGGATAAGACATTAAAATAATGGGTTAGACAACGTTTGTTTCGGAATTCACGCGGATAGATTTAAGACTTTCCTATCCACGTCTCATTCGAGTTAGAGATTTAAAATCCAGTTTCAATTCTCATACTCATTCCACACCTAAACTACCAATAAACCTATTATTACTCTTCCCAATACAACTCACTCAATCATTCCCCACATCACTATTCTCTCACTCATTCATTATCTTTCCTACCTTTTATACAATACAATAAAATATACAACATCAATCATTGTTAAACATTGATTTGACATATAACAAAATTTCACCCTACCAAAATCCCAAAAACAAACACATACTTTTACTATTCATTAGTAATTTCATATCCAAAGATTTTAAAGTCAGGACTTCCCCCGCACACCTCTATCCCAAAACAAACGTAGCCCTAGTATTTAGGATATAGTGTCGTTATTGTGCTGAGCTGGTAAGGACATCTGCTTATCGTGCCATGTCTCAATGAAACATGTTGAAAACATGAACTAAACCACCCCTACAAAAAGGATGTTCTACAAAGGTAGGGTTTTTTTGACACGTGGTTTAGAACCTTCACTCTTTCCCACAAAATGACGTGAAATATCTGGTTTTCAATTATATTTCCAAATATAATGTAGTTATTAGAGGCGCAAATGGTTTAAATGTTAGCACCTTTACAGGCAAAGACGAGCACCTCACCTTTACCTTTTTTTTTTTCTCACCTTCTTTGCCATGCCTCTTGAACACCAGTGTGTTCTCATCCCCAAAACATACTTTTAAGTTCTTTTTAGTTGTTTTTGTACTTGAAATCTTTACGTGCAATGCACACTTAGTATATTGATGATTTTATGTGTGAACAATGTAATGTGAGACGAATCTAGAAAAACACGCATATTTAGGGGCCGCTTGGTTGGAATTTCTTCAATGGCAATGGGAATGAGAATTAATATAAGACAATTGTAGTGCTTAATGAAAATAAAAGATGGTGAATGACATTATTTTTCCTCCTAAATAAGGTAATCATTACCCATTATAAATAATCTTTTTCCATCTACAATCATTTCTCCTCAATCATTCCCCTCCACCACCAATAACAAGCTTCTTTTGTTTCATTTTTTCCAAAATTGGAGCACAACACCAATGATGTAGCCAACATGAGACATTCCTTCCTCCAATAAATTTGGGGGCATAGGGGGAAAAGCCAATTTCATTCCCATTCCCATTCCCATTGAAGATCTCGTAACAATCGCCCCCTTAAATGCAATAAAATAAAAGCCTGAAAACACAAAATATATTTTAGTTAATTTTTATTTTATTTTTCACCTCGTGTTCAAAAGCATGCACCAAAATGCCAAGCCCCAATGCGCCTTTTGTCTCTAACAACTATAAAATAGAGTCCTTGTTTATTGTTTAAAATAAGGAATACAAACTGTGAGTCGGTTCTGATGATCCTTTTAGATTGCTATTGTAGATACTCGTAACAATGAACAAAAAATGCACCAAAAATTTCAAGAAATTACTTATCTTAAAACTGAAAATTCTATAGCCTTACAAATCTTGAAATACCAAATATACTTTGTAGACGTTAAAACACAAGTAACTTCGTCAAGGTTACAAAATATACTCAATTCCTGGTCTCTCATTTGGTTACATCAGTATATTTTCTTATCCATTATCACTCAAAAACCATGTTACACTTCACTATACCTTCATTTGTCTTTTCTCTTTTCTTGCATGCCAAAGAGTTTTCAATATACTCAATTCGCCATCTCTTGTTGTTCTCTTACTCTTACGCTTTCATTTGTTACTATAACCATGCGAACACGTTGCATACTAGTCATAAATAGTCTAGAATATGCTGTTCTCTTCATTTACTCTTTCCTTGCAGGCCAAATTTTTCACATCAGCAATTACCATATTATGACCTCAAGCACAAACAATTGAATAAGAACTTTTTCTTGGGTATCCTTCATTTCTTATCCTGCAGTCCACCATTGGATGTAATGGTCCATCCGTATTTATAACTTTTGACAATATATATATATATATATTTATATTCATGTGATATGCATATTAGTAAGCTTATTAAGACTAAATTATGGAATTTTTATTTACCTTCAGAATCTTTGTGTAGGCTCTAATGACCTGCCTATTAATATCTGAGTTTCACAATTGGATGTAATGGATATCCATGCGTATTTGTAGCTTATGACCAAATATATATATATATATATATATATATATACATATTAATGTGATATGCATATTAATAAGCTTATTAAGACTAAATTATGGAATTATTATTTAACTTCAGAATCTTTGTGTAGGCTCTAATGACCTGCCTATTAATATCTGAGTTTATGATAAGAAGCCTTGTATGGAGCTAAATTTTATCTGTATCAGCTGTATATAACTTTTTTTCTTCTGAGCATAGGGGAATTAATTAATGATTCCGTCTAGAGAAATTTTGTTCTCATGCAGGTCTCCTTTCGTTTTCACCGAAGATGTATTACTTTCTTTTTGATGTGATAAATTCTTTTCAGATCCTGTCAAAGTATTGAAGTTTATATAATTATTCAAAGATCTTGTCAAAACATTAAAATTAATGTACATGTTTACCATATCTTTTTTCATGGAGGGCTTATGAATTATGTAGTGCTCAAAATTTGTTCCCTTTTTCTTAAGCATTAAATGCGCTCATATATCTATTCTAGGCTTTTACCAGTTGTAGTTACTTGGATGGAAACTATGGATGTCTTAATATGGAAAGCAAGTCTTGAAAACTGATCATACTCATGTGCTTGTCTTGTTAAATGAAACTGAATGGTTACATAAATTTAAGTGACTATGTCAAGATTTTAAACGTTATTGAGGAAATATACATGATTTTATTCGTCTATAACTGATTCTTAGTTTAATTTGCAGATACGAAATGTGCAGTCCCACAATACAATGTCTTGTTAAATGAAAGGCTATTTCCACATTTTTGTGCTCGATTTTTGGTGGATGTGGAATACACTGTTGTTTCTGCATGTTTTGGCTGAAGAAGTAGAGACAGCATCAAGATCCCTACAGTAGAGATGAAGAGTTTGTATCAACATAAGCCTGTATATATATGAAAATCGAATTTGCATTTTCGTGTACAGGATATATGTTGTCGTTTATGGAAGCTTTTCACCGTCTAATTTATAATCTCCAAGCTGTAGGACGCAATTTTCTGCAGAGTGGAGAAGTGATGACTTCCTGAGAGCTTCAGTCACAGGTTAGACTCCCACTAAATGAGGGTATTATTTGGTAATTTATTTTATTTTGACCAGTTCCATATTGTTAAATACGGAGGCAGTGTTTGCAAGTGATTGTGCTTTTGTAGAACTGATTTATGTAGAAAAAAATGGGGTAGTGTTTGAAAATATAATTTATTTGGTCAAAATTTAAAAAATTAGAAGTATATGCTAAAGACTTTTTGTTAAACTGAAAATAAACTTTTAAACAGGTTTAGTGTAATTGCAAATTTATTAATGAATGCTTAAAACTGATTAAATAATCATGTTTTAAAGTTGATTATGAGAAGCTGTGACTTAAAATGTTGGAATGCCTTGAACCATAACTGCGAGTTGGTCGGAGGTTTTGCTGCCTGGTCAGCAAGTTGGGGGTCTAGGGCGACGCGCCCCTGTTCCGGGTCTAGGGCAACACCTTCGATTTTTACTGCATATGTAGTTCTGTTTGGGCTTAGTTTTATGTTAGGAATTATAAATAATCCTATTATTTAATCTAGTGTGTATTTTGTAACTATAATACTTTGAATTTCTTTCTTTTTTTTTTCCCTGTGGATGTAGAGTTAATGAATCATATAAATCTGCATTGTTTATTTCTCATTTAACATGTTTTTTTTGCCTCAGTTGTAACATTAAAACTGTTGATAACTGATTTTGAGTCGAGATAATGAACTTTAGCAAATACTTTCAATTTTTGATATTTTGACCAGAAACATTTCATTTTCAAAAGCTGCCTATATGTTTTTGTTTCTCGATAGGGGTGGGAATAGGCCAACCAAGTTTTTTATAAGAAAGTCTGGGCCTGTTATATATTTTTTGGGCCTAAGCCTGACCTGTTATCTATCCTAAGTTTTTTTTTAAAGGCTTGGCCTGGCCTGGGGCCTGTTATCTATCATAAGTTTTTTTAAAGGTTTGGCCTGGCCTTTTTAGTAATAGGCCAGTCCTAAAATCCTTTTAAAGGTCTATTTACTGCCATTTTTAATATATTTGCGTCAACTTGTGTATAAAAGTACAATATATTTACGTCGACTAGGCTTTAAAAATAAAGATTCCTATAATCTATTATAATATATATTTATATATAAATATACATATTTAGTTAAATAGGCCGTCCTGTTAGGCTTAAAAGGCTTATGTAAAAGTTCAAGCTTGGTCTATTTAAATAAATAGGCCTTTTAAAAGGCCTGAGCTTGATTTATTTATTAAACGAGCAGAGACAGACTTTAGTAGGTCAGGCCGTATGTTTCTGTCGGGTAGCCTGGTGGAAATCAGGCCGTATGTTTCTGTCGGGTAGCCTGACTTATTTCCACCCCTATTTCTAGACATAAATTAATTTAAATTAGTTCTCCAAAGCACCATCACTTGCAAACACTTAAGTCGGTCTATGACTGCATATTAGAATCAGTTTAAAAGTGATTATTTAATCAGTTTATTCTTGAAAACTAAGGTTTCTATATTTATTTAATCACTGTCATGTGTTGGAAGTTATATCATGTTTATAATCTTTTCCTACAGAACATCTGATTTCTGTTGTGCTTTCTCTTTAATGGCATCGAAAACTTGTGCAAATCGGTGCATATCATAAAATTTATTTTTATTATTACTGTCATGCACATTTACTATCATTATCATACACGTACATTAACATTGTCACAGTCACATTTGCTATAACAATGTAGATAGTGCGATAATGATAATAAATATGCATGATAGTAATAGTAAAAATAGAATTCATGACATGCATCCAATTCACGCAAGTATTACTCTTAAATGAATGTAACTCTATAGGGAGTATTGACGGTTGTTGAAATATTGAATTTCTCCGAATAATAATAAAAAAAAAATTGAATTTTTGGAGATGTGTGAAATTATTTAATTTCCTAATTGTTCCTCTTCATTTGTGGGTTGAATTTTTGACTTTACCTTTTGGGGAGGAGACTTATCAAGTGGAGTTGCTTTTGGTGGAATTTGAATCTAAAATGTTGGCTTGAGCTAGAATTTGAATTTTTAGAGAGATAGTGAAATTTATTCTTCTTTCACCGTATATTTTTGGATTAATTTTTGGAGAACAAATGTATAGAAAATTGGTGTTATGTGTAAAGGGAAGATGTTGTTGAAATATGCTTTTAAATTGTTCAACTCTTAAGCTTCTCATGGTGAAATTTTACGAAAAGTGATGTTACTAAAGAGATAGAATAATGTGAATAATTAAGAATAAATAATTGAAGTGTAGGGGTGAGGTCACTTGTGGAATATCCAAAATTGAAAGATAAAAAATTTAGATTCTTTTCAAGTATATATTTTCATTAGCATTGACTTTTAAATTCTTTTTGTAAACTCAATTTGGTATAAAAAATATTAAGTTGCTTCGAGTTGTTGACATTTCACATATTACACGATACTGACAATTGCAGATTTTAAAATTTATTTTTGAATTATTTTATAATCAAAATAATTCCATTGCAGTAATATTTTAAAAAAAAGTTTTATTTAATATAATGTGAAGTGTATGAATAATTAAGAATAAATAAGTGAAGTGTAGGGGTGAGGTCACTTGTGGAATATCCAAAATTGAAAGATAAAAAATTTAGATTCTTTTCAAGTATATATTTTCATAAGCATTGACTTTTAAATTCTTTTTGTAAACTCAATTAGGTATAAAAAATATTAAGTTGCTTCGAGTTGTTGACATTTCACATATTAGACTAGATTTATCGGTCACCACAAAAAGACAAAAAATTATAATATTAAAAAATTGAGACAAAAAATTATAATTATAATATTAAAAAATGTAGAAGTGGGCTGATTATGGTGGCACCGGTCGGTTAGCCGCCCGGGTGTCACCCATTTATTTACATGACTTTAATATTTTTTTTTATTTTAATTATTATATTTATTGTTTTAAATATTTTTAAACTTTTAAATATTATAAAATTTTAATCTATCATTTCTATTATTGATCCAAATTAATTTTCAAATTCCCAAAATTATTCACTTCTATTATTTTTTGTAGTTTGCAATTTAGTATTTCATTCATCTTTTTGTAGTTTGGTTTATTTATTTATTTATTTATTTTTTCAATTTCACATTTTAAATTTTGTAATTTTAATTTTATTTTTGAGTTAGTAATTTATTTTAAGTGTATGATATTTTTTTTCTAATATAATTACAAATTTAGAATGTTAAATAATTTTTATATATTTTTGTACACATTAAAATATAACAAAAATTGATTATAAAATATAAATAATTATGTTAGGTTGGGTTGATGTCACTGATAAAGTATAAAAAAGTTAAATTTGGGTTGGAGTGTAGATTGTATATGGGCAAAAACTTGTATGAGACCGTCTCATGCATGAGATCGAATCACTTTTTAATAAATTATTATCACTTTTTAAAAAATTGATACAAATTAGTATAAAAGTTATAACAAATCAAAAAGTGATAACAATTTATGAAAAAGTGATAACAAATTATGAAAAAGTGATAGTAATTTATTAAAAAGTGATTCCGTCATATGTCCTGGATCGTGCTCTTGACACGGTCCCCACAAGAGTTCTTTGTATATGTGGATTAAAAAGAAATAAATATTATATTAGAAGGTTGGATTGGATGAGTGTCACAGATAAACATAGTCTTACACGATACTGACAATTGCAGATTTTATAAAATTTATTTTTGAATTATTTTATAATCAAAATAAGTCCATTGCAGTTTAATATTTTTATAAAAAAGTTTTATTTTTGAATTAATTATCCCCCATAACCCCTGGATCGTCCTCTTCACAGATAAAGATAGTCCTCTCACACTGATATTTTTCCCCAACAATTGCAAATTCATTATCAAAACCTAACAATAATCCCTCAAAAACTGAAACCTAAAATACAAAGTGGTCCGACCAAATTCGTGAGGCAATTTATGGGGGTAAAATGCCACCATCGCTGTAATTTATGTGTTAAAATAGTTACAAAATTAAAGATTTGGAGATTTGGGTGGAATTAATTATATGGTATATATATGTATGTATATTTAAATCACTTTTTAATTTTGCCCATTATGTTCTTAAAAAAAACCCTGTAAAAAATACCCTGATACTAGCTACAACCAGTTTTTAACCTGTAGAAACTAATATGGAGGTCTTTCTTGATGATGAGATAAAGGGGGTTGGGGGAAGGGGGTGGGGTGGCGGTGCGGTGGGGTGGGTGGCGGTCAGGAATATTAGGTAGGGGGGCCCAAAAAAATAAAAAAATTGTATTTTACTATAAATGTGAGGCTACAACTTTCGAAAAAAAAATATATTAAATTTTAAGAGAACACAGAATGAAAGAAATATAAGGGTTATTTTTATAAAAAAAAATATATTGCGACAGAGGGAGTCTTAAAATTATTTTCTATATTATTTAATAGTTAGTTGATTATATATGAAAAAAATAAATCCTATAATGAGTTAAAATAATAACAAAACAAAACTATACTTATAAAGTAAAATGGAAAAAATATAAGAAAAATTGAGCCCAAGATAATAAAAATAAAAAAGGAAAAAAGAACTATAAGCATACTTATAAAGCAAACTAGAGAAAAATAAGAAAACTTCGACCAAGGGGGTCCACTACAGTGGCTAAAGCAACACCCAAACCACTTGGACAGTTTGATAAAATATAAAAAGTTTTGAACTATTATATATATAACAGATTATTAAAAATATTCAGGAGGGTCCAGTGCCCCTGGCACCCCTGGCTAAATATCCAGGGGGGCCAGTGCCCCCTGGCTTCGCCCCTAGTGGTGCCCGGTGAGGGAAAAGGTGAGAAGGTGAGGGGATTCTTTCTCTTTCATTTGGTTTATTTTATTTTTTTCTTAAATTTTAGTTTACATTCTTATTATTAAGGTTTACTAAATGATATTGGTTTACATTTTTTTATTTTAATTAGTTTTTCAGATTTATTTTATTTGCACTTATTTTTATTAATATTTTTAAGAGTGTTCAGTTTCAATTTATGACGTTTCAATTTTCTTCAATTTCATTGGTCATATATTACGGTCAACACGCCACGCAGGTCCACATAGCACAAACTCGATGAGGGTAAAAAAATTATGGCAAAAATTTATATGAGACGGTCTCATGTATGACACCGAATTATTTTTTAATAAATTGTTATCATTTTTTAAAAAAGTGATACAAATTAGTATAAAAATAATAATAATTTATTAAAAAGTGACTTCATCTCATATATGAGACAGTCTCACACAAGAGTGCCACAAAAATTATTTATTCCATCAAAATCAGAGAATCTATGAATGCATTCTCAAAGAAAAGAAAAAAGACAAACTAGCCAGAAAATTACAATATTCTAATTTGTGAACGTGGAAGAGAGAGAGACCCTAATTCCTCTATATATACTGATAAGATTAAGAACTAATCATTCATTATACAGCAGAAAAATATTGATATATTGAAGAAGTACTAAAATGGCATCGATTGGAGAGTTTAAGTACATGTACGACCAAACTGCTTTAAGCTGTGATTCATTCCCCGTCGTTGATTTCACGGCCCTTAGCGCTGCCGATCCTGATCAACGGTCCAAAGCCATCCACGACCTCAGCAAAGCATGTGAAGAATGGGGCTTCTTCATTGTAAGAACAATTAAGTTCATTCATAATTTTATTTAAAAATGTTGGTTTTATATTTATAAGGGAAAATTGTAGTTTTGGTCCCAAGAAAATTTTCCAACGACAATGTTAATCCCACGTTCTTTTTTGGTCCTTTTCTTTGCAAAAATAGTCCCGACCATTATTTTTTAGGACCAAAACTGTAATTTTATCTCATTCTCTTGGGACCAAAATTGCAATTTATTATTCTCTTGGGATCTAAACTGCAATTTTCTTGGGACTAAAAATGTTGAAAAAAACTATGAGACCAAAAGTGTCAAAAAAAGTACTCCCTCCATCCCATTTTAATGGTCTTTTTAGGGACTAAATTTTTTCCCAAAATATTTGTCATTTTGCAACAATCTATAAGAAATAAATGAGTTTTTCCAAATATACTCTTGTTCTTGTTTATGTGATACTCCACTTTTCTAGACAAATTTATTTCACTTTGAAATTTGGAAGGGTAAAATTGTCTTATTATACACATATTTATTATTTTCTTAATATGTGTGAAACAACCTTAAACGACTATTAAAATGGGACGGAGGGAGTACCATTTTACAGATCACTCATTCTTTTGGGACAAAAAATGCAATTTACCTTTATATATAATTTGTGAGTGCAGTTGGTGAATCATGGTGTACCAGAAGAGTTGATGGATGCAACATTTTCAGCAGTAAAAGAATTCATGAATTTGGGAGAAGATGAAAAGCAGCAGTATGCGGCAAAGGATCATTCACATCCTTTGCAATATGTGGGTATAAATATGAAGGATAGTCCAAAGCAGACCTTCACTTGCTGGAAGGAGAAGCTTAGGTTCGAGGTGCACCCTAAATTTCACTGCCTCCAACACCCCCAATCCTTAAGGTATGTACAAATTATTTATTTTCGTCTTGTATTCTATTTTTTTTTTTTTTCAATTTTGGTCCAATTTAAATTAGTCGTATGTGTACTTTGTTTCAATTGTGGTCATTTCGACCAAAATTAGAAAGTATAAATATGCATGACTAAAATTGAACCTCCCTAAGTTATAGGACGGTTCTTGATACTCCCTCCGTTCACTAAAAGTATGCTCGTTTGGTTTTGACTGGTTTTAAAAAAATGTAGATAAAGTAGATAAAGTAAAAGTATTTTGGGGTATTGTGTGGTTCATTTATGAGTTAAGTGGTTGTTTATGAGTATAAAGTTGACAACATATAAAAAAATTAAGTGATCGTTACATGGTGGACAGAGGGAGTATTATCTTACATTATTAGTGTATTATTACTCTGATATTGGAATAAGTTGAGGCAAAAAATGATTCACATATTTTGAGTGTCGTTGGTGAATCAATTATCCTTATTAATTACACAACGTCTCCATTACCATTCAAGTAAAAAATTATGAATAGACCACTTAATGATTAGTTGACAATGTTATTTGGCAAAGTCTTGTTTGAAGGATGTTATAAGTTATTTTATTAATTAAAATGTATTAGTTGTTTAAACAATGGAAAAATTGCAGAAGTGGTCCCATGAGAATAGACCGTCATCCTTTTTTTAGCAATTATAATCCTTTTTGTATTAAATAGTATAAAAATGATTCTTGTGGGATCAATTTTGTAATTAAAATACACACAAAATGACCATTTTCGAGCATGGTACAAAAGTGCAATGAGAAAATTTTCCTGGGACCAAAACTGCAATATACCCTTTTATACTATAAAATAGGGAAAAAGGTTTTTTTTGTCCTCTAAGTTTACCAAATTTTGATTTTGGTCCCGTTGACCTTAACTTTTTGAGACCGGTCCTTTATCTTTCAAATTTTCGATTTTTTCGTCCTCTGACCTGCTACACCAGGTCACCTTCCGGTCATATCTGACGTGGCGAAATTTTTTATTTATTTTTATTGAAAAATACCCATGTGGCATGAATTTTGGTCCCGTTGACTTTGACTTTTTTATTTTCGTCCTCTAACTTTCATTATTTTGACATTTTCATCCTTATAATATACATATTATATAATAAATTCACAAATATTTTTTTTATATTTTTTGCTATTCTAAAATACAAATAATTTTAGAATAATATTAATTTAACACAATACATTAGATTTTATTTATTTTAATATTTTTTATTTTAAAATATTTACAATAGTTTTCATATTTATTAAATTATTTAAATTAATATTTAGTTAAAAAAATTGGTTGAAGTGTGAGGAAGTGTATGAAAGTTTCGTTGTGGATGGGGTGACGACTAAACAATTTATCAACTAAATACATTGGATTTTATCTATTTAAAAAAATTATTTTAAATTATTTGCAATATTATTTATATTTATTAAATTAATATTTAGTTAAATTGGTTGACGTTAGTGAGGAATGAACTGTTTTATTTAGATTTATGTATTTTATGATTTTCTATTTTAAATTATTTTCAATAGTATTTATATTTATTTAATTATTTTAAATTAGTAATTAATATTTAAAAAATTATTTGTGAATATATTACATATTTATATATATCTTAAATATGTGAAAAGATATTTTTTAAAAAAAATTATATACTAATTATAATGAATTTTATGATTTTTAAGGTTTATATTGATTTTTTAATTAAAAAAATGCCAAATCAGCAATAGTCCCTACCAAATTTGTGCCACATGGATATTTTTCAATAAAAATAAATAAAAAATAATGCCACGTCAGATATGACCAGAAGGTGACCTGGTGTAGCAGGTCAGAGGACGAAAAAATAAAAAAATTAAAAGATAAAGGACCGTTCTCAAAAAGTCAAGGTCAACAGGACCAAAATCAAAATGTGGTAAACTTAGAGGACAAAAAAACTATTTTTCCCTATAAAATATTAATTTTGAATAGTATTGATTGTTTCATCAAAAGATATTAGTTGTAAATGTGTTTCACATAAGACCAACTCGATCATATTATTTAACACACAAACATATATTGACTCCGTCCGAGTTGATAGGGAAGCTGTGGGGGAATACAGCGAAAGAAGCAGAAAAGTATGTCGAAAACTGTTGGAAGCTATCTCCGATGGCCTGCAACTGGAACACTCGTATGTTGATCGGGTTTTGGGGCTCGACTCAAGCCACCAGTTCTTCGATGGAAATAACTATCCACGGTGCCCTCATCCCGATCAAGCAATCGGCCTCATGCCGCATACTGATTATGGCCTCCTCACACTTTTGATACACAACGGTGTATCTGGCTTACAAATTCAGCATCATGGTCAGTGGTTTAAAGTGGATTCTCCCAAGAACCATGCATTTGTTCTCGTTGATGACCAACTTGAGGTAATTATCACTACTCCCTCCGTCCCCGCAATTAACTTCACACCTTCCTTTTCGGGAGTCCCACAATTAACTTCACACCCCTAAAATGGAATGCCCTCCATAAACTACACCCTCACAATACCATTTAAATTTAAAAAATGCCACTCTTACTTTATTCTACTTTATTTTCTGTTCTACACTTTATCTTATACAACCACTCAAAATACCCTTACACTTTATTTTCTCTCCTACACTAATTTAAGTTTTCTTAATAAACGTGTCTCTTCACACGTGAAGATAACTCCGGGATGGAGGGAATATTATAATGAATTGATTTCACACCACTCAATAAGTTTAACCTTTTACATCATGAGATGGAACCCTTTCAAAATGTATCCTGCAGATTTGAATTACATATATTGACAACTTATTAAACAAAGAAAATTGTTACTATATGCATCTAAGGGTTAATTAATTTGCTTTACATGGATGGGACTAATAACTGATAATAGGATTAATTAGGATTATATCGTTGAATTGTTATTTTTAAAATTAGGTGGTATATTTCAATTGATTGATTATAATTTTTATTTTTGTATGATTAAGTTATCTTTTCAAATTTGAAGAGGTATTTTGTATCAAAGGGTTAATTATTACACCCTTTCGCAAAAGATAAATAAACCACCACTGATGGAACTAGTCTCCAGACCCTAAGTCCATGCGTGACACGCATTACAAAAAAATGGTCATTTACTGACGAACTTATCGACGGATTTCAATCGGTAAAAGTGGTCATCCGTCGCTGTTTTTCTCATCACAAAAATACCGACAAGGATATTTGTCGATATTCCGTTGGTAATTACCGACGAACCTATTCCGTCGGTAGTTACCGACGAATATTCGTCGGAAAATACTGTTAATAAAAACTTTAAAATTTTGTAGGTAAATCTGAAATTTGAAATTCCGACGGTATTTTGTCGGTATTTTATCGGTTTTTATGACGGAATTTGGTCCGTCGGTATTTCATAGTTTTTTTGTAGTGACGTGTCAAGTGAATCAAGTGCTTGACTTCTCGAAATTAATTATTTTTTCTATCCTTCCTACGAACCAAACTAACCCTAATAGTATATATTGGACAGTTATTTACCAATGGTAGATACAAGTCAGTCACGCATAGAGCTGTGGTGAATGAGGAAAGAGAAAGAATGTCGATAGTTTGGCAGTATGGTCCGTCAAAGGAAGCCATCGTTGGCCCCGCTGCTCCGTTAGTGGAGAAGGACGGTCGTGCAATTTATCGTTCAATAAAGTATGAAGAGTTCATCGAGAGGCTAGTTAAAAATTCGGAAATTGTATCTAGTTACATACAATGATTGAGGATGTGTTTTGATTTCGAATTTAAGTATGTGTTTGTTTCGAAATTTGTGTGGAACCCGGAAAGGGGTTTAACTTTATGCCGAATAAAATGTACAAGACAGGAGTTGTTGTATTATTGACAAAAATTTATGTGAATCGAAAATTTTAGAGAGAACTCGGGAATATTTTTTTAGCATGCGAAGTCAAATATATTTTTTTAAACTGTAATACCTCGTATGTTAAAAAGTATGAGATAATTTCAAAAGAAAAATAGTTTAGGGTTCAATTTTCGAACCCAATTCAAGTTCAACTAGTGATCAATTAATAAGTATATATGTTGCCCTCACAATGCTTAAATCTAAACTTCATATGATCATGTAAGAGTAGTCGACTTATGTCACTAGAGGATCGATAAGTACATATATTTTCAAATACTATGATTTTTTTTTTATTTTTCTTTATATAAATGCGTATGACAGTAATCTCGATGTTAATTCGATGGCAATGAAGTGTCTATAGGCATTTACACGATCACCACGTACTACAAATTTGTATGCATGCATATATGGCCCACTAGGGAATTGTCAATGAATTAACAAGTTAGTTAAAATTAAGGTTTAATTTTCAAGATCACAATTAATGGTGCTCCCCACTATTTAGATGGGAATAATTAATGGTTAACAATAGTACTGTTGGTCCGGTGATACCGGACGAGGGCTCCGTCAGGGAGATCCTCTTTCTCCGTACCTGTTCATCTTATGTGCTCAGGGTCTTTCGAGTCTTCTCCATATTGAGAATAGAAGGGGCAGGTTGCACGACAGTCGCGTGTGCCGTCGTGCTCCAGCAATTTCTCACCTTTTGTTCGCAGATGACAGTTTACTCTTTTGTCGGGCTACGGTGGATGAGCGTAGAGTTTTGAAGAATGCACTTGATTTATATGAGAAAGCCTCTGGACAAGCAATCAACTATTCGAAATCTGGATTGTTTTTCAGCTCTAATGTGAGTGCCTCTGTTAGGAATGATCTACGCACCATTCTGCAAGTGCAAGGAATTTTGGATACAGGGAGATATCTTGGCCTCCCCTCTCTGCTTGGGAGAGATAGGAAAGGTGCCTTTGGAGGGATTAAGGACAAATTGTGGAACAAAATTCAAGGCTGGAGGAGCAAAAAAGTCTCCAAAGCTGGAAAAGAGGTGCTTATTAAAGCCGCGGCGCAAGCTGTACCGACTTATTCGATGAGTACGTTAATGTTGCCTTCTACCTTGGTGGACGATTTGCAAAAAATATTGAATGCTTACTGGTGGGGTCATGGAACGGACCCAAGCAAAGGCATTAAATGGGAATCCTGGGATTCTTTGTGTTCCCATAAATATGAAGGAGGTATGGGCTTTAAAAATCTTCACCTTTTTAATGTGGCCATGGTGGGCAAATTGGCGTGGAATCTAATTGCACAACCTGATTCCCTTGTGAATAAAATTCTTAAAGCGAGATATTTTCCTAGGGTGGACTTCTTTAATGCGGTGTTAGGATCGAACCCTAGTCAGGTATGGCGGGGCATTTTTGAGGCTCGGGATTTAGTACGAAGAGGTACTCGTTGGAAGGTTGGGGACGGAAATGATATACTTGTATGGGGTGATGCTTGGCTAAGAAACGACGGTAAATTTAATATATCAACCCCCCCCATTCCGGGCTTTGAAGACTTACTTGTTGCCGACCTGTTTGTCCCTGGAACGAACTCTTGGGATGTGGATTTAATTCAACAGGTGTTTAATGAAGAAGATACTAAAGCCATTTTAACGACAACTCCATCACTGATTGGATTCAAGGATAAGAGGGTCTGGCATTATTCTCCTAATGGTAAATATTCGGTGAGAAGTGCGTACAGACTTGCCGCTACTCTTATTGCCAATACTAATATCAGAGACGAATCTGCATGGAGGAACATTTGGAAAGCAGCAGTGCCGCCTAAGGCTAAGAACTTTTATTGGAGGTTGTGCAAGGGCTGGTTAGCAGTTAGAGTGAAGCTTATAAGAAGAGGTATTGAGACATCTTCTCTGTGTCCAGTGTGTGGTTGCAAACCTGAAACTATTTGGCACCTCATGATTAGATGCCAATTTGCTAAGGATTGCTGGAAGACAGTGGATTTGTGGCATGATTTCGAAGCTATCATTGATGACGTTGAGGGGCATTCTGATCTTTTTCTCAGAATTTTGCGCCAACTGCCTGAGGAAAAGAGAGAGATCTTAATCATGATTGCTTGGCAAATCTGGAACCATCGTAATGGGGTGGTATGGAAAGGTGAAGACATTCAAGTTGTGGTTTCCATTAATAAAGCAATGAGCTTTCTGGAGGAATGGAGGGCGGTTCGTGCTGTGCAACAGGAACATTCAGCAACTATTGAATGCAAAAATTGGCATGCACCGAGTCGGGAGTTTGTGAAGATCAATGTTGATGCCGCATTTTTTTGGACTCGTCTCAAACAGGTGTAGGCATGATTTTACGCAACTCACGAGGCCGTATGATAGCAGGAAGGACTCTATGGAGACCAGGGCTTCTGGAGGTTGGAGAAGGTGAAGTTTGGGGAGCCTGGGAAGCTGCTAACTGGGCCAAGGACGTGGGTTACACTAAGGTTGTGGTGGAAATTGATGCAAAACAGGTGGTAGATGCAATCAAGAGTGATGATGTAACACCAATTTGGTTGATTCCCCATTCTTTTCTGAAATAGCAACTATATTGAGATGTTAACAAAAACTTTTCTTAGGAATACTTTTTTTTGGTTTTCTATCGCTTTAGCAAAAATTAGCATCGCACATGTGACAATAATTTGTCATTATGCCAATAGAGTGATGACACATGCTTTTGCTATTGGAATTCAATTGTTATGGGACTATTTCAGAAAAGTAAAATGTTATGGGGACGAAATTGGATAGATTCGAATTTATGGGCTTTGAGAATTCTCATGGGACCAAATTGGTGTTAATCGTTGAGCCTCCCATCTTTGTGAATGGCCTCCCATCTTTGTGGATGGCCTTCTCGAGTAGGTTTGTTCTATTTGTGAATAAATGACTTGTCTTTGTTTTTCAAAAAAAAAAAAATTTACGAAAAATATATTTTTTAAGATTAGCGAGCAATATGGAGATCTAGTGAGAAATGAAGGTAGCGGTCATGATTTGGTTGGCTATCATTTGGTCAATATGGAGATCTAGTGAGAAATGAGTGCACATTTAACAATGCAAGACCGAATACGTTGACACTACAAAAAAAACAAGATATAAAGAGGGGGTTAAAGAGGGTTTTAACGAGAGCTAGGGGGTTAACGAGGGAAAAATGCCCTCGCTAAAAAGCTCCTCGTTAAGCCATCCCTCGCCTCGGCCCTCGCTAATTAACAAGGGCGGCGTTAATTAGCGAGGGCACTGCACCTCGTTAACTAGGGAGGGCGCAGCCCCTCGCCTCACCCCTCGGCAACCGTCAACATAATTAAAAAAAAAATAGCCAGGGGGTATCGAACCCACGCCCCTGGCAGCGCAGCTGGGGGCATTTTATTCCTCATTTTCGCGAGGAGCGAGTTTCGAACCCGCGACCTCCTAGGCGAGAAGACTTATGGGCTGGGCGCTTTACCATTTGACCATAAACATTTCATTCTCAAAAACTGCCTATATATTTTTGTTTCTAGATAGGGGTGGGAATAGGCCAGGCCAGACTTTTAATAAGAAAGTCTGAGCCTGTTACATATTTTTGGGCCTAAGCCTGGCATGTTATTTATCATAGGCTTTTTTTAAAAGCTTGGCCTGACCTCTTTAATAAATAGGCCAGGACCTAAAAGCCTTTTAAAGACTTATTTGCTACCACTTTTAATATTTGCGTTGACTTGTGTATAAAAGTATAATATATTTACGTAGACTAGGCTTTAAAAATAAAGATTCCTATAATCTATAATAATATATATATATATATATTATAGTATAATATGTTGTATAATATGTTATATATTTATATATAAATATATACATATTTAATTAAATAGGTCGGCCTGCTAGGTTTAAAAGGCCTACGTAAAAGCTCAAGCATGGTCTATTTAAGTAAATAGGCCTTTTAAAAAGTCTGAGCCAGACTTATTTATTAAACGAGCCGAGCTAGACTTTAGTAGGCCCCTATCGGGTAGACTGACCTATTTTTCACCCCTATTTCTAGACATATATTAATTTAAATTAGTTCTCCAAAGCACAATCACTTGCAAACACTTAAGTCGGTCTATGACTGCATATTAGAATTAGTTTAAAAGTGATTATTTAATTAGTTTATTCTTGAAAACTAAGACTCCATTTGGACAGAGTGGATTTGAAATCAAGGGATTTGAGGATAAAATACCATGCATTCACACAAAACTAAAATGGAGAAAAACTAAATGAATTGATTTGGTTCACTAAAATATTAAGCATAAGTGGGAGAAGTGAGAGAATTTCAAATGACTAGATTTTGTTGGGTCCTCTCATTTATAAGTAATATTTGTGTGAATCAATCCATTCATTTAGTTTTTCTCTCTTTCGATTTGTAAATGTATGGTGTATTATCCTCAAACCCCTTAATTACAAATAACTCCATCCAAATGGAGCCTAAGGTTTCTATATTTATTTAATCACTGCCGGGTATTAGAACTTATGTCATGTTTATAATCTTTTCCTACAGATGTATTTCTCTTGTGCTTTCTCTCTAATGGCATCGAAAACTTGTGTAAACCGGTGCATATCATGAAATTTATTTTTACTATTACTGTCATGCACATTTATTATCACTATCATGCACGTGCAATATCATTGTCACAATCACATTTACTATAACAATGCAGATAGTGCGATAATGATAATGAATGTGCATGATAGTGATAGTAAAAATAGAGTTTATGATATGCATCTGTTTCACACAAGTATTACTGTATTACTCTTAGATGAATGTAAGTCTATAGGGAGTATTGGCGGTTGTTGAAATATTGAATTTCTCCGAATAATAAAAAAAAAAAATTGAATTTTTGGAGATGTGTGAAATTATTTCATTTCCCAATTGTTACTTTTCATTTGTGGGTTGAATTTTTGACTTTACCTTTTGGGGAGGAGACTTATCAAGTGGAGTTGCTTTTGGTGGAATTTGAATCTAAAATGTTGGCTTGAACTAGAATTTGAATTTTTAGAGATATAGCAAAATTTATTCTTCATTCACCGTATATTTCTTGTATTATTTTTGGAGAACAAATGCCTAGAAAATTGGTGTTATGTGTAAAGGGAAGATGTTGCTGAAATATGCTTTTAAATTGTTCAACTCTTAAGCTTCTCATGGTGAAATTTTACGAAAAGTGATGTGACTAAAGAGATTGAATAATGTGAAGTGTATGAATTATTAAGAATATAAATGGTAGCAATTGATATAAATTAAATGAAGTGTAGGGGTGAGGTCACTTGTGGAACATCCAAAATTTAGATTGTGATGGAGGGAGTATTTGATAACTTTTTCATGATTTGGAAGGGAAAATTGCATATTTTGTCCCATAAGAATTTTTCAATGACATTTTTAATTCACATACTTTTTTGGTCTTTTATTTTGCAAAAATAGTCCCAGCTATTAATTTTTAGGACCTAAATTGCGATTTCATCTCATTCTCTTGGGAGTTGGGACAAAAATCACAATTTATCATTCTCTTGGTACCAAAACTGTAGTTTTCTTGGGATAAAAATATCGAAAAAAATTATGGAATCAAAAGTGTTGAAAAAAGGATCATTTTGCAAATCATTCATTCTCTTGGGACAAAAAATGCAATTTATCCTGATTTGGAATATTCATTTTAATAGAATACTCAACCCTACTCCAGGGTATTGTGCCTCTATCCGCCGTCGAATATTTTAATGCCTAAAGACACTTTGCCAGCGAATTAACCTAGAGTTCAAGTATATATTTTCATAAGCATTGACTTTTAAATTCTTTTTATAAACTCAATTTGGTATAAAAAATATCATGTTGCTTCAAGGTGTTGACATTTCACATATTTAATTATTTATTTTTATCATTTTCCACGGCTATCTGTACTAATTGCTCGACAAGACGGATGTATACCCGTAAATTAAGATTAAAAAAAAATCACTTAAATATAGCCACGATAGATGATACTTATAAGTTTTTATTTTGATTTTATTTTACGATTCCTCAAACTCCATGTTCTAGGCTGTACTTTAAATGTTTTTTTTTTTTTTTTTTAAATTGATCTCATCGAGACCATTTCCAAATTCCAATGGATCACATTACACTTAATTCAATCATCATAGTTCAATATAATATATATCATACACTTCCTCCTATTTAAAATATGTCATTTTTTATGAATGCACACATATTAAGAAAATAATTAATTTCATATTATACGTTTAATAAATGTTTGATTTTCTACTAAAATAACACATTTGTCTAAATATTGTAATAAATTTAGGGATAAATTTGAAAAAAATGCATTTAATTTGCATTGAAAAATGCAAAACGTCAACTAATTTGCAAATAACATGAGAAGTCAAAACGATATTTATTTTGGACTGGAGGGAGTATAATACAACATCCTGACTCTTACCGTAAAATTAAATCCAATGAAAATCAAACATATACTTATCAATTTTTTTTTCCTGATATCTGACCCAATGAACGACTAATGTGGACCAATCCATCAAACATATCCTTATTGTTTGTAAGTAGATATCAATTCTCCATTTGTAAAAAGGCTGTGGATGAAGTCTTCAAACTTTATTGAACGATACATTGCACGCCCATCTTTCTCCAGTAATGCAGCAGCTGGGACGATGATGGCCGCCTTTGACGGACCATACTCGAAAGCTATCGACATTCTTTCTCTTTCCTCATTCACAACGGCTCTATGATTTAGAGACTTGTATCTACCATTGCTAAATATCTGTCCAATATAATAAAAAATATCTTTGTTTTGTAAGTATAAATAAATATATACACGTAAAAATCTGCATTACGCATTACACGATATGTTTTTTTTATTAGTTGTAGCATTTAATAAAATAGTCTAAGTTTAGTTTTATATAATTAATGCACGATAATGGGGTAATATATTTTATTAGGAATGGCAAATTGTACACTTTAACTTTTTAAAATTGAATAAATGTAAGACAAACCAATTTCGTGCTAATTGTCACCTGGCCGTATCCAATTCCAAATGAAATCATTTGTGCCACTTTTGATGTTCCACCCTATAGTTCATAACGTGGATGGACGACACGTGGCATGCATATTAAAAAATATATAACGAATCATCATAATCCTGGGTTCATGTGTTAAAGATCTAGATGATGGATTATAGATTGAAACAGAGGAATTGAACTAATCCAATTCAAACCAATTGGGATGAAATGAAATTCTTTCATTATATTATACTCCCTCCGTCCCCCAACAATTTGGAAGTAAATAGTGACACAAATTTTAAGAATTTTAAGGTGTAATGATTGGAGTGATGAATGATAATTTGGTAAATAAATTGATTGAATTGAACGTAGTGTGACCCAAAACGTAATAACAATTTATGTAAATATGTAAATATTGTGAGGGTGGAGTTTATAAAGAGTTTTTTCTCATTTGAGTTTGAAAATAATTGTGGTACGTCTAGAAAAAGAAAGTTTGAGTATATTATATTGACACATCCTAAAAATTTAAGCGTTTGGCAGAACATGCACTCAATTAGTGAAAACTGCTAATGAAAGATATAGGGAAAATTGTAGTTTTGATCCCATTAGAATTTTCCAACGATAATGTTAATCCCAAATTTTTTTTTATTTTTTTTTTTAATAAAAATAGTCTCAACCATTATTTTTTAAGACCAAAAATGCAATTTTATCTCATTCTCTTGGTACCAAAACTGTAATTTTTTTGGGAATAAAAGTGTCGGAAAAACTACGGGATCAAAAGTGTTAAAAAAAGGATCATTTTTCTGACCACTCATTCTCTTGAGACCAAAAATACAATTTACCCCAAAGATATATATGGTATACCTCAAGTTGGTCTGAAACGTTAAACAATATAGAGTTCTTGGGAGAGTGGACATTGAACCACTGGCCTTGATGCTCAATTTGTAAGCCAGGTACGCCGTTATGTATCAAGAGTGTGAAGAGGCAAATATCAGTATGTGGTACGATGCCGATTGTTCGATCGGGGCGAGGGCATGGTGGATAGTAATTTGCAACAATAAACTCATAAGCTGGAGTCCAGCCCTAAAACTTGATCAACATTGTGGTGTTCCAACTGCAGGCAATTAGAGATGGCTTCCATCAGCTTTTTGGAGACTTCCCTGCATCTTTCCTTGTATTCCACCAAAACTTCCCTGCATATTTACATACGTGTGAATAGGCTTTGATACAATTTTCAATATTAATAAGAAACCCCAGGGCTTGGTTTAGTGGTGAGGGCTTGAGGTTTAGGAATGTGATGCTGCAATTTCTAATATGGGCCATTCCATTATTTTTTAGGACCAAAACTGCAATTTTCTTGGGACTAAAAATATCGAAAAGAATTACGGGACCAAAAGTGTAAAAAAAGGACCATTTTACCGACCATTCAATTTTTTGGGAATTTACCCAAGGTAGGTAGGTAGGTACCTTAAGGACTGAGGCTTGTGTGGGCAATGAAATTTAGGGTGCACATCCAGCCAAAGCTTCTCCCTCCACAAAGTGAATGGTTGATTTGGAACTTCTTCCATATCGAAACCGACATACTGCAAAGGATCTACACCAATCTTTCCTGCGTATTGCATCTTCTCATCGGTTCCCAAGCTCATAAATTCTTTTACTGCTGAAAATGTTGCATTCATCAACTCTTCAGGTACTCCATGATTCACCAGCTGCACTCAAAAATAGAGTAAATATCAAGACTCCTCATGTCATATCAAAAAAAAAAAAAAAAAATCAAGACTCCTCATGTAACTTAGGCAGTGTCCAATTTCGTCCTTGTATGTTTTTACTGTTTTCAATTTGGTCTAAAAGACTAAAATAGACACTGAAAATGAGAGAAAAAAATAATTTTGTCCCATAACTTATTTGGTCTCCAGTTTTGGTTCCAAAAAAGTTGTATGCTCAATTTTGGTCGCATAACTTTTAAATTTGTCCAATTTTGGTCTCATTTTCACCGGAAAATCTAAAATGGTATCGTTTTTTGGTCATGTATGCGTGTGCCGGCGAGAATTGAGACCAAAATTTGACAAATTCAAAAGTTATGAGACCAAAATTGGATAAATTCCCATGTCACGTGACCAAATCCGACGTCGTTTTGGATTTTTCGGCAAAAATGAGACCAAAATTGGACAAATTCAAAAGTTATGGGACCAGAAAACTTTTTTTCTCCTGAAAATGGCCATAATTGACACTAAAGGGACCAAAATTGAAAAAAGTAAAAACATAAATGACCAAACTGGCAAAATAAAAAAATTAAAAACATGTAGACTATGTTACAAGCAGATTCTTCATATCGTAAGTTATATTCTTCTTACCATGAAGAAGCCCCATTCTTCACATGCTTTGCTGAGGTCGTGGATGGCTTTGGACCGTTTATCCGGATCGGCATCGCTAAGGGCAGAAAATCAACGACAGGGAATGAATCACAGCTTAAAGTAGTTTCGTCGTAGATGTACTTGAACTTAGAAGGGACAGACTTGAGATTACAAGAATCAGTAATTGATGCCATTTCTGTATAGTGTGGATTTATGTCACAACTTTAATTTGTGTCGTATGATGGGTATTTCTCTCCTTCTCTTTTACGAGCCCGTTTGACAGACCTTATAAGCTCTTTAAAACAGTTTATAAATTAGTAAAATAAGTTGAGATAGACCCAATTATTTTTCAGAAACATTTTAAAGCTATATTTAAAAAAAAATATCACTCACTCACTCCACCCACCACCCTCACCCTCTCCCCATTACCCACCACAACATAAAAAATAAATATATATATATATATATATATATATATATATATATATATATATATTCAAATTATTAAAGAACTTATATATTTTATTAGTCAACAATTTTAACAACTTATAAATTATTTAAAATTTACATCTTATAAACTCTTGAAATATGTTATAAAATGTTTTAAATAAACTTAGTCACACAGCTCTAAATCAATACTAATTATTGATTAGTTTGACTTTTATTGATTAATACTTCTCTTCTTTTAATACATCTCGTATATTACTAATAGAGAGTTTTAGGGAGAATTATAGTTTTGGTCCCATGAAAATTATCCAGCGACAATGTTTTTTTTTTTTTTTTTTTTTTGATTGGTAAATGTTAGTTGTTAGTGGTTAGAAATTAGTTCACCAAGTCTCCTTATAATTCCAAATACTCCAAGCCTCCTTATACCTCCCACTCCATTTCGTTCCCAAAGGGAATCGAACCCAGGTCTTCCACTTAAGTGAGGAGCCCGGTGGCCAAGTGGGCTAAGCCCCCTTGGTTATCCAACGGCAATGTTAATCTCATGTTTTTTTTTGTCCTTTTTTTTGCAAAATAGTCCCGAATATTATTTTTTAGGACTAAAACTGTAATTTTATCTCATTCTCTTGGGACCAAATCAATAATTTTCTTGGGACTAAAAATGTCAAAAAAAACTACGGGACCAAAAATGTCAAAAAAATGACCATTTTGCAAACCACTCATTCTCTTGGGACAAAAATGCAATTTACCCCAGAGTTTTATTGAATGATGTGTCAATTTATAGTTTATTTGGATGATGTGTCATTCATAGAATATGTTCAATGGCTGAATAAGTTGACTTTCATTAAGTTTTGTCTTTTGTTAAGTTGACTTTCGCTAAGTTTTCATTGTTCGATTCGTAAGAGACGTAATAATGTTAACATATTAATATTGTTCAAAAAGTCATTTTCTTTATTTTAGTTAGAATCATGTTTGTTAATAAATAATGAGAAATCAATTTTGGTCTCTCAAAACAAAGCCCTCAATTTTTTCCAAGTCTTTTTAGGAAAATTGCACTATTTCAAACGTTGAATATGAATTTCGTTAATTCTCGTTGCTAATAAAAGTGATTTAGAATGAGGGGAGGGTCGAGGCCTATAATTTTTTTCTCTTGTCGAGCCCATCATTTTGGTACATTTTCATGTCGCTCTGTATGATAAAAGATTTTTGGTCATTTTTCGGTAACTTTTCCGGCCAAAATTTGAATTATCTGGTGAAAAGGTCTTGTTTTGATATCAAAAGGACTATAGTTAATAAAATAAAAAGAAAAATGATCAAATCTGAATTAAAAAAAAGTTATAGGATCATTTGTTAAATTATCTCAATAAATAATATAACATAGATTAACATAAGTACTAATATTTTAAAGTGTTTGTATTGAAAGTTAATTCATGTGACTGTTCAAATTTTATAAAGAGATTTTTTTTTGGGGGAATAAAATAGGGTATTTTTTACAATTAACTTGGTAATATAATGAGGTGATAATTTTAGTATCACATGGAGTGGGTGATATAATTTCATTAAAATGAAAAATGGGATATCAGACCTTTTTTTACGGGCTTAACAAATCAACAACAACAACCACTTAAATTCTAGAAAAAATAAACTATATTTTTAGTAATTTTTTTGATCGAAAAAAGAATTATATTAACTAAAAAAATTAGTACAAAGAAACCATTGCAAATAAAATTAAACAAGCTCCCTTTCTTACTCTTTTAAGGCATATCTCAGCAAATTTGCTTAACCATATACCAATATCAATGTAGGAACGGTGGATACCTATTTATAGAGAGTGACAATTAAAGATAATATATTTTCACGTGGCAAAAATAGACTAATAATTTTGTTAGTGGCTCAAAAGTAGGCCCGCAAAAATTAAACTTTTGAAAAATTAGGCTTGTAAAAAATTTATTTTTCGTAAATTTAGGCCCGTAAAATAGCCTACTGTTATTTAAAAAAAAAGTCACACCCTACTAGACTAAAAAAATTAATTATTAACCAAGGGGCTTAGCCCACTTGGTCACCGGGCTCCTCACTTAAGTTGGAGACCTGGGTTCGATTCCCTTTGGGAACGAATTGGAGTGGGAGGTATAAGGAGGCTTGAAGAATTTGGAATTGTAAGAAGACTTGGTGAACTAATTTCTAACCACTAACAACTAACATTTACCGATAAAAAAAAAAAAAAAAAATAGTGGGGGCATGCACCATTAATTGTGATCTTGAAAATTAAACCTTAATTTTAACTAGTTAATTCATTGACAATTCCCTAGTGGGCCATATATGCATGCATAGAAATCTGTAGTACGTGGTGATCGTGTAAATGCCAAAAGACACTTCATTGCCATCGAATTAACATCGAGATATTCAAGGGTTGTCATAAGCATTTATATATAGAAAAATAAAAAAATTCATAGTACTTGGAAAGTATATGTACTTATCGATACTCTAGTGACATAAGTCGACTACTCTAGTTTAGATTTAAGCATATAGATTGTGAGGGCAACATATATTCTAATTAATTGATCACTAGTTGAATTGGGTTTGAAAATTGAACCCTAGAACTATTTTTCTTTTGGGTTTTACAGTAGGAAAAACGAAATTATCTTATACTTTTTAAATACAAAGTATAACAATTTAAAAAATATTTGATTTCTCATATGCTAAAAGAATATTCCCGAGTTCTCCGTAAAATTTCCGATTCACATAACTTTTTGAGTAAGTCTTGTGTGAGACCGTCTCACGGATCTCATTTTGTGAGACGAATTCATACTTTTTAATAAATTATTATCACTTATAATGTAAAGTGTATCACTTTTCAAATTTTTATCATTTTTATACTAATTTGTATCACTTTTTAAAAAGTGACCCCGTCTCACGAAATGAAATGCGTGAGACGGTATCAAACAAGTTTTTGCCTAACTTTTAGTCAATAATACAACTCCTGCCTTATACATTTTATTCGGCATAAAGTTAAACCCCTTTCGGGGTTCCACACAAATTTCGAAGCAAACACGATCAATATCACACTTAAATTGGGTTTTAATGAAAAAAATAGTTTCAAGAGAATTTTCTAATTTCACTTTTAGTATCATATGCTCGAAAATAGTCCTTTTATTTTTGTGTGTATTTTATTTACAAAACTGATTCCACAAGAATTATATATCTTTCACACCTTTTTATATAAAAATGACTATTATCTATATTATACATAAAAGAGGCTTGGCAATGAGAAACATTTTTGGACGGTTCTACCCTAAACAATTTTTCTTGCTACAATTTGACCCCACCGAAAACTCCCCCAAAACCTTGTCTAATTTCGTTTTTGTATTGTTTTTTTTCTCCCCCAAATTTCAGCCCTAATTTCATCTTTTGGTTCCGATGATTTTCTCCTCTATTCTTGCTCCCTGCGGTTGTGCCGCCGCCTCCTGTTCACACCGGGACATTGTCGGACGAACTAGGGCAGCGCTGCTCTACTCCGGACTGGTGAAGTGGTTGGGCCTGACTCCGTTTTCTTTGCTCCTCGACCGTGGCAGACCCCGACTTCAGCCCTCTTTCCCCGCTGCTGAGGTCTCTGTATCGGTCGCTTGCCTTCCCTGGGACAATTAATTGTTTGGGGAAAACTTTAGCCATGCACACCCTTCTCTTTCCTTTTCCCTTGAGAGCACACTCTCAGTAATCAACCCTTTGGCAGGTATCTAATTCTTCTAATTTTGAATAAAATTATAGCATGAGTTTCTGATAATTTTTGGATTAGAAATTTAATTAATGTTTGTGAATTGTACATCTAAATTTGCATATCTTGGAATTCTAAATAATATGCTGAAACCGTCAGTAGTAATATTGAATAGCAAAGTTATTTGGCAGATTGTTGTTATCAGATACATGGTGCTCAAAATATATCACAATAGTTATACTACACCACTCTAGCAAAATAAATTTGTTCATGATATTCAGTGAGATTTGCTTGAATGCTAGGATTTTATGACAATTTTGTTTAATATTCAATTCTCAGGTACAACAAGAAACCTCGTTGATTATTACTATAGGTCCATAACCACGCCACCAAGGAGCGACATCTAGTACCATCATGTTTGGACAACAGGTGAATTGTACTTCTTTGTTGCATTTGTTCAGAAAATGAGTATTTAAATTTAGTTTTCATATTAATTTACCCTTTTTAAAGTTACTTATGCTAGATCCAATTGCTTCTAGTCAATGTTTAGAAATGAAGTATGGGACTTTAAAAAAGACATTGTTGTGAAAATACTAGTTGTTAACAAAAGTACCACTTTTCCAATGACATATTTTTTGTGGGACTACTCCTGCATTTAACCCCACTTAAATTCGAAATCAAACACACCCTCGATCACTGTATGTAACTAGATACACGTTCCAAATTTTTAATTAGTCTCTCGACGAACTCTTTGTACTTTATTGAACGATAAATTGCATGACCATCCTTCGGCACTAACGGAGCAGCGGGGCCAACGATGGCTTCCTTCGACGGACCATACTGCCAAACTATCGACATTCTTTCTCTTTCCTCATTCACCACAGCTCTATGATTGACTGACTTGTATCTACCATTGGTAAATAACTGTTGAATATATACTATTAGGGTTAGTTTGGTTCGTAGGAAGGATAGAAAAAATAATTAATTTTGATTTATTTATCTCTTGGGGAGGGGTGTAATAAACCCTTTGACACAAAATACCTCTTCAAATTTGAAAAGATAACTTAATCACACAAAAATAAAAATTATAACCAATCAATCAATCTAAATATACCACCTAAATTTAAAAATAACAATTCAACAATATAATTTTAAAAATAACAATTCAACAATATAATCCTATTATTATTTATTAGTCCATCATGTAGAGCAAATTAACCCTTAGATGCATATGTCATATTCGTGTTATTGCATTTGTTGGGTCTTTTCATTTGGGCTTTCTTTTATTCAATTAAGGGTTATAGGCCCAAGTGGTTGTTTTTCAATTAAGGGCATCAGCCCAGTTAGTTGTTTGGGTAGCTGTAGCCATGAGTTGATCGTGGCCGTGCGAAGGGAATAATTAATCCAATGGTGGATGATGAAGATAGTACACTGACGTTCACAACGGTATATGAAGGTGTACGAGGGAAGAGGCGAATTGTCGAGTAACAAGGTAATATACCTTCTGTTATTTTCCGTTCATCTTCTCCGGTGAATATTCCCACTCATAACATAATTACCCTTATTTTGCAGAAATATTCCACCAGAAATGTCTAATTACCCATTTTACTTATATTCCGAGAGCATATGAAGATAGCTGGTCGTGGCGAAGTCGTTAATGTCCCTTGTCGTAGTAAATCTTCCTTGTTTGAGTGTTATTCCGGAGAGAATGTTTATTTTCGTAGTTAGCTGCAGTGATGATGAATGTTATTGAACTTTAATTCAATCAAATTATCTGGGACATTACAAATTGGTATCCAGAGCCTGTCGCTCCCTACTCTGATTGACAATGGCTGTAGCTGAAAACACAAGAATGAAAGATTTATATGAATCGATCAAGCAACATGAACAAAAGTTCTCCACAAATGAGGAAACTCTCAAATCGTTCGATCAAACTCTACGAGGAGTGAGTCACGCATTATCTCAGATAACTCAGAACATGGAGTATCTTATGAGGAAAGTTAATGAGCAATCTTCTTCCAGCATCAACAAGGATAAGGCAGTGATGGAGGAATCTGGATCTGGAAGCAATAGAGAAAAGAGTGGTGTGTATACTCCACCTCCTTTAAGAGGTCAGCTCAATACTACTACTAATCATAACAGTAGTTACCAAGCTACCAAGCTGTCATTTCCAGAGTTTAATGGAGAGAATCCTCAACACTGGATTAGGAGAGCAAATCGTTTTTTTCAATTGATTCCCATGGAGGAAGGAAGGAAGGTGTATCATGCTGGATATTATATGACTGATGTTGCTGACACATGGTACATGGAATACATTGAAGGAAGAGAGAATATTGATTGGCCAGAGTTCTGCAGATTACTTATGCAGAGGTTTGTTAACCCAGGAAAGGAGGATGTGGTAATTGAATTTACCAAACTACGGCGATCGGGAGATGTGAAATCATACCAAGAGAAGTTTGATGAGCTGAAATCTTTGGTTAAGGTCAAAAATCCAAATCTCGGTGAGGAATTCTTGACATCATGCTTCCTAAGAGGGTTGAAGGAGGAACTCGGAATTCTGTGCAATTATTCAAGCCAATTGAACTTAATCGGCGATAAATCTTTGCTAAGATACTTGAGTCCACCTTGGACATCTGGGGTAAGAAGAATAGGTGGGGCAATAACAAACCACCATATTCAGGAAATAGCAAGGCAACTGGAAATTTTGTGGCACCTAAGAAGGAGGAGAAAAAAGAGAACACAGAAGATAATGCGACCTTCAAGAAAATTAGTGATGCACAGTATCAGAAGAGGAGGGCATTAGGCCTGTGTTTTCATTGTGATGAGAAATACTCTTATGGCCATGTGTGCAAGAATAAACAGTTTAACCTCATTATAGTGCATGATGAGGAGTGTCCTCAAGAGGAAGTGTGGGAGGAGGGAGATGGCACTGAAGAAGTTCATGGGGAAATCTCCCTAAATGCACTCATGGGGAGTAAATCAAAGACTACTTTGAAGATTACTGGCCATCGAGGAAAGAGAAAATTGAGCATTCTCATTGATAGTGGTAGTACTAGCAGTTTTATAGACAGCAACACAACTGATGAGCTTAATTGTGTTGTTGAAAGGGCTACTCCTTGGGTGATAACAGTAGCAGATGGAAGGAAGACCACCAGCAAATTCAAGTGTGATAAATTTAGCTGGCAAATGCAAGGAATCACTTTCATTAATGACTTTAGGGTGATCCAATTGGGGGGCTATGATCTTATACTAGGATCAGACTGGATGTGGGAGCATAATCCAGTTAAATTTGATCTTAAGGACTGCAGTATCACTGTAAGGAAGAATGGGGAGAAGGTCAAATTACAAGGGGACAGTCATTGCCAAGAGATAAGAATGATGTCAGCTAAGGGAATGGACCATTACTTATACAAAAATTCCTATGGCATTATGGTGCAGATGTTAGCCATCAATCTTTGATGTACAACAAGGGGAGATACAGAAGAGATCATGGAGGTGCTCAATGCATTTGAAGGGGTGTTTCGAACGAAGGGATTGCCTCAAAAGAAGAATTGAGCACTAAATCAACCTCAAACCAGGCACACAACCCGGTGTCCCAAAGGGCTTATAGATACTCTCACTCACTCAAGAATGAAATTGAGAAAATGGTCGAGGACATGCTCGCGCGAGGACCAGTACAAGTCACTCAAGCCCTTTTGCAAGTCCTACTCGCTTGTGAAGAAGAAGGATACCACTGGAGATTTTGTGTGGATTACGGGGAGGCTAAATGAGCTAACTATTAAAAACAAATATCCTATGCCGGTCATTGAAGATTTATTATCTGAATTACATGGAGCTAAAGTATTTTCTAAAATCGACTTAAAAGGCGGGGCTATTTCAGATTCTTCTCAAGGAAGGTGATGGTATAAAAGCGCCTTTATTACTCATTTTGGGCTGTTTGAATTCAAAGTGATGCCTTTTGGCCTCACCAATGCACCAACAACTTTTCAAAACATGATGAATGATGTGTTTTCTGAATTTATTAGAAAGTTTGTTGGTCTTCTTCGATGATATATTGGTCTATAGCCCTGATATGATGAGTCATGTTGAGCATTTGAGGTTAGTGATGAAGGTTTTGGAAGATAATCAGTTGTATGCTAAAAAAAGTAAATGTGCATTTGGGGTGGGGCAAGTGGAGTACTTGGGGCATATAATTTCTGGTGATGGTGTTCAGGCAGATCCACGAGAAGATTAGGAGCATGGTCGAATGGCCACAACCTATGAATATTAAGGCTTTAAGAGGTTTTTCTTGGGGCTAACTGGAGACTATTATAGAAGGTTTATAAAGAACTATGGAGTGATTGCTAGGCCTTTGACTCAGCTACTTAAGAAGGATAGCTTCAAATGGAGTGAAGAAGCCACAAGAGGCATTTCAAGCCTTGAAGAAAGCGATGGTGGAAGCCCCATGTGTTACAATATGCCTGATTTTTCCCAACCATTTGTGTTGGAAACTGATGCTTGTTCTAATGGATTTGGTCTTTGTACTTATGCAAAAGGGACAACCCATTGCCTTTCCTAATCAAGCCTTATGCCCAAGGAATCGGGCTCTATCTACATATGAAAAAGAGGGAGTTCTTGGCTTTAATATTAGCTATGATTACTAAATGGAGTCATTACTTGAATGGGCATGGAGTTTATCATAAACTGACCATGCTAGTTGAAGCATCTTCAAGAACAAAGGCTAGCAATATATTGCAACAAAAGTGGCTAATTAAATTGATGGGGCATAACTACACCATTGAATATAAAAAGGGAAAAGAAAATAAGGCGCAGATGCCTTGTCAAGACAATATGAGCAAGGAAGAAGTAGGGAAGTAGAGTTGCGGAATCTGCAAACCAACATTTTACCTCAATGGGTGGAAGAAGTGAGGTCTAGTTATGAAAATGATGAGGAAGCTCAAGATAAGATTACTCTTGCTCTTACTCGGAGGGGTGATGATAATCAAGTCACGGTGAGGGATGGGGTAATAAGGTACAAAAATAGAATGTGGGTAGAGGTTATGATTGAGTTGAGAGGAAATTTTAGAATTTTATTCATAGCTCATCTATTGGTGGGCATTCGGGTATACAAGCAAGTTACCAACGAGCTAAAAGTATTTTATTGGAAGGGTATGAAGAAGGATATTCAAGAATTTGTAAGTAGTTGTGATGTATGCAAGCGGTGCAAAGAGTGAAAATATGCCATATCCAGGCTTGCACCCAGCCCCTCCCTATACCAGAAAAGCCATGGAGTCATGTGACCATGGATTTTATTGAAGCATTACCAATGTCTGAAGGGGAAGAGTGTAATTTGGGTGGTGGTTGACAAGTTGACTAAGTATAGCCATTTTATATCTCTCAAACATCCATATACAGCTGAAAGGTTGGCTGAAATTTACTTCACTCAAGTGCATAAACTTCATGGATTTCCCCTCTAGTGATTGTGAGTGATAGGGATGTGGTTTTCAAAAGTTTGTTTTGGAAGACTTTGTTCAAGTAGCAGGGGGTTCAGCTCAATGATGAGTACGGCTCATCATCCTCAAACGGATGGCAGAGTGAAAGAGTAAATAGATGCTTGGAAACTTACCTACGGTGCATGACTCATATCAAACCTAACAAATGGGCACGATGGTTATCTATGGCTGAATGGTGGTATAATACTACTTATCATTACTCGGTGGTATGACTCCATTCAAGGCCTTATATGGATATGAACCTCCTCAATTGGGTTTAGGACCTTTTGTGAGAGGGGATCGATAGAAGCAAAGGTGGCATTCAGAAAAGCAAAAAAAATATTACAAGTTCTTAAGGAGAAAGTGAAGTGAATAGAATGAAAAACGCTGATGCTCATAGATCGAAAAGAGTATTCGAAGTTCAGGTTTTCATACGAATGCAACCGTTTCGTAATGCTTCCGATCAACTAAGAAAGCAGACCAAATTATCAGTGAAATATTTTGGGCCTTATCCAATTTTGGAAAAGATAGGTGCTGTTGCTTACAAGCTGAAGTTACCTAATGGTGTAGGTTGCATCTGTGTTCCACGTTTCTCGAGTTGAAGAAACAAATTAAGAGCAAATACTCACCACAAGAAAAATTGCTGAGATCAATGAAGAAGGAGGCTATGGTGATACCGATAGCCATATTGAGCCAACGTATAATTAGGAAGAGGAATCGAACGATAGAACAGGGCGATTCATTGGAGTAATGGATTACCGGAGAGACGACTACTTGGGAGGATATGGCGGTGATGAAAACTAAGTTTCTGGCTCATTTGTTGGGTCTTTTCATTTGGGCTTTCTTTTATTCAATTAAGGGTTATAGGCCCAAGTGGTTGTTTTTCAATTAAGGGCATCAGCCCAGTTAGTTGTTTGGGTAGCTGTAGCCATGAGTTGATCGTGGCCGTGCGAAGGGAATAATTAATCCAATGGTGGATGATGAAGATAGTACACTGGCGTTCACAACGGTATATGAAGGTGTACGAGGAAAGAGGCGAATTGTCGAGTAACAAGGTAATATACCTTCTGTTATTTTCCGTTCATCTTCTCCGGTGAATATTCCCACTCATAACATAATTACCCTTATTTTGCAGAAATATTCCACCAGAAATGTCTAATTACCCATTTTACTTATATTCCGAGAGCATATGAAGATAGCTGGTCGTGGCGAAGTCGTTAATGTCCCTTGTCGTAGTAAATCTTCCTTGTTTGAGTGTTATTCCGGAGAGAATGTTTATTTTCGTAGTTAGCTGCAGTGATGATGAATGTTATTGAACTTTAATTCAATCAAATTATCTGGGACATTACAAATTGGTATCCAGAGCCTGTCGCTCCCTACTCTGATTGACAATGGCTGTAGCTGAAAACACAAGAATGAAAGATTTATATGAATCGATCAAGCAACATGAACAAAAGTTCTCCACAAATGAGGAAACTCTCAAATCGTTCGATCAAACTCTACGAGGAGTGAGTCACGCATTATCTCGGATAACTCTTTAACATGGAGTATCTTATGAGGAAAGTTAATGAGCAATCTTCTTCCAAAGATCAACAAGGATAAGGCAAAGATGGAGGAATCGGATCCGGAAGCAATAGAGAAAAGAGTGGTGTGTATACTCCACCTCCTTTAAGAGGTCAGCTCAATACTACTACTAATCATAACAGTAGTTACCAAGCTACCAAGCTGTCATTTCCAGAGTTTAATGGAGAGAATCCTCAACACTGGATTAGGAGAGCAAATCGTTTTTTTCAATTGATTCCCATGGAGGAAGGAAGGAAGGTGTATCATGCTGGATATTATATGACTGATGTTGCTGACACATGGTACATGGAATACATTGAAGGAAGAGAGAATATTGATTGGCCAGAGTTCTGCAGATTACTTATGCAGAGGTTTGTTAACCCAGGAAAGGAGGATGTGGTAATTGAATTTACCAAACTACAGCAGTCAGGAGATGTGAAATCATACCAAGAGAAGTTTGATGAGCTGAAATCTTTGGTTAAGGTCAAAAATCCAAATCTCAGTGAGGAATTCTTGACATCATGCTTCCTAAGAGGGTTGAAGGAGGAACTCAGAATTCCTGTGCAATTATTCAAGCCAATTGAACTTAATCAGGCAATAAATACTGCTAAGATACTTGAGTCCACCTTGGACATCTGGGGTAAGAAGAATAGGTGGGGCAATAACAAACCACCATATTCAGGAAATAGCAAGGCAACTGGAAATTTTGTGGCACCTAAGAAGGAGGAGAAAAAAGAGAACACAGAAGATAATGCGACCTTCAAGAAAATTAGTGATGCACAGTATCAGAAGAGGAGGGCATTAGGCCTGTGTTTTCATTGTGATGAGAAATACTCTTATGGCCATGTGTGCAAGAATAAACAGTTTAACCTCATTATAGTGCATGATGAGGAGTGTCCTCAAGAGGAAGTGTGGGAGGAGGGAGATGGCACTGAAGAAGTTCATGGGGAAATCTCCCTAAATGCACTCATGGGGAGTAAATCAAAGACTACTTTGAAGATTACTGGCCATCGAGGAAAGAGAAAATTGAGCATTCTCATTGATAGTGGTAGTACTAGCGGTTTTATAGCAAAACAACACAAGGGATGAGCTTAATTGTGTTGTTGAAAGGGCTACTCCTTGGGTGATAACAGTAGCAGATGGAAGGAAGACCACCAGCAAATTCAAGTGTGATAAATTTAGCTGGCAAATGCAAGGAATCACTTTCATTAATGACTTTAGGGTGATCCAATTGGGGGGCTATGATCTTATACTAGGATCAGACTGGATGTGGGAGCATAATCCAGTTAAATTTGATCTTAAGGACTGCAGTATCACTGTAAGGAAGAATGGGGAGAAGGTCAAATTACAAGGGGACAGTCATTGCCAAGAGATAAGAATGATGTCAGCTAAGGGAATGGACCATTACTTATACAAAAATTCCTATGGCATTATGGTGCAGATGTTAGCCATCAATGCTGATGTACAACAAGGGGAGATACCTGAAGAGATCATGGAGGTGCTCAATGCATTTGAAGGGGTGTTTCCGAACCAAAGGGATTGCCTCCAAAAAGAAGAATTGAGCACGAAATCAACCTCAAACCAGGCACACAACCAGTGTCCCAAAGGGCTTATAGATACTCTCACTCACTCAAGAATGAAATTGAGAAAATGGTCAAGGACATGCTCACGCAGGACCAGGTACAAGTCAGCTCAAGCCCTTTTGCAAGTCCTACTCTGCTTGTGAAGAAGAAGGATACCACCTGGAGATTTTGTGTGGATTACAGGAGGCTAAATGAGCTAACTATTAAAAACAAATATCCTATGCCGGTCATTGAAGATTTATTATCTGAATTACATGGAGCTAAAGTATTTTCTAAAATCGACTTAAGGCAGGGCTATTTCCAGATTCTTCTCAAGGAAGGTGACAGGTATAAAACTGCCTTTATTACTCATTTTGGGCTGTTTGAATTCAAAGTGATGCCTTTTGGCCTCACCAATGCACCAGCAACTTTTCAAAACATGATGAATGATGTGTTTTCTGAATTTATTAGAAAGTTTGTTCTGGTCTTCTTCGATGATATATTGGTCTATAGTACTGATATGATGAGTCATGTTGAGCATTTGAGGTTAGTGATGAAGGTTTTGGAAGATAATCAGTTGTATGCTAAAAGAAGTAAATGTGCATTTGGGGTGGGGCAAGTGGAGTACTTGGGGCATATAATTTCTGGTGATGGTGTTCAAACTGACCCTGAGAAGATTAGGAGCATGGTCGAATGGCCACAACCTATGAATATTAAGGCTTTAAGAGGTTTTCTGGGGCTCACAGACTATTATAGAAGGTTTATAAAGAACTATGGAGTGATTGCTAGGCCTTTGACTCAGCTACTTAAGAAGGATAGCTTCAAATGGAGTGAAGAAGCAGAAGAGGCATTTCAAGCCTTGAAGAAACTGATGGTGGAAGCCCCAGTGTTAGCTATGCCAGATTTTTCCCAACCATTTGTGTTGGAAACTGATGCTTGTTCTAATGGAATTGGTGCTGTACTTATGCAAAAGGGACAACCCATTGCCTTTTTCAGTCAAGCCTTATGCCCAAGGAATCAGGCTCTATCTACATATGAAAAAGAGCTGTTGGCTTTAATGACTGCAGTTACTAAATGGAGTCATTACTTGAATGGGAGTCAGTTTATCATAAAAACTGACCATGCTAGTTTGAAGCATCTTCAAGAACAAAGGCTGAGCAATATATTGCAACAAAAGTGGCTAATTAAATTGATGGGGCATAACTACACCATTGAATATAAAAAGGGAAAAGAAAATAAGGCAGCAGATGCCTTGTCAAGACAATATGAGCAAGGAAGAAGTAGGGAAGTAGAGTTGCAGATGCTGCAAACCAACATTTTACCTCAATGGGTGGAAGAAGTGAGGTCTAGTTATGAAAATGATGAGGAAGCTCAAGATAAGATGGCTACTGCTCTTACTCAGAGGGGTGATGATAATCAAGTCACAGTGAGGGATGGGGTAATAAGGTACAAAAATAGAATCTGGGTAGGGCAGGCTAACCAGTTGAGAGGGAGGATTTTAGAGGCTATTCATAGCTCATCTATTGGTGGGCATTCGGGTATACAAGCAAGTTACCAACGAGCTAAGAAGTATTTTTATTGGAAGGGTATGAAGAAGGATATTCAAGAATTTGTAAGTAGTTGTGATGTATGCAAGCAGTGCAAGAGTGAAAATATGCCATATCCAGGCTTGCTCCAGCCCCTCCCTATACCAGAAAAGCCATGGAGTCATGTGACCATGGACTTTATTGAAGCATTACCAATGTCTGAAGGGAAGAGTGTAATTTGGGTGGTGGTTGACAAGTTGACTAAGTATAGCCATTTTATATCTCTCAAACATCCATATACAGCTGAAGGGTTGGCTGAAATTTACTTCACTCAAGTGCATAAACTTCATGGATTTCCCGAAGTGATTGTGAGTGATAGGGATGTGGTTTTTCAAAGTTTGTTTTGGAAGACTTTGTTCAAATTAGCAGGGGTGCAGCTCAATATGAGTACGGCTCATCATCCTCAAACGGATGGCCAGAGTGAAAGAGTAAATAGATGCTTGGAAACTTACCTACGGTGCATGACTCATATCAAACCTAACAAATGGGCACGATGGTTATCTATGGCTGAATGGTGGTATAATACTACTTATCATTACTCAATTGGTATGACTCCATTCAAGGCCTTATATGGATATGAACCTCCTCAATTGGGTTTAGGACCTTTTGTGAGAGGGGGATCGATAGAAGCAAAGGAGTGGCATTCAGAAAAGCAAAAAATATTACAAGTTCTTAAGGAGAATTTGACAGCTGCAGTGAATAGAATGAAAATGTACGCTGATGCTCATAGATCAGAAAGAGTATTCGAAGTTGGGGACTGGGTTTTCATACAGATGCAACCGTTTCGTAATGCTCCTGATCAACTAAGGAAACAGACCAAATTATCAGTGAAATATTTTGGGCCTTATCCAATTTTGGAAAAGATAGGTGCTGTTGCTTACAAGCTGAAGTTACCTAATGGGTGTAGGTTGCATCCTGTGTTCCACGTTTCTCAGTTGAAGAAACAAATTAAGAGCAAATACTCACCACAAGAAAAATTGCCTGAGATCAATGAAGAAGGGGAGGCTATGGTGATACCGATAGCCATATTGAGCCAACGTATAATTAGGAAGAGGAATCGAACGATAGAACAGGGCCTGATTCATTGGAGTAATGGATTACCAGAGACAGCTACTTGGGAGGATATGGCGGTGATGAAAACTAAGTTTCCTGAGCTGCTGACTTGAGGACAAGTCAAAATTCAAGGGGAAGGCATTGTCATATTCGTGTTATTGCATTTGTTGGGTCTTTTCATTTGGGCTTTCTTTTATTCAATTAAGGGTTATAGGCCCAAGTGGTTGTTTTTCAATTAAGGGCATCAGCCCAGTTAGTTGTTTGGGTAGCTGTAGCCATGAGTTGATCGTGGCCGTGCGAAGGGAATAATTAATCCAATGGTGGATGATGAAGATAGTACACTGACGTTCACAACGGTATATGAAGGTGTACGAGGGAAGAGGCGAATTGTCGAGTAACAAGGTAATATACCTTCTGTTATTTTCCGTTCATCTTCTCCGGTGAATATTCCCACTCATAACATAATTACCCTTATTTTGCAGAAATATTCCACCAGAAATGTCTAATTACCCATTTTACTTATATTCCGAGAGCATATGAAGATAGCTGGTCGTGGCGAAGTCGTTAATGTCCCTTGTCGTAGTTAATCTTCCTTGTTTGAGTGTTATTCCGGAGAGAATGTTTATTTTCGTAGTTAGCTGCAGTGATGATGAATGTTATTGAACTTTAATTCAATCAAATTATCTGGGACATTACAGCATATAGTAACAATTTTCTTTGCTTTGTTTAATAAGTTGTCAATATATGTATTTCAAATCTGCAGGATACATTTTGAAAGGGTTCCATCTCATGATGCAAAAGGTTATACTCGTTGAGAGGTGTAAATCAATTCATTTATAATAGTGATTATTACCTCAAGTTGGTCATCAACGAGAACAAATGCATGGTTCTTGGGAGAATCCACTTTAAACCACTGACCATGATGCTGAATTTGTAAGCCAGATACACCATTGTGTATCAAAAGTGTGAGGAGGCCATAATCAGTATTCGGCATGAGGCCGATTGCTTGATCGGGATGAGGGCACCGTGGATAGTTATTTCCAACGAAGAACTGGTGGCTTGAGTCGAGCCCCAAAACCCGATCAACATACGAGTGTTTCAGTTGCAGGCCATCGGAGAGAGCTTCCAACAGTTTTCGACATACTTTTCTGCTTCTTTCGCTGTATTCCACCACAGCTTCCCTATCAACTCGGACGGAGTCAATATATGTTCGTGTGTTAAATAATATGATCGAGTTGGTCTTATGTGAAACACATTTAGAACTACTATATTTTGATGAAAAAATCAATACTATTCAAAATTAATACTTTATAGCATAAAGGGTATATTGTAGTTTTGGTCCCAAGAGAATTTTCTCATTGCACTTTTGATACCATGCTCGAAAATGGTCATTTTGTGTGTATTTTAATTACAAAATTGATCCCACGAGAATTAATTTGGGGTATAACTGTTCCAAATGGATAAGCATTCCACTATTAATTTATATATTGCTGAAAAATAATAATTTTATCAAATTTTATGTGTTAAATATTTTTTTTTATCGGATTCTATGACTTTAAAAACTAAATAATTTATTTATTGTCTATAATATTCCCAAATAAAAAATTTAGGATCCGCCATCATATATGTGTAATTGATTCTCTTCCTTGTCATTGACATAGCCCACATTGTGTAGATTACAGTTCAGATGAGATGCCTTTCAACCTACGTTACAAGAAAAACACTAAAATTATAGGGTGAAAGAGGTTTGGAATGATATTGATAAATGCCTCAATACACCTATGCCGAAGCATCACAATATTTGGGAACACTTCTTACAATACTCTGGCATATTCTGAGGTAAAAAAGGCGAGCTTTTTTCGATTGGCATTGTTTGGGTCTTGTGGAATTGGAGGATAAACACATATTTGAAAATGTAACTTGGAATAAGGAGGCAATCGTGGATAAGTTTCGAGGCAGATTGCGGAGTTGGTTCTCGGCGGAGGAGACTTACTATTGGGAATAGAGGTTTTTTTTACGTCCCATAACGTATTGCGATTAAAAATGGCTTTCAAATTCTTTTAATTATTTTGGAAAAAACGAGTTTAATTCGAATATGAACAGCCTAATCAGGTAGTCCTTTGGTTACGCTTATTCTGATTTAGCATATATTTCAATTAATCAATCTCCTTTTAACTAGTGATTGACATATTTTATTTAATTATTCATTTATTTATTGTTTCCATTTCAAAAAATTCATATTCACAGCATATTAAATTGTTTATTTTAAAAAATTTAGATGGAATAGAATTCTTTCAAATTCTTTTAATTATTTTAACGATCTTCATCTCCGTAATTTAAAAATACTAGAAAATCATTTATTTATTTAAATATTGTAATTTAAAATACAAAAAATCACTTAAATATTGCACAAACATTATTTATTAATTTTGTGTCCATTTTCAATCGCTATCTGACAACTCGTTAAAGAGAAAAGGCCCACACCTATGGAATTAAGTTACATAAAATCACTTAAATCTTGTCAAAATAAATTAGTTGACTATAATGTTAAAGAAAAATGGGCCATACCCTTGGAACTCCAATTTCTATATTGGGTTGGATCTATATACATTACAAGTAGTATTTATGTGTATATTGTGCACAATAAAAATTGTGTGCACAAAGTTTTGTTACAGTGTAGTATTATTTAATGTACTGTATAGTATTAGTTTGGTTACAGTATAATATTATTTCAGACATTATATTAGTATTAGTTTAGTTAGCAATATTTGTATATTATATAGTATTAGTTTAGTTAGCAATATTGTATAATATTAACAATTGTGCACACTATTTTTTAGTGTGTGCACACATATATTTGTCATATATTACATCACGTATTTATTTTCACTCAGTCGCAACTTTGATATCAAATTAAGTTTCCGACTTTTCAATTGTTTAAGTTATAAATTTTTATATCTTAGGATAAATTACAAATTCCCTTCTATATTTCTTCTATTATTTAAAATACACTTGAGTTGGACGATTAACCTAATGTAATTTTACTAATTGTTAAAGACAAAAAATGCCCGTAAAATTTATCAATAAAAAAAAAATGCCCGTAAAATCAAATAATTCTTGCTAAAGTACAATTAGTATTTAATTTTTTTTTTTTTTTTTATAAACTTTTGTGATTTCAAAATCTCCTAGCTAGTAAGATTGACACGCATATATAGATTTTGATGGCAATATAGTAAATGATCATAACGATCCCTCAATAAAAAAATGGAAAAAAACTGAGCTTATAACTTTGGGTTGACTCGATCATATAGTTATATATATATATATATATATATACACACTATCATACGCATATTTTGGCACAATTTAGCATAACTCTTGCCTAGAAAAAGATGGAAGCAAAATGGAGCTTGATTCTCGTCTCTATCATTGTAGCTATCTTCACAAGATATGTAGTGAAGTTACTAAATTGGGCTTGGTTTCAGCCGAGGAAGCTGGAAAAACTTCTAAGGAATCAAGGTCTAAATGGGAATCCTTATAGGCCTGTTCTTGGAGAACTAAAAGATTTCGTTCGAATCACAAAAGAAGAGCAAGCAAGATCAATCCAACTATGCGATGATATTCTACCACACATATACCCATACTATCATCAGGTCGTTTCTAAATATGGTAAGAATGATTTGTGAAAGAATTTTGTCTTATCTAAAAGTTCGAACTTGTAGAGAGGTTGAGAATTAATTTCATTTATATTGATTCCCTAACACTCCCCCTCACTCGTGGGCCGAATTTTTAATCTCTACCCTCTGGGGAGGAGGCCCATCGAGTGAATTTAATATGGGTGGAGTTACTCTTAGCGGGAATCGAACCCAAGACGTCTGGGCGTGAGCCTTTGGCTCTGATACCATGAAAGAATTCCGCCTCATCCAAAAGTCCGAACTTGTAGAGAGGTTGAGAATTAATTCATTTATATTGATTCCTAACACTCCCCCTCACTCGTGGGCCGAGTTTATAACCTCTATCCTCTGGGGAGGAGGCCCATCGAGTGAACAATTTAATATGGGTGGAGTTGCTCTTAGCGGGAATAAAACCCAGGACGTCTGGGCGTGAGCCTTTGGCTCTGATACCATGAAAGAATTTCGCCTCATTTAAAAGTCCGAACTTGTAGAGAGGTTGAGAATTAATTCATTTATATTGATTCCTAACACTCCCCCTCACCCGTGGGCCGAATTTATAACCTCTACCCTCTATGGAGGAGGCCTATCGAGTGAACAATTTAATATGGGTGGAGTTGCTCTTAGCGGGAATAGAACCCAGGACGTCTGGGCGTGAGCCTTTGGCTCTGATACCATGAAAGAATTATGCCTCATCTAAAAGTCCGAACTTGTAGAGAGGTTGAGAATTAATTCATTTATATTGATTCCTAACACTCCCCCTCACCCGTGGGCCGAATTTATAACCTCTACCCTTTGGGAGGAGGCCTATCGAGTGAACAATTTAATATGGGTGGAGTTGCTCTTAGCGGGAATAGAACCCAGGACGTCTGGGCGTGAGCCTTTGGCTCTATTACCATGAAATAATTCCGCCTCATCTAAAAGTCCGAACTTATAGAGGTTGAGAATCAATTCATTTATATTGATTCCTAACAATTTCAATTTTTTCTTTTATTTTAGTATCATGGTAAATTTGAATAATATTGCCCCATAACTTTGATGATATTATGAAAATACTGGGAAAATATTTTTTAATGACCACAATTTAGATGGGCGATAAAATGCGGACAATAACTTTTTGAGCTGACAAATTAAAAAAAACAACTTAAAAAAATGGCGAATTGAGGTCAAATCAACCCAAACGGGTCAATTGGCCCAAATTTGGACTGAATATTGGCTTGATTTGGCATGAATCCAAGCTGAATTTTGAATAGATTTCGGTTGATTCGACTGATTTGACCTCAATGAGTGACTTTTAAAAGTTATGATCCTTAAATTGTGCTCAAAAAGTTGCGATTCTTATATTGCCAGCACAAAAAGTTACGATCCTCATTTTGTCATTCCACCAAGTTACGACCCATAAAATTTTTTTACCCTGAAAATGACTTATAACTTTTGAATTGTATGAAATGCCTTGTAACTTTAAAAAAATTGGTAATAATGACCCGCCGACAAGTTGCATTAAATTATTGGTAATTTTTGTCAATTTTTTTGTCTGACATAGTTTATTCTTAAATTGCCATGTCAATCGGTTGAAAAAATGGACACAGCAGTTGCGAGATATTTTTTAAAAAAAATTCAAAATTACAAGGCATTTTTATAATATCATCAAAATTACGGGCATTTTTTCAATTTTCCCTTGGAATTATACATATTTTTTTTTATTTGTTGAAATTAAAATCAGGGCAAAATTCTTTCTTGTGGTTCGGACCCTACCCGATGTTGAATATCTCGGATCCGGTGCTGATAAAGGAGATATTTAAGAAACATGATGTATTTGAGAAGGCGATTGCGGGCCCACTCAAGAATGTTCTTGCAGGTGGGCTTTCGTCGTTGGAGGGAGAAAAATGGGCCCAACGAAAAAAGATTATAAATCCTGCTTTTCATATCGATAAATTGAAGGTCAACTTCTTTAAATTTTTAATTTTTTGGAATTATTTTGTAGAAGTGAAGTGTATGCATATAATTTTTAAAAGCAGGAAAGTTGGATATATTTATACACTAATTCTCTAGTAAAATTTGTTCACTATATACATTTAATACCACTGCATTCAGTAATACCACTACATTCATTAATACCATATCATTCATTTAGTAATACCATTGCATTCATTCAATAATACCACTACATTGCATATACAGTAAAACCTCTATAAATTAATAACCTTTGGACCATAAAATTTATTAATTTAGAGAGATATTAATATATCGATAAATTAATATTTTATTAATTAAAAGAGAGACTTTTTAAATTCATCAAATTTAGTACATATGTATTGAAAATAAATGAATTCATATATGTTTCATTGATTATATTCATGCATCGACCAACTCTTTGTAACTAATTAAATATATTCATATATAATATCAATTAATTATATACAATTAATTATTATATTCAGGGATGCATGTATCAATTTATTGGAATTAGTTAAATAACTATTATAGTCATTTAAAAATATATTCATGCATGATGAATGAAATATATACTATATAAGTCTCAATATAACTAATATAATTGTAATATTTATGAATTATTAATTTAGAGTTTTAATGGGACCTAATATTTATAAAGGAATTTTTCAAAAAATTATTATCTTACTATCTTAATCGAATTTGATGATTTTTTACAAAGGCTAAAGTCGGGATCGGAAGATTTTATTATTTTAAAGAGTTTATTAATTTATAGAGTATTACTTTATAGAGGTTTTACTGTAATTTAATACCACTACATTCAGTAATACCATATCATACATTCAGTAATACCATATCAATCATTTAGTAATACAATTGCACTTATAAACTAATATCATAGAGTAAAATTTTATGGTATTAGTTTATAAGGGTAATAATATTACTGAATGAATGTAATGGTATCAATTTCTTACCGTGAACAAGTTTCACTGGAGATTATTGACTACTCATATTTATACTTTGGATTAAAGACTGTGAGTGTAAATTCCGATTTACAGAACAAGGTGTCCGCGATTGGTTTAATTTGTTCGGACATGATTGGCAAGTGGGAAAACCTGGTTTTAAGTAGTAATAATGAAATTGATGTTTGGCCTGATCTTGAAGACTTGACGGGCGACGTGATTTCACGAATAGCGTTTGGGAGCAACAACGAAGATGGAAGAAGGATATTTGAGTTGCAGAGGGACAAAATTAAGATCGTTCTCCAGCTATTGCCATTATTCTTTATCCCCGGATGGAGGTAAAAAGCATGATACAATCACCGTGCAATTGATTTTTTTTAAAAAAGTATTAGTTGTTTTCACTAAACAATATTAGTTTTTAAATTAGGGCCGGCTTCCTTGCGAGGCTCGTGTTGAAGCACTGACATGGAAATTTTTTGCACACCTGACAATTAAATTAAATACACATCATTATATAATAAAAAGAAAAAAAACAGAAACTAAAATGCAGGATACCAAATATCATAGTCCCAAATCACTGAATCGGCATTCCATAAAAAAATCCTAAAAAACCTGATTTCAAGTAGTTATGGGACTAAATAATTCCAAAAAATAGTTATGGGAAAAAAAAAGAGAAATTCAATTAGTTATCGTTCTAAATCGTTCCAAAAATAAGTTATGGGACTAAATTAAAAAAGATGCAAAGTTTCGAGACCATCTAAAATTTAATCCCATTGATTTTAACGAACAATATTAGTTATTTTCACTAAATATTATTAGTCTTTTTCATTGTTATTATTTAAAGAGTATTAGTTGGTCAGTATTTATTGTTTCTATTGAACAATATTAGTTGTGCACCAGTTGCACTGTGCCACTAGTGCACACAAAGTGTTACTCTATTTTTCATTTATTACGATATTCAATTTGAAAGTGGTATTCAAATATCCATATAAATATCTTCAATACATATATCATTATATAAGTGATTTTTATACGTATTATATTTATGTAATGAGTTAAAAAAATCCTTTGGTCCCATAATTTTAGTTTTTTTCAAAAAGATCCCAACAAAGTTATATTTTTCAACTTAGTCCTATGCCTTCTTAATTGGTTCGATTTTGTTCTCAAAGTCGTCAGAAGTATGTCATTATTTTGAGACGCATTTTGGCACGTAATCAGGTGTAAAATTGGTCCCAAAACTTTTGTATTTTCAAAGGTGCCAAAAACATCCCCAAACAATGCTGTACTTCAAATTCTGGCGACTTTAGGACCAGAATCGGACCAATTGAGGAGTTACGAGACTAAATTGATTTTTTTTATCATCATTGAAATTTAATTTAGCTCTTTATATTTTTGCATAATCAAACAAAATATTAATGTTTTTATAGAGTAATATGGTTTTTTCAATGATTTGGACAAATATCGTGGAGTTTTTCCCAGTTATCTTCCGATGAAGACGACGAGAAAAGTTGGAATCAATAATGAAAGAGACGGACTCCATTCTGCGAGGCGTGGTCGCCAAAAGACAGAAGGCAATGGAAAGTGGAGAAGACATTGGTAGAGATGACTTATTAGGTGTTCTATTGGAATCAAATTCAAGATTCATTAAGGAAGAGGGAAACGAGAATGCTGGAATGAGCATTGAAGATGTAATTGAAGAGTGCAAGCTGTTCTACCTTGCTGGGGCCGAGACCACCTCAAGTTTGCTAGTCTGGACTATTTTGTTGCTCGCTCAACATCCGGAGTGGCAGAATCGAGCGAGAGAAGAGGTTATCCGAGTTCTCGACAACTCAAACCCAACTTATGAAGCCTTAAATCACCTTAAAACGGTAACATTCTTTGATATAACTTTTTTTTTTTTGGCACTCTTGTGTGAGACCGTCTCATGCATGAGACGGACATGAGACGGAGTCACGTTTTATAAATTGTTATCACTTTTCAATTATTTATCACTTTTATACTAATTTCTATCACTTTTTTAAAAAGTAATAACAATTTCTTATAAAGTGACTCGGTCTAATGCATGAGACGGTAAGTTTTTGACTTTTTTTTTTTTTTTTTTAAATATTGAGACATCAGACAATTTGGGACCTACCTGATATACAAATGATGCAATAAATTCGTGATTCTTGTTGCAATTATCAAAATTTAGGTAAAAATGCAATTAAATGTCGTGAATTTTTTGCACGAGGCAGCAAACCAAAACATCATTTGTATATCGGGTATAGTCCAAACTAGCTGGTGTCTCAATTGCAATTGAGATACAAAAACTATTTTTTTTTTTTTATCGGTCAAATGGTGACTCAAACTCATGATCTTACCATAGGTAGTAGGGTTTTAACCACTTGAGCTATTCCACTTCGTCACCTTTAAAGTATTTAATATACAACTTGATCAAAATAAATAATTATCTCGTGCAATGCACAATTGGTATAAGTAATGTGAGGTAGGTTGTCAGAAAAACTAAAACTCTCTCTATCTATTCTACAGGTAAATATGATCTTACAAGAAGTCCTAAGGTTGTACCCACCAACACCTACGCTAACTCGACGCACTAAAGAAATGGTGAAACTAGGAAAAGTGACTATTCCACAAGGAGTATATTTGACCCTATTACTAGGCTTACCAAATTATGACACAAACATTTGGGGAGATGATGCAAACGAGTTCAAACCTGAGCGATTCTCCGACGGGGTTTCTAACGCCACAAAGATTCAATCGTTGTTCTCACCATTGCATCAGGACCTCGTAGCTGCATCGGGCAAAACTTTGCAATGATTGAAGTCAAAATGGCTCTAGCTATGATACTACGGCGCTTCTCATTTGAGTTGTCGCCCTCCTACACACATGCTCCTGTCGCACGTGTGACTACTACACCCCAATGTGGTGTTCCATTGATTTTCCATGTTGTTGATTAATTCATTTTGAATTGGTCTCTTGTGAGGTGAGTGCATGGATGCATTCGACTTTTGTTATGGTTTACAAGATACTACTCCCTCCGTCCCAGACCCAGATTAGTTTTCATACTAATCTGAGAACGCATTTTAAGAAAAAATGTAATGAGTGAAGTATTGAAGGGTAAATTTGTAAACTTTTATTATTAAAGTAAGGGAGGTGGTTGGATTGAGTGTAAAAGGTAATGGCATATTGTGTAAATATATGAATATTGTGATGATGAAGTTTAAGGAGGAGTTTTCCTTTTTTGAAATGTGAAAACTAATGTGGGACAAACCAAAAAGGAAAGTGTGAAAACTAACCTGGGACAGAGGGATTATTCTCTTGTTAGGCAAGTGCATCCATGGAGTAACCTCATGTGAGACCAAGCCATTCACTTTTCACTACCCATGTCTTAAGCAACTTTAATTATTTCACATGATCAATGTTTCAAATTTGGATGATCTCTTAAATTTTGCATATCTAAATTATGCGAACACAATGAAAAATGATTACAATCAATTAATTTTTTGCATTTTAGATTTTACATGACTTGGGAATTTGAGATAATTTATGAAAATATACCAAAATGACAGGCTCGACAAGAGAAAAAAAAACTTATAGGCCTCGACAAAAAAAAAAAAAAAAAAACTTATAGGCCTCCCCTCACCCACAAGTGTATGGGGTCGTAGTTGTAAATGTAAGAATTAAGAACACAAAAATAGGACCAATACCAAAAAATGGTAAAATTATAGGACAAAAAAAATATTTTTCGCAATAGTTATGCATGACAAATCCTTTTAAGTATATCAATTGAAGTACAATACTGACAAAAGTTATCCAATTTCGAACTTTTCTCAAGCACTACAAAAAATATGCAGATTAATTACATTTTTACCGACAAAAATTTGGTTGTAAGATTTTTAGCGACATAATAATTTTGTCACCTGAGATCGTAGTTGTTAGTAGTTAGATCACCAAGCACTCAAACTGAAGAATTCTTCTACTGCTAAAAATGTTGCATCCATCAAGTCTTCAGGTACCCCATGATTCACCAGCTGGGAATTCGATCATAAATAAATTAAATTCAATTAATTAATTGTTTCACAACTAAAAGCATGGCAGAAGGTCACATTTACTATTTAAATAAATAATTAAATAGCAATAAAATATGCATAATGTCACATTTTTGTATTAATGACGTAAATTTGTTTAATTAATGCATACTATCACAGAAACAATTAGTAGTATAAAACTGAATATGATATACTCCCTCCGTCCCAATATTTCTTTCATAGGGAGGGAGACACAATTATTAAGAAAATGAAAAAAAGTGTAGGAGAGAGAATAAAGTGTAAGGGTATTTTGGGTGGTTGAATAAGATAAAGTGTAGGAGAGAGAATAAAGTAGAATAAAACAAGAGTGACATTATTGAAATTTAAATGATATTGTGAGGGTGTAGTTTATGGAGGGTATTCATTTTTTAGTATGTGAAAGTAATGTTGAGACGTTCAAATAAGGCAAGTGTGAAAGTAATATTGGGACGGAGGGAGTATAATTCTCTTAGGCTAGTCTAATCCCAAATAATTGGTATAGGTTAATTATATGAACCAAATAATATAATCACGTTGAGTCACATGCAAGAATCAATCTTCTCCACGCCCCTTAACTTAGAAGAGTGTGAAATGACAATTATTTTGAGTAAAAAAAAAAATTCTCTAAAATGATACTCCCTCCGTCCCGAAACTATCTTCACAGTTGACTTTTTAACGGTTTTTGTGTGAGAATTATTTCATAGTAATATGTGTACAAAAGTTGTTTTATATGAATGATATGCTAGTTGATCTTATATAAAACAACTTTTGTACACATTTACTATGAAATAATTCTCACACAAAAACCGTTAAAAAGTCAACTGTGAAAATAGTTTCGGGACGGAGGGAGTAGTTAAATGGGTCGGAAGGAGTAATGAACATTCTTCTTACAATGAAGAAACCCCATTCTTCACATGCTTTGGCGAGGTTGTCGATGGCTCTGGATCGTTGATCATGATCACCGGCAGTAAGGCAGAGAAATCAAGGACTGGCAATGAATATGAATCACTACTTGAAGCTGACGGTTCATTGTTGTACTTAAATTTAGAAGAGAGATGCTAAATTGTTGGATTTTGCAAGTGATGCCATTTTCTGGGTGTGTGTGAGATTTTTGTTGAAAGTAGGGTGGGTTTATGTGAGATTGATTATATGATATGTTGATGTGATCAGTATTATTGATGTAGCTAGGGTGGTATTTAAATTGAATATTGCAAGGGGGATGTGCAGTCACGTTCATCTCACGTTACACATCAGCAACTTCTGCATAAACATTTTATTAATTTTGTCACCCTTAAATTATGATCCTAAAAAAATATTCTCCGCATGTATAGAATGAGAGAGATTTAAATGGAAGAATATATTTAAATTAAGGGACACTCTTGTGTGAAACCGTCACTTTTTCATAAATTTTTATCACTTTTTCATAAATTGTTATCATTTTTCAATTTGTTATCACTTTTATACTAATTTGTATCATTTTTTTAAAAAGTGCTAACAATTTATTAACAAGTGACTTGGTCTCATGCATGAGACAGTCTCATACAAGTTTTTGCCTTAAATTAAATATACTTTTCACGTGAGCTTTCTGTGGGAGAACGCCCCAACAAAAAGGATTAAATGCAAAAATGGTCCCAAAAGAATTTTCTGATTGCACTTTTGGTGTCATGCTCGAAAATGGTCCTTTGTGTATTTTAAAACTGATCCCACAAGAATTATTTTTTACACTTTTTTATACAAAAAGGACTATTATTGTTAACAAAAGGACCACTTTTGCAATGATAATTTTCTTGTGGGACTACTCCTGCAAAGTATATAATTACATTTGAATAAGATAATAATCTCGGTGGTTCAAAATAAAAATAATAATCTCAGAAAGATCATGGAAAATATAAATTATTACACTGGATAAATAATAAAGTAATAATCTTGCGTAGAGCATGGAATTTAAAATATAATTATCATCCTGACTAAAATAACTATCTCGGATACGAAATATTGTAAAAAATATATATTGACCTGAATAAAATAACAATCTCGATCGGAGCATGGGAAATATAAATAATTATAATTGAATGGGGAAATTTAAAAAAAAAAAAAAAACCATAAATTTCACAAATTTAAGAAAATATCCTGTATGGTTATAATTCTTTGTGAAATGAACCTCTACAGGTTAATCACGTCGACCTTCGGTTACGCTATGTGAATTTGTTAGCTCATTAGCATTTTTTTGGGTTTTTTTTTCTAAAAATAGTCCTATTTGTGAAATTCATTAGATCTCCTCTTGATTCTATTCTATTAAGGAATTATATAAATTAATTAATTCAACATCTCACTACAAATTCAAATTTCTAAATAATATGAAATTCTTTCATTGTATTAGAGCCAAGAGGCTCACGCCCACGTGGGTCCAATTCCTACATAAAGCAATTTCATCCATATTAAATTGTCAACTCTCAAACTTTTAGATGGGATAGAATTCTTTCAAATTCTGATGAGGTGGTTAGAGCTTAACTATCTATTCCGTAAAATCATGAATTTGAGTCACTATTTGTTCGATAAAAAAAAAAATCTTTCAAATTCTTTTAATAATTTTTATATTTAAATTTTGGAAAGTACAGATCGTGCAGTCCATCGGCTAGCTGTAACACATACTTCAAATTAATAAATAATAGTTGACATATTTTTATTATATAATTATTAATTTATTTATTGTTTCCATTTCCCACGGCTATCTTAAAGATCTTCAGGTCCGAAATTTAAAATACAGAAAATCAATTAAATATTTCCACGATACATGAAACTTTATTTATTAATTTTGTGTCAATATTTGTGAATTTCATTAAAATCTCCTTTTGATTCTATTCTATTAAGGAATTATATAAATTAATTAATTCATCATCTCACTACAAATTCAAATTTTTAAATAATACGAAATTCTTTCATGGTATCAGAGCCAAAAGGCTCAAGCCCACGTGGGTCCGATTGCTACAGAAAGCAATTTCATTCATATTAAATTGTCCACTTTCAAACTTTTAGATGAGATAGAAATCTTTCAAATTCTAATGAAGTGGTTAGAGTTTCACTATCTATTCCGTAAAGTCATGAATTTAAATCACTATTTGTCCGATAAAATAAAATATTTCAAATTCTTTTAATAATTTTTATTTTTAAATTTTGGAAAGTACAGATTGTGCAGTCCATTGGCGGTCCGGATCTCCTGTTACATCATTATGTAACAGGAGATCCGGACCGTGGACCACACGGGATCTCCTGTTACATAATGGTGTTACATCTCCTGTTACTTTAAGGGAAAAATAATTTTTTTGTCCTCTAAGTTTACCACATTTTGATTTTGGTCCCGTTGACCTTGACTTTTTGAGACCGGTCCTTTATCTTTAAAATTTTTGATTTTTTCGTCCTCTGACCTGCTACACCAGGTCACCTTCCGGTCATATCTGACGTGACGTGATTTTTTATTTATTTTTATTGAAAAATATCCATGTGGCACAAATTTGGTAGGGACTATTGCTGATGTGGCATTTTTTTAATTGAAAAATCAATATAAACCTTAAAAATCATAAAAAATTCATTATAATTAGTATAATTTTTTTTAAAAAAAATACCTTTTCACATATTTAGGATATATATAAATATGTAATATATTCACAAATAATTTTTTTAATATTAATTACTAATTTAAAATAATTAAATAAATATAAATACTATTGAAAATAATTTAAAATAGAAATCTTAAAATACATAAATCCAAATAAAACAGTTCATTCCTCTCTAACGTCAACCAATTTAACTAAATATTAATTTAATAAATATAAATAATGTTGCAAATAATTTAAATTAATATTTAGTTAAATTGGTTGACGTTAGTGAGGAATGAGTTGTTTTATTTAGATTTATGTATTTTAAGATTTTCTATTTTAAATTATTTTCAATAGTATTTATATTTATTTAATTATTTTAAATTAGTAATTAATATTTTTTTTGAAGGTAATTAGTAATTAATATTTAAAAAATTATTTTATTAAATTATTTAAATTAATATTTAGTTAAAAAAATTGGTTGAAGTGTGAGGAAGTGTATGAAAGTTTCGTTGTGGATGGGGTGACGACTAAACAATTTATCAACTAAATACATTGGATTTTATCTATTTAAAAAAATTATTTTAAATTATTTGCAATATTATTTATATTTATTAAATTAATATTTAGTTAAATTGGTTGACATTAGTGAGGAATGGGCTGTTTTATTTAGATTTATGTATTTTAAGATTTTCTATTTTAAATTATTTTCAATAGTATTTATATTTATTTAATTATTTTAAATTAGTAATTAATATTTAAAAAATTATTTGTAAATATATTACATATTTATATATATATATATATATATATATATATATATATATATATATATATATTCCAAAATATGTGAAAAGATATTTTTTTTTAAAAAAATTTATATTAATTATAATGAATTTTATGATTTTTAAGGTTTATATTGATTTTTCAATTAAAAAAATGCCACATCAGCAATAGTCTCTACCAAATTTGTGCCACATGTATATTTTTCAATAAAAATAAATAAAAAATCACGCCACGTCAGATATAACCGGAAGGTGACCTGGTGTAGCAGGTCAGAGGACGAAAAAATTGAAAATTTAAAAGATAAAGGACCGGTTTCAAAAAGTCAAGGTCAACGGGACCAAAATCAAAATGTGGTAAACTTAGAGGACAAAAAAAACCTTTTTCCCTTACTTTAATTAGATTTGCGCCACGTGTACACAGGAGATGTAACACCATTATGTAACAGGAGATCCCGTGTGGTCCACCGGCTAGCTGTTAACACATACTTCAATTAATAAATAATAGTTGACATATTTTTATTATATAATTATAAATTTATTTATTGTTTCCATTTCCCACGGCTATCTTAAAGATCTTCATGTCCGTAATTTAAAATACAGAAAATCAATTAAATATTGCCACGATACATGAAACTTTATTTATTAATTTTGTGTCAATTTTTAATCGCTGTCTGACAACTCGTGAAAGAGAAAAGACCGACGCCCTTAGAATTAAGTTACATTAAATTACTTAAATCTTGTCAAAATTGATTATACTTACTTCATACGATTTTAGTTTGATTTGATTTTTATTTATTTGAAAGTTTTGTTTGAAACCGCTTTTATTTCAAAAGACAAAACTCCAATTAATATCTTCAACTCAATTTTATTTAAAAATATTAATTTATTTAATTGATTTGGACTTAAGATATTGTATCCGTTTCACGGAATGATTTCTATAAATCGATCTCACACAAATACTGATGTTATTATTCATACATTATAGGAACTCCAATTTTATATTGGGCCTATAATGTTCTACGACTTGCATAATTTGTAGTTGAATCTTTTTAAATACAGTTAATTTTATTAATGGTTTTTTTATTCATACATACAGTATTTATTTTCACTCAATCGCTGATCAACTTGGACATCTAGTTAAGTTACCGAGATAAGTTGACTCTTCCATTGTTTAATTTTAAGTTATAATTTGTTATATTTTAGGGTAAATTACAAATCCCCTTCTATGTTTGTCCTATTACTAAAAGAACCCATGACATTAGTCCCATTTTCGATGGAAAATAAAAAAACGACATCGTTTTCGGTCACGTTAGATGCATGTGCCGGTGAAAATTGGGAATTTTCGTTCAGTATGAGGGCGTGGCCGCTGAGTGGCGCAACATATATTCTAATTAATTGATCACTAGTTGAATTGGGTTTGAAAATTGAACCCTAGAACTATTTTTCTTTTGGGTTTTACAGTAGGAAAAACGAAATTATCTTATATTTTTTAAATACAAAGTGTAAAAAATATTTGATTTCTCATATGCTAAAAGAAGGGTAAACTGCATTTTTGGTCCCAAGAGAATGAGCGGTTTGCAAAATGATCATTTTCTTGACACTTTTGGTCCCGTAGTTTTTTCGATATTTTTAGTCCCAAGAAAATTACAGTTTTGGTCCCAAGAGAATGATAAATTGCAGTTTTGGTCCCAAAAAATGTGATAAAATTGCAGGTTTGGTCCTAAAAAATAATGGTCGGGACTATTTTTGCAAAAAAAAAAAGGACCAAAAAAGAACGTGGAACTAACATTGTTATTGAAAAATTCTTATGGAACCAAAACTACAATTTTCCCGAGTTCTCCGTAAAATTTCCGATTCACATAACTTTTTTGTCAATAATACAACTCCTGCCTTATACATTTTATTCGGCATAAAGTTAAACCCCTTTCAGGGTTCCACACAAATTTCGAAGCAAACACTATCAATATCACACTTAAATTGGGTTTTAATGAAAAAATAGTTTAAAGAGATTTTTTTAATTGCACTTTTAGTATCATATGCTCAAAAATGGTCCTTTTACTTTTGTGTGTATTTTATTTACAAAACTGATCCCACAAGAATCATCTTTTACACCTTTTTATATTAAAAATGACTATTATTGTTAACAAAAGTACCACTTTTCCAATGACATATTTTTTAGGGAAAATATACTTTTTTGTCCTTTAACTTTTTTCATTTATGGTTTTCGTCCTTCGAAGTTCGAATTTATTAAAATTGTCCTGTAACTTACCAAAAATCAACATTTTGGTCCTATGACCTACTACTCCAGGTTACACATCAGGTCATTGCTGACGTGGAATTATTTTTTATTTTTATTTATTTTTACTGAGATAAAATTATTTATTTGGAATTATCTAATTGGTGGATGCTTATATGCATCAATAAACATTGAAAATTCATAAAATTAATAGACAATTAAAGAAAATTCTTTTTTCACATATTTAGAATATATATATGTATAATAAATTCTGAAATATTATTATTCTAGAATAATATTATTTTAATTATATACTAATTTAAATAATTTAATAAATATAAATACTATTAAAATACTTTAAAATAAGAAATCTTAAAATAAATCTAATTAAAACACCCCACCGACATCAACCAATTTAACTAAATATTAATTTAAATAATTTAATAAATATACACATAATTATATATACATATATATATTCTAAATATGTGAAATAAATAAATAAATATATATAATTTAAAATATATTTTCTGAAATTAATAGAGATTCAAAGCTCCATGTAGTGAATGGGTTGGGATGGATTAAGTGGGGTTTCAAAGCAAATTTCAAACTACGGCGCCGACATCGACGGCCACTTCCAGAGAGAGAGCAGTGGGGTTTATAAATATAAATTATATATATATATATATATATGTTTATTAAATTTTTAAATAAATATTTAGTTCAATTGGTTGATGTGGCAGTGAAAATATTTATTTTAATTTTATAATAATTCTAATGAATTTTATGATTTTTTAAGGTTTTATATGGATTTTTAATTAAAAAAATGAATGGAAAATAAATGTGTAAAAATAGAATTTTCTTTAATTATTTATTAATTATTGATGTGGGTGAAGTGTTTTAATTAGATTTATTTATTTTAATTATTTTTATAGTATTTATATTTATTAAATTATTTAAATTATTATTTAATTAAAATATTATTATTCTAAAATAATAATATTTCAGAATTTATAATATATATATATATATATATATATTCTAAATATGTGAAAATATTTATTTTAATTTTATAATAATTCTAATGAATTTTATGATTTTTTTAAGGTTTTATATGGATTTTTAATTAAAAAAATGAATGGAAAATATAAAAAAAATTTTTTTCTAAATGTGTAAAAATAGAATTTTCTTTAATTGTCTATTAATTTTAATGAATTTTCAATGTAAATTGATGCATATAAGCATCCACCAATTAGATAATTCTAAAAAAATAATTTTATCTCAGTAAAAATAAATAAAAATAAAAATAAATTCCACATCAGCAAAATGACATGATGAGTAACAATCTTAGGAGTACGTCAAAAGTTAAAGGATAAAAAGTGTAATAGGACCAAAATGTCAATTTTTGGTAAGTTCAAAAATCAATCTCTCACATTCCACAATTAAACACGATGACGATCTTAATAAATTCAATCTTAGAAGGACAAAAACCATAAACAAAAATTAAACTAAACAAAGCACATAATTTCAAATATTAAAGGATAGAAAAAAAGTGTATTTTCTATATTGCCATAAGCGCTGACATTACTCCAATTTTTCAATATGTGCAGCTTGTTACTTTTCCAAAATAAAATGGAAACAACTTTTTAAATCATCTTTAATCACATGGGCCTCCATTTGAGATGCCATGGATTAATTTGAAATGGGCCTCCGTTATTGGGCCTCTATTTGAGATGCCACGGATTAATTTGAAATGGGCCTCCACTATTGGGCCTCAATTCCATTGTTTTTCTTTAAGCCCAATTGTAATTTTTCTCGTATTTTGCTCGACTCTTGAGTTCTTTTTCAATTGACTCAATATATAATACACGTATTTTGCTCTAAATATACTCATTTTATCTTAAAAAAACACCACCTTTCTCATTTCAAGTGGTTTAGTCAATTTAGTGTAAATAATGCAAGAAATCCTATTAAATAAAACAAATTAAACACATGAATTTCAAGTAATTTTCATACTAATCAATCAATCTGAGCTCCCCGTCCAAAAAAAAAAAAAAATCAATCAATCTGAGCTGCTAGCTCATTGCAATTCACTTAGCCTATCTGAAGCTGATCTCATAAATTAACAGATCTTGCTAAGTTCACGAAAAATTTTAAACTGTATTCACCCCTTCCTCTAAATTTTAAATCCTCATCAAACATGTTAGGAATTTACAAAGTATTTTCAGTCTGAACCATTGAGATTTAGATCATCCTCTTATAAAAGGTAGTTTCTAACATTTTTAAACTTTTTTACAAACCATCTCTACAAACACCACCATCTGCAAAATCACTTCCTCTCGAAATTTTCTCTATCCTCTTCGCTAATAATGTGATACCCGACTTTTTCACTATTCATTGACCAACATAGTTCATGCATTGTGTGCATTTTATATTGTTTATGTGTTATTAATAATTTACTTACATTTCCTATTATTTACGTGTTAATAGTATCAAATAAAATCTTGATTTTATTATATCCTACAAATTAGGGATCTCCTTTGACTTCTTCCTTACATATATTTAGGAATTTATTTTCTCTCAATTGTATATATTGTACTCACTGTGTATTTTACAATTATTAAGAAATAATACAATATTTCTTTTACATGGTATCAGAGCTAATTATACAATCGAAATGGCCATTACCCTGTTATCCTATTTTTTATTCTAACAACAACAGTGCAGTATTCCTTAGTCAGAATTTGAGCTCTCATCATCGAGCAAAGCATATTGACATTGATTTCCATTTTGTTCGTGAGCTTGTCTCCACTGGTCGTCTCGAAACAAAATTCATATCCTCTGATTTGCAGATCACGGATATCTTCACCAAAGCTTTGCATCGCCCGCTTTTCGAGTTTTTCCGTGACAAGCTACGTGTTGGACCTCATCCCATGTCTTGCTTGAGGGGAGATAATAGTATCAAATAAAATCTTGATTTTATTATATCCTACAAATTAGGGATCTCCTTTGACTTCTTCCTTGCATATATTTAGGAATTTATTTTCTCTCAATTGTATATATTGTACTCACCGTGTATTTTACAATTATTAAGAAATAATACAATATTTCTTTTACACGTGTTACTTGTGAATTTGCATTATTTTTATGTTGCTTTTAGATATTGAATTTATTACTATTATGCCTTTAAATATTTAGTGGTGAGAAAATCCTACTACAAGTGATTGGAATTTTAGTGGTATTTGAGTACCGATGAAAATTTATGATTGTTGGTGGTGTACATTAAATGTAATTTTTTTTGGTAATTAATAGTACTAATTCACTAAAAATTAAAGAATTGTATAAATATATATATATATATATATATATATATATATAATTGTTGGTTTAACGATCTATTATGAAATTAATATAAATGAATTAAATCCACATTTCTATACAAGTTTGGACATTTAAATGAGATGAAATTCTTTCATGGTATTAGAGTCTTCAACTTCACTAATTTAAATTTTCCACTCGTTGCACCTTTTTTGCGGAATACCTATTTCAGAGATTTGAGACTATGATATTTGGTGTTCCGTGTTTTGCATTTTAATTTATGTTTGTTTTTCTTTTTCTTTCTATTATATAATGATGTGAATTTCATTTAACTGTCAGGTGTATAAAATTTTCCATGTCAGAGCTGAAACATGATGAGAGTGAATTGATGCATGATTTTTGAGGTAATTAATTGCAAAAAGTGAAGAAAAGTGTTAGAAATTATGCTTTAAGGTGTAGAGTATCACTCTTTTGCATAAAAGGTATTACTATGTGAGAATTAATGGTTTTTCGAAGTGTTTCGTCTCATTTTCAGGATTTTTGGAGGAATTAGACCAAATCGAGAGTACCGGGATTCACACGGCAAAGAGACAAACACGTGGGGCAAAAACGGGGGTCGTAAGCAGAAGTCGGGCCCACAAAAATTCCTGGACTCGACTACTGGTCGAGCCCAAGGCACCTCGAGTCGAGGGAACTGCAGAAACACAAAAATTGGCTAAGTTAGCCCGGGTCGAGGTTGCAGCCACGACATGAACCTCGGGTCGAGGGTGAGGAGCCCGGGTCGAGGCTGGTGTTATTTAAAGAAAGCGTGGGCACGATTTCACCAAGCTCGACTCGAGGGGCCCAAGCTCGAGTCGAGGCACCCTATTTTCAGAAAATCTCCATATTAAACCCCCTTGGATGAAAAACAGAGCACACATCACTTCATAGTAGTTACAAGGCAGTTTAGGGGCAATTTTCCAATTTCCAAGCACATTTCTCCTTCTTAGATCATTAGATTTACATTTCTAGTTAGATTTCAATTGATCGTTGATTAGAATAGCCTTTAATTCACTAGATTAGATACTTGAAGTTTGTAATTCCATTGAAGAAGAGATTACAATTGTGGAGATCAAGCATTCAATTCATTGTTCATTTGGCAAAATTGGTGATGTTCATTCTATCTCTTATTTTCTATTGCTTAATTGTTTTGTTAATTGCTATGATGATCATGCTATTTGATTTTTCACCCATGGATTTTGCACTTTGCTCCATGGGCTAATTCTCTTGTGCTTGGATAATTGAAATTGAGGATGGTTTGATTGCTCTTGTTATAATTGTTGATGATTGTTGTTTAATTGAGATAGATAGTTTCCTAATTGTGATGCTTATTGTGCTTCATACATTTTTATCTCTTTTGATTAGTGTTTGATCACCCTAGCAATATACAAAAGTTAAGCTAACGTGATTAGGGAATAATCGAGTTATAATTGTGTATGATTGTATGAATTAGGTGCTTCATAATTGAGAGATTAGTTGCACTAAGAATACTCATATTTAGGCATTATGTGATGAATGGAGACATTATTGCATGATGTTCATACTTTTTATCTTGATTGAATGATGATTTGAAGCAATTACAGTTGTGATCATTGATTTCTTGGTGGAGATTATCCCTAGCACCCATTCCCCATTCATACTTAGTTGGAAGTTTGCTTAGCTTGTTAATTGTTCTAGTTTAATTGCCTTTGGTATTTCATTGTTGGTAGATTGTTTAGTTGAAATCCGAGCTTGCATCAATAATCATCGAAAACTTGTGTCCTAGGGCCTCATTGCATATCTTATCCCTTAGGTTCGATAAACTTGATTTGGTCTTAATAACCCTTACTCGATTATACCACAATCAAAACACGAGCCTCGCAAGGAAGCACCATTTTAAAATGGCACATGACGGTCACTTTGGAGAAACATTGTCGTTTTGGAATATTTCTGCAACCATAAGACTAAAATTAAGCAATTTAAGTAGTTATGGGACTAAATATTCCAAAAAATAGTTATAAGATGCAAATTGAATAATTCAATTAATTATGAGACTAAATCGTTTAAAAAAATAGTCATAAGATGAAAATTGAGCAATTCAATTAGTTATGGGACTAAATCGTTCTAAAAAATAATTATGAGACTAAATCAATAAGATGCAAAGTTATGGGACCATTTAAGATTTAATCCCGAAAAGTTGAGAATTCAGCCAACAAGTAAGGGAGAGTGTCAAGGAAATAATATAAATGAATTAAATCCACATCTTTCTACAAGTTTTGACTTTTAGATGAGATGAAATTAATTCTTTCAGGTTTGGTAGATTCAGAATTTGCCTCTAGTGTTGACGATATAGCACAAGTGGCTATTGTGTCAAGCAAGCTAGGGAATAACTTGTTGTCCCGGTGTTTAGAAAAACAATCCATTGTACCTTGGAGCAGCACGGAAGATGAGTATCACTCATTAGCTCTCGCTACTACAAACATGGTTTGGATAAATTTACTCTTCACTGAGCTTCGTCCTTTTTTGATGGTGCAATCAAATTAGCTTTAAACCCTGCCTTTCATGCATGGACAAAGCACGTTAAGTGGTGTTTATTATATCCAAGAGAGAAGGTGCAAAACAATGAGCTTGATGTGAGGTATATTCTAACAGCAGATCAACCGAGATATTTTGACAAAGGGGGTGCTTGGTAGAGATGTTAAACGGGCTGGCCCTAAAGGGCCACGGGCCTAAACGATTCCGGGCCTTACCGGTTTACTCTTAGCGGGCCGACAATTGTTGGAATCTAACCCTAACCCAAGTGGGTTACAGGCGAAACGGGCCACTAACGGGCTCCGAAAAAAAAATTAATTTTTAATATAAAATCTTAAATTATAATTATAATATAACACAATAATACAAACTTAAAATATAAATATTGTTCATAAATTCATTAGAAATACATTAAAATAGTTAAACAATAAGGAATTACAACAGAATAGATTGTCAAATGCGTTTTACATTTCTAGAAAAAATTCGCCAAGAACAAACTCAACTTATTTGCTAACATTTTGTTCCTTTTTTTCTTGAAATATCTCAAACCCTTTAGTAACATTTTGGTCCTTATTAGCTTTTACCTCCAAGAATTTTTAACTCCAATTTTCCCCTTATTAAATAACTAATAGGCATAAGGTTAGTAAATTAGGAAAAAAAATAATATAATCGGGTTGATGGGCTAGCCCGGAAAACCGACGGGCTAGCCCGTTTAGCCCGCGGGCTAATCGGTCCGGGCCATTAAACCCCTGCCCTAACCCTGTATTTTTAAGGGCAAAATGGGCTGGCCCGCCAGCCCGCGGCCCCTTTAAAATCTCTAGTGCTTGGTTTAGAAATTTCTCAATGAGAATAAAAGTGATCCATAAAACCATTTTTCCACCTAAATAAGGTAATCATTAATACATTTAGATTACTTTAATATTTGTCACTTCTTATAATCATTCCCCTGATTTTGACCTTAATTCGACTTTTAAAAGTTATTATCTTTAAATTGTCTGTAAAAAAAAGATGAGGTCCTTATTTTGCAATCCCTAAATTAGGGTACTAAAAAAAATACTCCCCCCGTTCATTTTGACACTGTCAAATATAAAAAAAAATAAAAAATGAGAGAGATTTAAATGGAAGAGAGGGACTTAAATTGGATTTAAATTAAATATAAAATAATAAAGTAATAATCTTGCGTAGAGCATGGAATTTTAAATATAATTATCATCCTGACTAAAATAACAATCTCGGATACGAGAGCTTGTAAAAAATATATATCGACCTGAATAAAATAACAATCTCGGTTGGACCATGGAAATATAAATAATTATAATTGAATAGGGAAAATTGAAAAAAAAACCATATATATATATATATATATATATATATATATATATATATATATATATATATTTCACAAATTTACGAAAGGACCATTTATATATAGGTTTAAAAATTCAAAAAAAAATTGAGCTGATGCACAAAAATATTTGAACAGATGCACAAATATTTGAACATTAACCTATTTATAATTTTGAATTATTTCTTGAACCTATTCTTATTTTTTCCTTTACGAAAATATTCTGTATGCTTATAATTCTTTGTGACTATGAACCGTTACTGGCTAATCAGGTCGTCCTTTGGTCACGCTTATTCTCGATCAGGCGCTCTGTGAATTTGTTAGCTCATTAACCTTATTTTGTTTTTTTTTTTTTCCTAAAAAAAGTCCAATATTTTTTTTTTTTTTTATCTTTTTTTTAAAGTGTTCACTCTCAAACATTTAGATGAGATAGCTAGAATTCTTTCAACCTTTTAATAATTTTGGAAAGTACAGTTCGTGCAGCCCACCCATATTTTATTTAATTAGTCATTTATTTAATGTTTCCATTTCCCACACGGCTATCTTATTAACGATCTTCAGTTCTGTAATTTAAATACAGAGAATCACTTACATATTGCCAAGATCAGTGAAACATTATTTATTAATTTTGTGTCCATTTCAATCGCTATCTGACAACTCGTTAAAGAGATCAAAGAACCACACCCTTGGAATTAAGATACATAAAATCACTTAAATCTTGTCAAAATAAATTACTAGTTGACTATAATGTTAAAGAAAAAATTGCCCATACCCTTGGAACTCCAATTTCTATATTGGGTTGGATTATTTTCACTCAATCGCACTGATCAACATAGATATCAAATTAAGTTTCCGACATAAGTTGACTTTTAAATTGTATAATTTTAAGTTATATAATTTTTTATATCTTAGGGTAAATTACAAATCCCCTTCTATGTTTGTTATATTATTTAAATATACACATGAGTTGCACGATCAAACTAGTGTAAACAAGATTAAGACTATATAATTGGGATAAAGTACAATTTGGACCTTCAATTAATGTCTCAGGTACAAATTGGACCCTAAACTATTTTTTCGTACAAATTAGACCCTGAACTAATGTCTCAGGTACAAATTGGACCCCAAACTATTCTTTTAACAAATAAACACTTTTACTTTTAAAATTGAACAAATAAGCCCTTCAACTAATAAAATAAAATATGGAGTCAAAAGTTGCGAGCCAGGAGTCAAAAGTTACGCTCGGTTTTGTACCACATCACTCCATATTTTATTTTATTAGTTAAAGGGGCTTATTTGTTCAATTTTAAATGTAACAATGTTTATTTGTTAAAAAAATAGTTTAGGGTCCAACTTGTGCTTGAGAAATTAGTTCGGGGTCTAATTTGACCAAAAAATAGTTTAGGTCCAATTTATACCAGAGACACTAATTGAGGGTCCAAATTGCACTTTATCCCTATATAATTTACTTTACCAATTGTTAAAGATAAAATATGCCCGTAAAATCAAATAATTCTTGCCAAAGTACAATTAGTATTTTTTTTTTTTTTTTATAAACTTTTGTGATTTCAAAATCTCCTAGCTAGTATGACTTGAAGTTAAGATTGACACGTATATTTAGATTGTGAGGGCAACATAGTAAATGATCATAACGATCCCTCATTAAAAAAATTGAAAACAAACTGAGCTTATAACTCTGGGTTGACTCGATCATTTACTTCTATATATATATTATCATACGCATATTTTGGCACAATTTAGCATAACTCTTGCCTGGAAAAAGATGGAAGCAAAATGGAGCCTGATTCTCGTCTCTATCTTTGTAGCTATCTTCACAAGATATGTAGTGAAGTTACTAAATTGGGCTTGGTTTCAGCCGAGGAAGCTGGAAAAATTTCTAAGGAATCAAGGTCTAAATGGGAATCCTTACAGGCATGTTCTTGGAGAACTAAAAGATTTCGTTCGAATCACGAAAGAAGAGCAAGCAAGATCAATCCAACTATGCGATGATATTCTGCCACACATATACCCATACTATCATCAGGTCGTTTCTAAATATGGTAAGAATGATTTCAATTTTTTCTTTTATGTTAGTATCATGGTAAATTGAAAAATATTGCCCCATAACTTTGACGATATTATGAAAATGCCGGGAAAATATTTTTTAAGGACCACAATTTAGATTGGTGACAAAATGTGGACAATAACCTTTTGAGCTGACAAATTAAAGATAGTAACTTAAAAAATAGCAAATTGAGGTCAAATCAACCCAAACGGGCCAATTGGCCCAAATTTGGACTAAATTTGAGCTGAATATTGGCTTGATTTGGCATGAATCCAAGATGAATTTTGAACAAATTTTGGTTGATTCGACTGATTTGGCCTTAATGAGCGACTTTGAAAGTTACGATCCTTAAATTGTCAGCTCGAAAAGTTACAGGGATTAACACCAATTTGGTCCCATAAGTTTCCTACTTTATTGATTTCGTCCCATAACATTTTACTTTTCTGAAATAGTCCCATAACAATTCAAATCTATCCAATTTCGTCCCATAACATTTTATTTTTCTGAAATAGTCCCATAACAATTCGAATTTATCCAATTTTGTCCCATAATTCAAAAAATAGCAAAAATGGCATCGTTTTGGCCACGTGCATCGCACATGTGACAATAATTTGTCATTATTTGTGATGAAATTTGGTCCGTCGATATTTTACAGTTTCTTTGTAGTGTACGTTGGCAAAAATCAATGACATGTGAGACGCACGTGACCGAAACGATGCTGTTTTTTGTCATTTTCAACTTATGAGACGAAATTGGATAAATTCGAATTGTTATGGGACTATTTAAGAAAAGTAAAATATTATGGGACGAAATTAGATAAATTTAAATTGTTATGGGACTATTTCAGAAAAGTAAAATGTTATGGGAAGAAATTGGATAAATTCGAATTGTTATGGGACTATTTCAGAAAAGTAAAATGTTATGGGACGAAATCAATAAAGTAGAAAAGTTATGGGACCAAATTGGTGTTAAACTCAAAAGTTACAATTCTCATTTTGGCAGCACAAAAAATTACGGTCCTCATTTTGTCATTCCCCCAAGTTACGACCCACAAAATTTTTTTACCCTAAAAATGCCTTATAACTTTTCAATTGTATGAAATGCCTTGTGACTTTAAAAAAAATTGGTAATAATGACCAGCGATTGGTTGTATTAAATTATTGGTCATTTTTGTCAAGTTTTTTGTCTAACATGGTTTATTCTTAAATTGCCATGTCAGTCTCACCCGGTTGAGAAACTGAACACATGCAGTTGCGGGATAGTTTTTAACAAAAAAATCAAAATTACAAGGCATTTTTATAATATCTCCAAAATTACGGGCATTTTTTCAATTTTCCCTTGGAATTATACATATAATTTTTTTTATTTGTTGAAATTGAAATCAGGGCAAAATTCTTTTTTGTGGTTCGGACCCTACCCGATGTTGAATATCTCGGATCCGGTGCTGATAAAGGAGATTTTTAAGAAACATGATGTATTTGAGAAGGCGATTGCGGGCCCACTCAAGAATGTTCTTGCAGGTGGGCTTTCGTCGCTGGAGGGAGAAAAATGGGCCAAACGAAAAAAGATTATAAATCCTGCTTTTCATATCGATAAATTGAAGGTCGGCTTTTTTTAATTTTTAATTTTTTTGGAATTATTTTGTAGAAGTGAAGTGTATGCATATAATTTTTAAAAGCAGGAAAGTTGGATATATTTATACACTTACTCTCCAGTAAAATTTGTTCACTATATACATTTAATACCACTACATTCATTGAGTAATACCATTGCACTTATAAATTAATATCCTAGAGTAAAATTTTATGGTATTAGTTTATAAGAGTAATGATATTACTGAATGAATATAATAGTATCAATTTCTTTCAGTGAACAAATTTCACTGGAGATTATTGACTACTCATATTTATATATTTGGATTAAAGAGTGTGAGTGTAAATTCCGGTTTACAGAACAAGGTGTCCGCGATTGGTTTAATTTGTTCGGACATGATTGGCAAGTGGGAAAAGCTGGTTTTAAGTAGTAATAATGAAATTGATGTTTGGCCTGATCTTGAAGACTTGACGGGAGACGTGATTTCACGAATAGCGTTTGGGAGCAACAACGAAGATGGAAGAAGGATATTTAAGTTGCAGAGGGACAAAATTAAGATCGTTCTTCAGCTATTGCCATTATTCTTTATCCCCGGATGGAGGTAAAAAGCATGATACAATTTTTTGGCAATTTTTCGTACTCGGGAGTTGCACTGTGCAATTGATTTTTTAAAAAAAAGTATTAGTTGTTTTCACTAAATAATATTAGTTTTTAAATTAGGGCCAACTTCCTTGCGAGGCTCGTGTTTAAGCACTAACATGGAAAAAATTTACACACCTGACAATTAAATTAAATACACATCATTATATAATAATATAAAAACAAATAGAAACTAAAATGCAAAACACAGGATACCAAATATCATAGTCTCAAAACTCTAAAATCGGCGTTCCAAAAAAAGTCCTAAAAAACCTAATTTCAAGTAGTTATGGGATAAATAAGTTATGGGACTAAATTAAAAAAGATGTAAAGTTTCGAGACCATTTATTATTTAATCCTGTTGATTTTATCGAACAATATTAGTTGTTTTCACTAAAGATTATTAGTTTTTTTTCATTTTTTTCATTTAAAGAGTATTAGTTGGTCAGTATTTGACTATTTGTTGTTTCTATTGAACAATATTAGTTGTGCACCAGTTGCACTGTGCAACTGGTGCACACAAAGTGTTACTCTATTTTTCATTTTATAGGAATCGAATTAAGTCGATGTGAATATTACGATATTCGATTTGAAAGTGGTATTCATATCCATATAAATATTTTCAATACATATATCATTTTATAAGTGATTTTTATACGTATTATATTTATGTAATGATTTAAAAAATCCTTTGGTCCCATGATTTTAGTTTTTTTTTCCAAAAAAGATCCCAACAAAGTTAAGTTTTTCAACTTAGTCCTATGCCTTCTTAATTGGTTCAATTTTGTTCTCAAAGTCGTCAGAAGTATGTCATTGTTTTGAGACGCAGTTTGGCAGTGATCAGGTGTAAAATTGGTCCCAAAATTTTTGTATTTTCAAAGGCACCAAAAACATCCCCAAACAATGTTGTACTTCAAATTCTGGCGACTTTAGGACCAGATTCGGACCAATTGAGGAGTTACGAGACTAAATTGATTTTTTTTATCATCATTGAAATTAAATTTAATGTTTTTATAGAGTATTTGGTAAATATTCAAAGTCACATGGTTTTTTCAATGATTTGGACAAATATCGTGGAGTTTTTCCCAGTTATCTTCCAATGAAGACGACGAGAAAAGTGGAATCAATTTTGAAAGAGATGGACTCCATTTTGCGAGGCGTGGTCGCGAAAAGACAGAAGGCAATGGAAAGTGGAGAAGGCATTGGTAGAGATGACTTATTAGGTGTTCTATTGGAATCAAATTCAAGATTCATTAAGGAAGAGGGAAACGAGAATGCTGGAATGAGCACTGAAGATGTAATTGAAGAGTGCAAGTTGTTCTACCTTGCTGGGGCCGAGACCACTTCAAGTTTGCTAGTCTGGACTATGTTGTTGCTCGCTCAACATCCGGAGTGGCAGAATCTAGCAAGAGAAGAGGTTATCCGAGTTCTCGACAACTCAGACCCAACTTATGAAGCCTTAAATCACCTTAAAACGGTAACATTCTTTGATATAACTTGATTTTTTTAAAAAGAAATATTGAGATATCAGACAAACCTGCTTGATATACAAAGGGATAATTGCACATTTAGTCCCGTAAGAATTTTCTGATTTCAAAATGATCCTTTTGCATGCATATTTGGTCCGATACTAATATTCTGCCAATATTTAACGGATTTTAAGCACGTAAATAATGCACGCCGTTAAAGTTTGCACTTTTAGTCCCATAAATTTGTACTTTTAGTCCCATAATTTCAGCACTTAACGGAATGCGTTAACTTAGTTAACATAGGGACCAAATATGCATAGGGACCAACTGTGAAATTGAAAAATTGAAAAATATGCATAGGGACCAAATGATTAGGACCAAATATGCATATAAAAGTACTATTTGCAAACATAGGGACCAACTGTGAAATTGAAAAATTCCTACAGGACCAAATGTGCAATTAACCCGATATACAAATGATGCCAATAAATTCTTGATTCTTGTTGCAATTATTAAAATTTGGTTAAAAATGCAATTAAATGTCGTGAATTTTTTGCACGAGTCAGTAAACGAAAACATCATTTGTATATCGGGTAGAGTCCAAACTAGCTGGTGTCTCGATTGCAATTGAGATACAAAAACTATTCTTTTTTCTATCGGTTAAATGGTGACTCAAACTCATGACCTTGCCATAGGTAGCGGGGTTCTAACCACTTGAGCAATTTTACTTCATCACCTTTAAAATATTTAATATACAACTTGATCAAAATAGATAATTATCTCGTGCAATGCACAATTGGTATAAGTAATGTAAGGTAGTGTTTGGAATCAATATAAATGAATTAATTTTCAACCTCTCTACATGTTCGAACTTTTAGATGAGGTGAAATTCTTTCATGGTATCAGAGCCAAAGGCTCATGCCCAGAGGTCCTGGGTTCGATTCCCGCTAAGAGCAACTCCATTCATATTAAATTGTCCACTCGATGGGCCTCCTCCCTAGAGGATAGAGGTTATAAATTCGGCCCACAAGTGAGGGGGAGTGTTTGTAATCAATATAAATGAATTAATTCTCAACTTCTCTACAAGTTCGGACTTTTAGATGAGGTGGAATTCTTTCAGGTAGGTTGTCAGACAAACTAAAACTCTCTCTATCTATTCTACAGGTAAATATGATCTTACAAGAAGTCCTAAGGTTGTACCCACCATCACCTACGCTAACTCGACGCACTAAAGAAATGGTGAAACTAGGAAAAGTGACTATTCCACAAGGAGTATATTTGACCCTATTACTAGGCTTACCAAATTATGACACAAACATTTGGGGAGACGATGCAAACGAGTTCAAACCTGAGCGATTCTCCGACGGGGTTTCTAACGCCACAAAGATTCAGTCATTGTTCTCACCATTCGCATCGGGACCTCGTAGCTGCATCGGGCAAAACTTCGCAATGATTGAAGTCAAAATGGCTCTAGCTATGATACTACGGCGCTTCTCATTTGAGTTGTCGCCCTCCTACACACATGCTCCTGTCGCACGTGTGACTACTACACCCCAATGTGGTGTTCCATTGATTTTCCATGTTGTTGATTAATTCATTTTTGGTCTCTTGTGAGGTGAGTGCATGCATGCATTCGGGTTTTGTTATGGTTTGCAAGATACTATTCTTTTGTGAGGCAAGTGCATGCATGCATGGAGTAACCTCATGTGAGACCAAGCCATTTACTTTTCACTACCCATATCTTAAGCAACTTTAATTATTTCACATGATCAATGTTACAAATTTGGATGATCTCTTAAATTTTGCATATCTAAGTTCCGAAGAGAATGCAAACACAATGAAAAATGATAAATTTACAATCAATTATTTTTTTGCATTTTAGATTTTACATGGCTTGGGAAATAAAAAAAAAAGATTTTACCTTTTTTATGACCGGACTCAAACGTGGGAATTTGGTATAAAATTTGGGTGTTGGACCAACTTTGATGTGATGATCCATTGGAATCTATGTTTCGAGTAGATTAATATTTGATGTACCTATTTTCTCAAATTCAATAATTAAGTGAATGAGTTATTAAGAGATAATTTCATAAATAGTCCTATAACTTTGCCTGAGTCCAGATTTGGTCCTTTTTCTTTTTATTTTATCAATTGTGGTCCTTTTGATATCAAAATAGGTCCTTTCAGCTGGATAATTCAATTTTTGACCGGAAAAGTTACCGGAAAATGGCCGAAAATCTGTTGTAGCATACAAAATGACACGAAAATATACCAAAATGACGGGTTCGGAAAGAGAAAAAGAAACTTATAGGCCTCGACCCCCCTCCTCATCGTAAAACACTCGGAATTAGTGATGAAAATTACAAAATTTACGATTTTAAAATTGTAATTTACGAGGAAGGTGTAATCGAAATTTGAAATTAATTGAGGGATTTGCTTCCTGGATGTGTGACGAATCAAACGAGACTTGACACGGCCGTCGACATGACAATAATACAAAATTAGGGAAATTTTCCAGCGAAAATTAAAAATTTCTGGTGAAAAGGACCAAAATTGAGACCAAAAGGATCAAAATTGATAAATTAAAAAGAAAAAGGACTAAAGTTGGATTCAAGTAAAGATACAGGACCGTTTGTGATTTTTTCTCGAGTTATTAATACAATGACGCGACAACTTTATTTAAATAGAAAATGTGAGTTGAGGAGTAAAAGATGTGTGAGTCCCATGTCACAAAAAAAATGTGGAATTAAAATTATCGTTGAAAAATTCTCAAGGGATCAAAACTGCAATTTTCTAAAAAAATATCGTTGACATTGGACTTTGGCAACTGTTCAATAAATTCCATGGAAATACCGATCATGATGAACTTCATTCCTTTAGGCCAGGCCACCGAAAATTGTTTGCCATGTTACGTTTTCTCTAGGACAATTTGCCAACAAAACCTTCGAGATTCATCTGAAATAATACAACATACCTCGTCGGATAAAAAAATGGTTTGGCTCACGAGAAATAAAAAATCATTTAACTTATTACTGATCAAAAAAAAAAAATCATTTAACATATTGTATTTTTAATATTTATATTATTGTTTCGTAATTTTACATTATTGGTTAGTGAAACAATTAATTTTTTATCATTCTAGGGGTATGTGGTTACCACAAGGTTCTTTTAGAAATAGAACAAACATCGAAGGGGATTTGTGTAATTTACCCTAAAATATAACAAATTTTAACTTAAAATAATGGAAACGTCAACTTATGTCAGAAAATAATTTGATATCCAAGATCAGTGCGATTGAATGAGTTTATTTATCCTTTTTTTATTTGAACTTAGTTATCTTATTTATTTTAATTCCAAGGTGTGGGACTTTTTGATGCAGGGAAGCGTAAGGATAATTACGAAACTCCGTTGATTCTTAGAATACCCGGAGAATGTAAACGAGACAGAGACAAACACGTCTCAAAGAGGAATAACCTCAAATATTTTAATTCATCATTCAACCATCCAACAAGACTACTGCAAATCCTATTTATAATAAATAAACTAGGGTATTAAGCGTATGTTCTAAAAGCCCGACCAACTAATAATTAAATAAACTAGGGTACTGAGAATACCCCAGTAATATTTATCTCCATCACTTTTCTCTTTAACGAGTTGTCAGATAGCGATTGAAAATGGACACAAAATTAATAAATAAAGTTCCATCTAGCGTGGCAATATTTAAGTGATTTTTTGTATCTTAATTTATACCTGAAGATCGTTAATGAGATAGCCGTGGGAAATGGATATACGGAAATAATAATGTAATATTCTTTTGATATCTTTGACCAATTGTACAACCGTAATTCACGGGATTTAGGTAGATTAGTTCCTTCTTTGTAAATACTGTATCTGCTATATATCAGTTGTACTCGATTTAATGAAGTACAATTCATAATATTCTACATTATAATATAAACCATAAATAAATAATAAAATATGTCCAAAAAAAATATATTAAAAAAATTAGAATCTGCTAGCAATGGTGTGAGTTAAAAATCGATTTGGTCCCATAACTCTGCTTTTTCCGCAAAAGGTCACAAAATATTTTAAATTTTTAATTTTGTCCCATAACTCACCAAGTAGTCCGATTTCAGTCACATTTTCGCCGAAAAATGCAAATGATGTCGTTTCATTTCACGTTTTTTGCACGTGACGAAGAAAATTGGGAGAAATTGGCCACCATGCTGACGCAACAAATATGTGGCTTTTTTTTTGTCTCAATATAAAAAAATCCACATATTTGCTAAGTCAGCATGGTGGCCGATTTCTCCCAATTTCCATCGTCACGTGCAAAAAATGTGAGACGAAACAACGCCGATTGTATTTTTCCGGCAAAAATGGGACTGAAATCGAACTACTTGGTGAGTTATGGGACAACATTGAAAATTTGAAATATTTTGGGAGCTTTTATGGAAAAAGCCTGAATTATGGGATCAAATTGGTTTTTAACTCCAATGGTGTTGTTAGAATTATTTTCCTTAAATATTACATGAATCCGTGTAATATTATATAAAAAATTTAGAATACCAAATTTTTTGCAGTGAGTTGACCAACATATATTAGTTTAACATATCATTATGATCTAGCTAATATGTATATACATTTTTGCACGATGAAGCAATAAATATCCATCACAATTTATCTTTAAATATTGATCAGATCAAAACTCCTCATTGTACAGCAGAAAACACATCATAAACAACCTCAGTTTCTTACATACACAAAAATGGCATTAATTGCAGATTCCCAAAATTCATCAGCATTACCCACTTCATTTCTCAAAGAATCTGTCCCTTCTAATTTCAAGTACATCAACGACCCAACTGCTTTGACTTGTGATTCATTCCCCGTCGTTGATTTCTCTGCCCTTACCTCTGATGATCCCGGTCAACGTTCCAAGGCCATCGACGGCCTCGCCAAAGCATTTGAAGAATGGAGCTTCTTCATTGTAAGAAGAAAATATATGATTAATTAAACAATGCTTCATTCATTCATTTTTTTCTTTTTAGTTAATTAATGTTCATATACCCTTAAAGGGTCTTTTTTGGTGGGCACAGTTAAACAACAAGCTCTCGATCGTACATTTCCTTAATGAAAAGATGATTCATTCATTCATTTTTTTTAGTTAATGTACATATACCATTAAAGGGTCTCTTTTGGTGAACGCAGTTAAACAACAAGTTCTCAATCGTACACTTCCTTTATTAAACTATGATTCATTCATTCATATTTTTTAGGAGAAAAAATCACAAACAATCCTATATCTTTATTTGAATCCAATTTTAGTCCTTTTTCTTTTTAATTTATCAATTTTGATCCTTTTGGTGTCAATTTTAGTTTTTTTCACTGGAAAATTTCAATTTATGCCGAAAAATTGCCCTAATTTTTATTCTTGTTACGTCGACGGCCGTGTCAAGTCTAATTTGAATCGTCACTCATCCAGGAAGCAAAACCCTCAATTAATTTCAAATTTCGATTACACCTTCCTCGTAAATTGCAATTTTAAAATCATAATTTTGTCAATTTTCATCACTAATTCCGAGTGTTTTACGATGAGGGAGGGTCAAGGCCTATAAAGTTCTTTTCCTCTTGTCGAATCCGTCATTTCGGTACATTTCCGTGTCATTCTGTATGATACAACAAATTTTCGGTCATTTTCCAATAATTTTTCCGATCAAAATTTGAAATATACAGCGAAACCTATTTTGATATCAAAAAGACCACAATAGTTAAAATAAAAAGAAAAAGGACCAAATCTGGATTCGGGTAAAATTATAGGATCATTTATGAAATTATCTCTTTTTTTTAGTTAATGTACATATACCCTTAAAGGGTTTGTTTTTGGTGAGCACAGTTAAACAACAAGCTCTCAATCACGCATTTCTTTAATTAATTATTTGGTATGTGCAGCTGGTGAATCATGGGGTGTCTGAAGACTTGATGAATGCTACATTTTCAGCACTGAAAGACTTTGTGAGTTTAGGAGAGGATGAAAAGAAGCAGTTTGAGTCAAAAAAAGCTTCTGATCCGTTGCAGTATGTGGGTTTTGACATGAATGATAGTCCGAATCAGACATTCACTCAATGGAGAGAGAAACTTAAGCTCGAGGTGCACCCTACCTTTCACTGCCCTCACAAACCCCAACACTTAAGGTACCCCTCGTCTCTAATTTTCAAGGCTATGGCCCGAAATTTTAAATATTTACTTATCTTGACGACTTAATAGTTAATATAAATATAGGAAATTTTTTCCGTCCTGTAATTTTATTAATTTTTGGTTTTAGACTTTTAAATTTTGATTTTCATCATGTAACTTATTCTCTTTTGATTTATTGGTCTTATTGACTTTTAAATTTTTGTTCTGTAACTTACATAAATTAAAACCAAAAAGTGGTAGAAGTGTGTAAGTTACAGGATAAAAATCAAATTTGAAAGTCAAAAGGACCAAAAGTTGAAAGATTGTAAGTTACAGGATGAAAATTAAATTTAAAAGTCAATAGGACCAAAATCAAAAAGTGGTTAAGTTATAGGACAAACAAAATATTTTTCGCATAAATTTATGTCCTTAATTTAGGTTGGATCCAATATAAATATTTTTCCACTTTTTCAGTTTGCGTCGTAAGGTGTTCAGTTCGAGTCATAGGGTGTTCAATTTGAGTCATAGTATGTCCAATTTCAGCCCAGGGTGACCAATTTTAATCCTAGATGTAAGCGATTTTTGATCGATTTTGAAATTTCCCTCGAAAAATATGACAGACATTGAACATTATGGACTAAAATTGATAAAGCACAATGAAGAATGATTTTATTGGATCCATCTTAAATTACAATGAAAAATGATTTTATTGCAGGTTTTTTCCCTGTTGTATTGTTTTGGTACTTCTTGTGCCACATATTATTTAATGAATATTTTTTCTGATAAAAACAAAAAACTCTATCTAGATATTCGTTTACACCAAATAATTATGCAGGGATGTTGTTTGGGAATACAGCGAACGAAGCCGGAATGTATCTCGTAAACTAATGGAAGCCGTCTCAGATGCCCTGCAATTGGAATACGGTTATACTGATCGAGTTTTGGAGCTCGACTCCAGTTTTGAAAGATTTGTTGGAAATTACTACCCCCCTTGCCCTCGCCCCGATCAAGCAATCGGCATCCTACCACATACTGATTTTGGTCTTTTCACACTTGTCACACATAATGGTGTATCTGGCTTACAATTTGAGCATCATGGCCAGTGGTTTAAAGCCGACTCTCCCAAGAATTCTATTTTGGTTAACGTTGCTGACCAGCTTGAGGTGATGATAAAAATCCTAAAATTATATTATTCTTATTTGCACCATTATGATTTCTAAATGCCTCCACTAAATGATGAAATTAGGTCAAGTTTACTAAAAATATGTGAAAAGTGTTTCTAATGCAATGACTTAAATTATATCATTAAAATTAGTGCCCTTATGTTTGTATTTTATTTTAAACTAATTTTCCTTTCAATTCTCGATCTTGAAAAATTATCAGAACGTAAATATATTTATTCAATTTTAAAAATAATAATTTAAAAGAAAAAAGGGGCTTAAAAATATTAGGACAAATCTAAATATCATTTGAAGGGCACTTTTAATTTAGAGTGTGTTTCCTGTGAACCAAGTTTCACGGTGAAACTTGATCCATATTGAAAAATGGATCTAATTTACCTTTCAGTTATTCTAACTAATACATTTTATTAATATAGGTCATACCTATCAGTTATCATTACTAATACTCTTTGTAATGTTGTCTTGTTGTAATATAACTATATAAGTCATACCTTTTAGTTATCACGACTGATCCTTTAATTATATAATTAAGTAATACCCTTCAATTATCACGACTGATACACTTTAGTAAAATAGGGCATACTCTTCAGTTATCACAATTGATACCCTCTAGTAATATAGGTAATACCCTTATGTTATTACAACCGATACCCTTTAATTAATTAATTAAGTTTCACCATGAACCCTTGTTCATAGTAGACTTTGCCTTTAATTTATTAAAGAGATCTGACAAAATAATGAGTGTATTTAGCAATTTTTTGGGGGCTAAAAGTGTTGCCTTTTCTAGAATTTTAATGCACTTCAATTATTATTATTCTTATTATATGCAATTAATTTTGTTGGTTAATGGGCAGAAATTCAGCAACGGTAGATACAAGTCTCTAAAGCATAGAGTTGTGGTGAATGATGCAAGAGAAAGATTGTCCATAGCATGGATATATGGCTCGTCGAAGAACGCAACCATCGTCCCTGCTCCGTCGTTGGTGGAAAAGGACGGCTGCCGTGAAATGAATCATTCGAAGACGTATGAAGAGTTCATGCAGAGGCTGCCAACCGCTGATGATCATATTGATCAAACTAATAAATAGGCGAACGAGTTATAATGTATTGCAGACATGGAGAAAAATATATGGTGTATGTTTGATTTTTTTTTCTTTTTTATCAGTGTGAATTTTCTTTTTTCTTTTATGTCAAATCAATTGTGTAAGAATACCGACTATGTAATTTTATTTTCATTTTAAATGAGTTACCTTTTATTCCCCTTAAATATAGTTTTTTGTACTTAATTAATATATGTTGATCAGGGTGCATTTTGGCAAATTATCTATTCGTTTCCTGTTGTTGTAAGGGAAAATTACTATTGGGTACAAAAACTCAGAGGCCACATATGTGTACATAATTAAAATATCCATGTGTGTGAATCTTGAACTTATTGACAATCTTAAAATATCCCATATTGTTAAGGTTCAAAAAATTTAATTAATATTCCATATGTGTTATTGTCGTTAAAATATCCTAATTTTGAGTTTGTTGGACAATAATTTTAAGGAAAAATTGGCAAAAATGTCCCGTATGTTGACAATAATTATAAAATTACACTGTATTTAAATTATTTTTTAATTTTGTCCATTATGTTCAAACACTTGTAAAAAATGCCCCGATACCGGCTACATATTGTTTCTAACAGGTAGAAGCTGGCGAGGAAGTATTTTTAGATGAAAATATTCTTTATGTTTCCTACTAATCAATGAAAATAACCTTTTTATTTTGATTAAAAACTAGTGATTAAATTATAAAAAACTATTTTATAATTAAATTAAATAAAAATGCTTAAAGCAAAACAATAATTGAAAATCTTAAATATATTTAAAACATGTAACACAATTTTAAAATTAAAATTGTATAATATTATTAATAAATCCCTTCCAATTTACCATTTTCGGTAATTGATAATTAATTCACGTAAATTAATAACAAAAATAAATCTTTAATGATGAATTCCAATCAATTTCCATTTTTTTACCATTTTTTCCATTTCAGGAATACATTTTTCCATTATTAATTATTATTCAATTTTATTAGAAATACATTATTATTGTTCCGATGAATTTAATTTTCAAATAATTAATTAGAAATTATTAAAATAGGCTTGAGAATTCTTGGATGTTTGAATTTAAGTAATAATTATTAAGAAAAACATTCGTGAATTTTTAAATTATTTTAAGTTTTTTTAGTTTTTAAAAAATCAATAAATTGTCATTTATATATGTATTTTTTTGGTTTCGTAATTAATTTTACAATTTTTATAATATTAATTTATTTTTATTTTCTAAATTTCAAATTTTTAGTTATTATTAGATTTTAATATTTTATTCATTTATTTCAGAAAATATTTAAATTTTAAAATAATTTAGAGTATTTTGTTTTATATTAACAATTTTTTTTTCATTTAAGTAATTTTTATCAAAGAGTTTTTTATATTTAAATCACTAATTTTTAATTATTTTAGGGGAGGATGGGACATTTTCATAAAAAAAGACCTCCACGTCAACTTCTATAGGTTAGAAATTGCTTGTAGCCGGTATTGGGGCACTTTCTACAAGATTTTGAAACATAATGAGCAAAATTAAAAGGTGATTTGAATACAAGGTAATTTTATAATTACTGTCAATCTACGAGGCATTTTTGCCAATTTTCTCTGATTTTAATGAATATATATATATATATATATATATATTTGTTATTTATCTTTAATTATAGTTATGTTTACTCTTCATAAAATAATTCAGTTCGACTAATTCAATTTTTTTAAATAATAAGTATTCTCTTAATTAATTAATTATTATTTTTTTACCTTTTTTTTATCATTAACTGATAGAAAATTAGAGATATAAGTACATTTAGTGTGGGCGACCAAGATATTTTTCTTAGACACATTCAATCAATAAATTGTACTTAAAATATAGATGATATAAAAATATAACAATTTAATCAATTGATTACCCTTCTCCCTCCTTATATTATATTATCAATTGATTACCCTTCTCCCTCCTTATATTATATTATCAATTGATTACCCTTCTCCTTTTTTATAATCATTTTTTTTCAATCATTACCCTAATTTGATCTCAATTCGCAATTTTTTAAAATTATCTTTAAATTATCAATTTGAAAATGCGGTCCTTATTTTTTCACCCATAAATTACGGACCTAAAAATATTATTCCCCTGCGTGTATAAGTTTCATTTTGACCCCTTTCAAAAAAAGTTTCATTTTGACTGTCAAATTAAAAAAAAAAAAATGGACGAAAGGGGCTTAGATAAAATTAAATTTAAATTAAATATACTTTCACAGTTTCATGTGAGACTATCAGTGAGAGAACGCCTCAACTAAAAGTATAAAAGTACACTTTTTTTTTTTTTGACGGAAAAGTATAAAAGTACACTTGAATAAGATAATCTCGGTGGTTCAAACATAAAATAATAATCTCGGTAAGAGCATGGAAAATATAATTTATTACACTGGATAAAATAATAAAGTAATAATCTTGCGTAGAGCATTGAATTTAAAATATAATTATCATTCTTTTTTCATTGCTGGCTGATTCTAATTCTGTTAAACAATTATATAAATGAATTAATTTCATCCGCTCTATAAATTCAAATTTTTAAATAAGATAAAAAAATTTTATAGTATCAAAGCCAGCTAAAAGGCTCACGTCCTACGTTTTGAGTCCGATTACTACAAACAACAACTTTACCCATATTAAATTGTTCACTCTCGAACGTTTAGATGAGAGAGAATACTTTCAATTTTTTTTTTTTATCGTGCAAATGATGACTCGAACCCATAATCTTTGGTATAGATAATGAGACTCTAACTACTTGAGTTATACCACTTCGTCATTCTTTCAAATTCTTTTAATATATATATTTTTTTATTTTGGAAAGTACAAATCGTTGCAACCCACTAGCTAGCTGTAGCATATACTTCAATTAATCAATTGAACTAGTGGACATATTTAATTTAATTATTAATTTATTTATTGTTTCCATATCCCACGGCTATCTTATTAACGATCTTCAGGTCCGTAATTTAAAATACAGAAAATCACTTAAATGTTGCCACGATAGATGAAACTTTATTTATTAATTTTTTTGTCCATTTTCAATTGCTATCTGACAACTCGTTAATTTTAAAAGGCCCACACCCTTGAATCACTTGAATCTTGTTATAATAGATTAGTTGACTATAATAATGTTAAAGAGAAAATGCCCACACCCTTGGAACTCCAATTTCTATATGGGTTGGATCAATATACATTAATTACAGTATTTATTTTCACTCAGTCGCACTGATCAACTTGGATATCAATCAAGTTTCCGACATAAGTTGGCTTTTCCATTGTTTAATTTTAAGTTATAATTTTTTATTTTTTTGGGTAAATTACAAATCCATTCTATGATTGTTCTATTACTAAAAGAACCACTACAAAAAAATAGTCAAATACTAACGGACTTACCGACGAATTTTCGTAGGTAAAAGTGGTCACCGACGGATTACTGACGAATCATTTTCCGTCGTTATTTTTCTCGTCACAAAAATACCGATAGATTTACCGATAAAAGTTCATCGCTAAATTTAAATTCTAATTTCCGTCGGTAATATCCTATCAATATTAAGTTCGTCGGTAATTCCATCGCTGATTACCGACATAAGTAATCCGTCAGTAATTTTGTATGTAAATCTGAAATTTGAAATTCCGATAGTATTTTGTTGGTATTTTATCGGTATTTATGACGGAATTTGGTCCGTCGGTAAATTCTGTCAGTATTTCACAGTTTTTTTTGTAGTGAACCATGGTAACCATAGTGAAAACAACTATAACTCTCCATTGAAATCAACTAATATTTTTTAAAAAAATACACTTGAGTTGCACGATCAACCTAGTGTATACAAGACTAAGGCTATATAATTTAATTTACCAATTGTTAAAGACAAAAGATGCCCGTAAAAGGGAAAATTGTAGTTTTGAACCCATAAGAATTTTTCAATGATTTAATCCCATGTTCTTTTTTTGTCCTTTTTTTTTTTTTGTTTTTGCAAAAATAGTCTCGACCATTATTTTTTAGGATCAAAACTGCAATTTTATCTCATTCTCTTGGGATCAAAACTGCAATTTTTTTTAGAATAAAAATGTCAAAAGAACTACAGTACCAAATGTATAAAAAAATGATCATTTTGCAGACCACTCATTCTCAAAGTACCAAAAATGCAATTTACCCGCCCGTAAAATCAAATAATTATTTCCAAAGTACAATTAGAATTTTAATTTTTTTACTAAACTTTTGTGATTTCAAAAACTCCTAGCTAGTATGATTTGATGTTTAGACTGACACGTATATATAGATTGTGAGGGCAACATAGTAAGTGATCGTAACGCTCCCTCAATAAAAAAAATAAATAAATAAAGAACTGAGCAATAACTCTGGGTTGACTCGATCGTGTACTTCTATATATAAATTATCATACGCATATTTTGGCACAATTTAGCATAACATTTTTCCTGGAAAATGATGGAAGCAAAATGGAACTTGATTCTCGTCTCTATCGTTGTAGCTATCTTCACAAGATTTGTAGTGAAGTTACTAAATTGGGCTTGGTTTCAGCCGAGGAAGCTGGAAAAATTTCTAAGGAATCAAGGTCTAAATGGGAATCCTTACAGGCCTGTTCTTGGAGAACTAAAAGATTTCGTACGAATCACGAAAAAAGAGCAAGCAAGATCAATCCAACTATGCGATGATAATCCACCACACATATACCCATACTACCATCAGATCATTTCTAAATATGGTAAGTATGATTTCAATTTTTTCTTTTATTTTAGTATCAGGGTAAATTGAAAAATATGCCCTGTAACTTCGACGATATTATGAAAATGTCGGGAAAAGTGTTTTTTAAGGACCACAACTTAGAAGGGACGATAAAATGAGGACCATAACTTTCGGGCTGGCAAATTATGGATAGTAACTTTATAAAATAGCAAATTGAGGTTGAATCAACCCAAATCGGTCTAATTGGCCCAAATTAGATTGAATTTGGGCTGACAACGGGCTGATTGGCCTGTGTTAGCATGAATCCCGGCCTAATGTTTGATCCAATTTCAGTTGACTTGGCCTCAATATGCACCTTTTAAAAGTTACGGTCCTTAAACTGCTAGCTCGAAAAGTTATGGTTCTTATTTTGCCAGCCTGAAAAGTTACGGTCCTCATTTGTCACGCCCCCAAGATACGATCCATAAAAAAAAGTTACTCTGAAAATGCACTATAACTTTTGAATTGTATGAAATGTTTTGCAACTTTAAAAAAAAAAAAAAAAATTGGTAAAAGTGATTCGCAATCAGTTTGTATTAAGTTATTGGTCATTTTTGTTGAGTTATTTTTGTCTAGAGTGGTTTATTCTTAAATTGTCATGTCAGTCTCACTCGGTTGAGAAAATGGACACAGCAGTTGCGAGATACTTTTTAACAAAAAATTCAAAATTACAAGGCATTTTTATAATATCATCAAAAGTACGGGCATTTTTTCGATTTTCCCTTGGAATTATACATATAATTTTTTTTATTTGTTGAAATTAAAATCAGGGCAAAATTCTTTCTTGTGGTTCGGACCATACCCGATGTTGAATATCTCGGATCCGGTGCTGATAAAGGAGATTTTTAAGAAACATGATGTATTTGAGAGGGCGATTGCGGGCCCACTCAAGAATGTTATTGCAGGTGGGATTTCGTCTCTTGAGGGAGAAAAATGGGCCAAACGTAAAAAGATTATAATTCCTGCTTTTCATGTCGATAAATTGAAGGTTAACTTTTTTTAATTTTTATTTTTTTGGAATTATTTTGTAGAAGTGAAGCATATGAATATAATTTTTAAGAGCATGAAAGTTGGATATATTTTTACACTAACGCTTCTGAAAAACTTGTTCAACGTATAAAATTGATACCATTACATTCATTTAGTAATATTATACCATTCATTTAGTAATATTATACCATTCATTTAGTAATACCATCTCATTTATAAACTGATATCATTGTGTAAAATGTCAAGGTATTAGTTTATAAGAATAATGGTATTACTGAATGAATGTAATGATATCAATTTCATGTGGTGAACAAGTTTCACTAGAAAGTACTGACAACTCATATTTATATATTTTCGGATTAAAGATTGTGAGTTTAAATTTCGGTTTTACAGAACAAGGTGTCCGCGATTGGTTCAATTTGTTCGGACATGGTTGCCAAGTGGGAAAACCTGGTTTTGAGTTGTAATAATGAAATTGATGTTTGGCCCGATCTTGAAGAATTGACGATCGACGTGATTTCACGAATAGCGTTTGGGAGCAATAGCGAAGATGGAAGAAGGGTATTTGAGATGCAGAGAGACAAAATTAAGCTCGTTCTCCAGCTATTGCCATTATTCTTTATTCCCGGATGGAGGTAAAAAGCATAATACTAATATATTTTTAGGAAAATTTTTATACACATGAGTTGCACCGTGCAATTGATATAATTTTTAAAAGTATTAGTTATTTTCATTGAATAATATAAGTTGTTTTCACTAAAGAGTATAGATTGTTTTCATTGTTATCATTGAAGAGTATAGTTGATCAATATTAGTTATTTTTATTGAACAATATTTGTTGTGCATCTGTTGCACCGTGCAACCGGTGCACACAAAATTTTAATCTATTTTTCTTTTTATCGGAATCAATAAAGTTGATGTCAATATTATGATATTCGATTTGAAAGTGATATTCGAATATCCATATACAATATTTAATACATATATCGTTATATAAGTGATTTTTATATGACGAAGTAGTATAGCTCAAGTGGTTAGAGCTCCAATTGTCCGATAAAAAATATATTTTTATATATATTATATTTATTTATGTAATGAGTTAAAAATTTATTTTGGTCCCGTAACTTTAGTTTTTTCGAAAAAAGACCTCAACAAAGTCAAATTTTTAAATTTTAGTCCTATAACTTCTTAACTTGTTCGATTTTGTTCTAAAGTCATTGGAAGTATGAAGTTGTATTGAGACTCGTTTTGGCACGTGATCAGGTGTAAAATTGCTCCCATAACTTTATGTATTTTCTGGAAAAGGTCCCATAACTTCAATTCAACGACTTTAGGACCAAAATCACACCAATTGAGTAGTTATGAGACTAAATTAATTTTTTTTTTCTGATCTTTAATCAAAATTAAAGTTAGCTCTTTGTTTAATATATTATATATTTTTAATATATGATCAATTATGAATAATGCAAAATATGAAACAAACTTTTGATGCAAATTTGAGAAAGTCATCATAATAATAATAATTGAAATATTTTTGCATAATAAAACAAAATATTTGTTTTTTTAATAGAGTATTTGGTAATTATTCAAAGTTTCATGATTTTGTCAATGATTTGGACAAATATCGAGAGTTTTTTTCCCAGTTATCTTCCAATGAAGACGACGAGAAAAGTGGAGTCAATGTCGAAAGAGGTGGACTCCATTCTACGAGGCATGGTCGAGAAAAGACAGAAGGCAATGGAAAGTGGAGAAGGCATTGGTAGAGATGACTTATTAGGTCTTCTTTTGGAATCAAATTCAAGATTCATTAAGGAAGAGGGAAACGAGAATGCTGGAATGAGCATTGAAGATGTAACTGAAGAGTGCAAGCTGTTCTACCTTGCAGGGGCCGAGACCTCCTCAAGTTTGCTAGTCTGGAGTATGGTGTTGCTCGCTCAACATCCGGAGTGGCAGACTCGAGCAAGAGAAGAGGTTGTTCGAGTTCTTGACAACTCAAACCCAACTTTTGAAGCCTTGAATCACCTTAAAACGGTAACATTCTTTGCTATAACTTGATTACTTTTAAAAAATTGAGACATCATACAATTTAGGCCCTGCCTAATATACAAACGATGCCAATAAATTCGTGATTCTTGTTGCAACTATCAAAATTTGATTAAAAATGCAAATGTCGTGAATTTTTTGCACGAGTCATCATTTGTAGATAAAATTATTTTTAAAGGACCCTAACTTAATGGGTGGTAAAATAAGGACCCTAACTTTTCGGGCTGGCAAAATGAGGACCGTAATTTTTCGAGGTGGCAAAATGAGGACCGTAACTCTTCAGAGTTGACAATTTAAGGACCATAATTTTTAAGAATAACAAATTGAGATCAAATCAGCCCGAAATTGGCCCAAATTTCAGCCGAGTTCAGGATAAATTGGGCCGAATTTCAACTCAAATCGGGTCAATTAGCCCGATTTGTGAAGATTTGGCTTCAAATTTGCCACCTTTTAAACTTATTGTCCTTAATTTGACAACCCGAAAAGTTATTATCCTTATTTTATCAACCCCAAAAGTTACGGTCCTTAAAAAATATTTTTCTCTCATTTGTATATCGAGTATAGTCCAAAACTGCCCGGTGTCTCAATTGCAATTGAGATGTTAATTTTTTTTTTTTTTTTGAAAAAAATAAAAAATTCATTGCAATTTGGAGGAAAGGGATGCCCCAAAGAGAACAACAGTCCGGCAATCAAGACAACTTGAGTAATACAAAATTAAGGTTCCCTCGTCCACTCAAAGTAATAACTGTGATGAATTTTACCTTTCACCTTAAGCCAAAAATAACACTAACTCATGACCTCACGCCAAAGGTAGTGGGGACTCTAACCACTTGAATTATTTCACTTCATCACCTTTAAAGTATTTTTTAACTCAAATAAAAGAAAGAATTCTCTCGTGCGATGCACAATTAGTATAAGAACTTCTCTCAATCCATTCTACAGGTATATATGATCTTACAAGAAGCCCTGAGGTTGTACCCACCATTACCTACGCTAGTTCGACGCACTACAGAAATGGTGAAACTAGGAGAAGTGACTATTCCACAAGGAGTATTTGTGACCCTATTACTAGGCCTACCAAATTATGACACAAATATTTGGGGAGACGATGCAAACGAGTTTAAACCTCAGCGATTCTCCGACGGTGTTTCTAACACCGCGAAGATTCAATCATCGTTTTTACCGTTTGCATCGGGACCTCGTAGCTGCATCGGGCAAAACTTCGCAATGATTGAAATCAAAATGGCTCTGGCTATGATACTACGACGCTTCTCATTTGAGTTGTCACCCTCCTACAGACATGCTCCTGTCGCACGTGTGACTACTACACCCCAATATGGTGCTCCATTGATTTTTCATGTTCTTGATTAATTCACTACCCATGTATTAAGCAACTTTAATTATTTCACATTATCAATGTTATAAAATTTGGATGATCTATTAAATTTCGTATATTTAAGTTCCGAAGAGAATGCCAACACAATGAAAAATGATACTCCCTCTGTCTCATACTCGTTGTGATATTTGTCAAAAAAGTTTGTTCCGTACTCATTGCATCATTTTCTTAAATGCTAATAAAGCAACTTTTTCACTTTTATCTATCCCCTCAATATTACACCATATGCCACTACTTTTCTCACACTAACCAAATTTAATACTATTAAACAACTCTCTCATTAAAGTTGAAAAGACTACTCTACCCCATCAAAGAGCAACTTATATTATTAAACAACTCTTACATTAAAACTTGTGTCAAACAGTAAATGTCGCAACGAGTATGAGACTGAGGGAGTAAAATTTATACAATCAATTAATTTTTTGTGTTTTAGCTTGGAAAAAAAGATCTTACCTTTTTTATGACCACAGTTTCAAACATCGGAAATTGGTATAAAATTTGGGCGTTGTACCAACTTTGATGATAAATTTTAATGTGATGGTCCATTTGTCAAAAATAGAAGTTGCAAATTTGTAATTTACGTTTCGAGTAAATTAATTTGATGTATCTATTTGCTCAAATTCAATTTCCTAGTGAATGAATTATTAAAACAATGACATGACAACTTCAATAGAAAATGTGAGTTGAGGAGTAAAAGATATGGGAGTCCCACGTCCCAAATCAGAAAAATAGGAGGAAATGAACTCCTTGTAAGTAGACTTATTCCATAAATAATTAATTTGATAAAATTTAAATGGTGGTGCTGTGGTTAGCCATCCCAAGAGTCTATAAGACCAAATCCACACATCAAACTTAGTCTCGTTCGAGGCTTTAGAGGCGCACCTCCACGTATGCTTCGTCGTATAATATCGCTCGGACCGGACTCACGAGCTCGCAAGCAGTTCGGGTCACCTCTAATTCGAAATCTGAAATTGAAATTCAAAACCAAATCAAAAGCAACGAAAAATATCATCATCTTCACCTCTGTAATTCGAAATGTGTGAGTCTCTGCCTATATATATATATCAATTTTTTTCTAAATATTTTCATTAAATGAATATGTGTGTGTATGTTACTAATTAAATTTATATGTATATATGTATTAATTTAAATTTATTATAAATATGTTAATTAAAATGAATATTTTACATATATATATATAGATGGCAAAAACACGTATGAGATTGTCTCATACATGAGATGGGTCTCACCCTCAAAGAAGTATCAAATATATTAGCAGGGGTATCAAATATATATGCGGGAGTATCAATATTCTGGGAATATTGGAAAAAAATGTATTGTCAGCAGAAGTATCAAATATGTGAGCAGGGGTATCAACTATGTAAGACGGGTCAACCCCTGACCCGTCTTATGTATGAGATCATCTCACCAAAGATTACTATATATATATATGTGTGTGTGTTAATATTTAAAATGAACATGTATATATGCATTAATTCAGATTTATTATAAATAATTTAATTATATAATAAATATATTTAAATATTTTGTTCTGTGTTAAAATAAAACAAACAAAATTTAATGTATTTGATAAAGAAAAAAAAACAAAATAAAAAAAAAAAGATTTTTTATATAATATGTATTTCGCAAGGAATAATGAAATAATGAAGAGCCTATCCAAAACGACAAGACATGCGCGCATAAGCACTCTCTCCTGCGAGAGGTCGTGTGTTCGAATCTCGCCTCCCACACGTTGAGGGGTCGGAGATTCAAATAAAGTGGTCTTCAGAATTTTAGATTATTTAAATTTATCGAGGGCAGTCCCTCCCGAGGGCTTTAACGAAAGTTATGGTGTCTTTACAATTTACAGAGCATGTACTCCCTTGTTAATACCGAGGACTCTCCTGCTCTCGCTAATGCCGAGGGAATTTTCTTCGCACTCGTTACATTTTTTGCGAGATGGTTTTTGTCGTCAAGAGAGGGCCCGCATTAATGCTCTTACTAACCTTATTTACCAAGGGCATGCCCTCGTTAACGCCCTCTCTAAATTACGTTTTTCTGTAGTAAATTAAAGCACCAAGACAACGACACACCTCTATACAGGAAGAAGTCAACAACATTTGATCTTACGGGTATAACTCAAGGTTTTAATTCAAGGGTCAGGGAAGAGTCCTGGCTTCTACTCCATCAAATTCATTATAATGTTGATATTTATATATAAGTTTAATTACTTAAAGCATAGAAAATATGAAACCCTAGGTATTTTATTTTTTTTACCACAGTTAATTTGGCCAATTATTAACTAAGGATCAAGTGCTCTCTCCAAATAGACTAACTAGGGAAAATTGAAACTAAATATATAGGTTTTTAATAATCCGTCAAAATTATAAATAAAATAATTTAAATGTCCAGGCCTCTCGCGCCAATAATTAACTCACTTCTCTTGGGATACCAAATTACAACTAATATTGTCAACGGTTCCCCTCTCACACACATGGCTTAATTAATATTTAACATCTATCATCAATGCACCTGAAATGATGGATCATGTTCTATTTATTCAACTTTCAGAAATATCTAAAAAAATGAGGATGCCAACTGCGGAAAAATATATTATTTTTTGGGTAAATTGCATTTTTGGTCCTAAGAGAATGACTGATTTGCAAAATGGTCCTTTTTTGACACTTTTATTCCAGTAGTTTTTTTGACATTTTTAGTCCCAACAAAATTGCAGTTCTGATCCCAAGAGAATGATAAATTGCAGTTTTGATCTCAAGAGAATGATAAATTGCAGTTTTGGTCCCAAGAGAATGAAATAAAATTGCAGTTTTGGTCCTAAAAAAGAATGTTCGGGACTATTTTTGCAAAAATGGGGGACCTTTCAAAAAAGAACGTTGGATTAACATTGTTGTTAGAAAATTCTCATGAAACCAAAACTATAATATTTCCATTATGTTTTAGGACACTGTCTTTTGGGAGTCAGCAAATCTAGAATACCATGTATATGAGCTTGAACACTATATTTTCAGTTGGCCAATTTTGTCAAATGTTGGCAAAATCTCACTCGAGGGCTATATGGGCTTGGGTTCTAGCATTAAATTTGGCTCACATTTGGTGAAATTTGGCCTAAATCTGCCCAACTTAAAAGATAGTGTTCTAATTTTGAAAGGTCATGAAGATAGTGTCTAGTTTTGCAAGCCTTAAAGATAGTGTTCTAGTTTTACAAGTCTGTAAAAATAGTGTCCAAATTTGCTATCCCCCACAAGATAGTGTCCAAATTTGCTATCCCCCACAAGATAGTGTCCAAATTTGCTAACCCCACAAGGGAGTGTCCTAAAAAATAATTTTTTCAGTCTAACTGCCCCAACTTACCCCCCCCCCCCCCACCCACCTCCACCAATGACCACAATCACATACTTGTAACATCGAATAATCATCATATCATTTCAAATTAACACCATCAAACACAATTTAATTTAGTAACATGAAACCATAACTTTTACATATTTGATTTACCATAAAATTAAATATCACAATGAAAATCACACACAAAAAAAATAAAAAAAAAACACACACACACATACTATTATTGGGAATAAATATTTTTTTGGGCATAACTTAGAGAGTTGTGTTTTAAAGACAATAATTTTACGAACTTGTGAAAGTAGGACATTAATTATTTTTGCTGCAAATGTAGGCCTGTAAGCTTTGAACTTTTACAAATTTATGCCCGTAAATTATTTTTTCCGCATATTAAGGCCCGTCATTGTGAGAAAATTAACCTACATTTACCAAGAGAAAAAGTAAATGGCCTACATTTGCAAAACAAAAAAAGTTAATGTCCTACTTTCACAAGTTTATAAAATTATTGTCCTTTAAAAAATGTTTTACCCCTATTATTGTTCAACTTCTTATCGAACAAGTATTTGACCATCTATCTGCCTCTGTTGTTTAGTCCAACGAGACAGCGGCTACCTCCAGTTGTGTCTCCACAAACTCTTCATACATTACTGAAGGATACATTGCACGGCCATCTTTTACCACGAGCGGAGCAGCAGGGCCGATGACGGCCTCCTGCGCTGGAGCGTAGAACGAAGCTATCGAAATTCTATATTTTTCTTTGTTCACCACGACTCTGTGCTTGATAGACTTGAATCTCCCATTGCTAAAACTCTGTCCAATATATATAACATTATTAGTTTGCATTATATACATTTTTTATTTGGCAAAAACTTGTATGAGACCGTCTCATGCATGAGACCTAATCACTTTTTAATAAATTGTTATCACTTTTTAAAAAAGTGATACAAATTAGTATAAAAGTAATAACAATTTATTAAAAAGTGACTCCGTCTCATGCATGAGACGGTCTCACACAAGAGTGTCCCTTTTTATTTTAAAAAATATCAATAAACATATGTATGTACAAATTAAAGAGCAGTATACGTTTCAACATATATTTATATATATATATACATTAGTACCTGCAGCTTTCACTAAAAGTCTCTCTCTCTCCATATAAATATATATAAATATTTAAATAGGTTGTTGCTTTCGAAAAAAAAAAAACTGCATGTTAATTAATTACGGCTGGCCATCCTAAATAATTGCAAAGTAGCATCAACTAGTCACTTTTCATTTTTTTTGTAAAGAAAACACTGAGTTTTTTAGAATAGCTAGTTTTTTTAGGACAATAAATTTACCCGACTCTGATTTTACGAACACTTTACATTTCAAATTAAAAATTGGTTCAATAACTTTAAATAAATCGACCTTTTCATATTGTTACAGGTAATAGCAGTTTCAAATTGACATAGATTTTTTCTCCAAAATCAAATTGGTTTTCAAGCTGATGTTATCTATGAAATTTCTGATGTAATTTTTGCAAAATTCAATTTTCTCGTCCTGTTACCTCCAGCAGCGAGCTAAGAGCTTGTAACATAACGAAAAAGTTGAATTTTGTAAAATTTCAGGACCAATTTCAAAATTTAAAGGCGAAGCATCCGAAAATCAAGATACTGTCTTGAAAAAAACCATTACCTCAAGTTGGTTCGCAACGTTAACTATTATCGAATTCTTGGGAGAGTCGTCGTTGAACCATTCGCCATGATGTTCAATTTGTAAGCCAGGTACACCGTTGTGTATCAAAAGTGTGAAGAAGCCGGGATCAGTATGTGGTAAGATGCCGATTGCTTGATCAGGGCGAGGGCACGGTGGATACCTATGCGCAACAAACGATTGCCAAACGGTGTCGAGCCCCAATACTCGATTTACATAGCCTTGTTCCAATTGCAGGGCATCTGAGAGAGCTTCCATTAGTATTCTAGTTACTTTCCTGGTTCTTTCGCTGTATTCCGTCACAACATCCCTACATAAACGAATATAGATCGACGTCATGTCGAGATTCAGGGGGCAGACGCTTCCCTTTATTTGTAATTTTACGCGATAGGAAAAAGTTTATTTTAGTCCTGTAAGTTTGCACTTTATTATTTTAGGGCAGGGTAAATTAATTTTTTTGGTCCCAAGAGAATGAGTGGTTTGCAAAATGGTCCTTTTTGACACTTTTGGTCCCGCAGTTTTTTATACATTTTTAGTCCCAAAAAAATTGCAGTTTTGGTCCCAAGAAAATGATAAATTGCAATTTTGATCCCGAGAGAATGAGATAAAATTGCAGTTTTGGTCCTAAAAATAATGGTTGGGACTATTTTTGCAAAAAAAGGACCAAAAAAGAACGTGGGACTAACATTGTCGTTGAAAAATTCTCATGGACCAAAACTATAATTTTCCCTTTTAGGGCACTATATTTTTTTCGAATTGAATTTAATCTTGTGAACTTTTAAAATTCAACTTCTTAGTCATTTGACCGGCTACAGCGGGTTAGTAATCGATTTTGAAACTTAACAGGACAAAATTCAAAATATAAAAATATTCAGAAAAATGCCACATCAGCTCAGAATCGGTTGTTCATGAGCTGTAGCTGGTCAAAAGACTAAATAATCAAATTTCGAAAGTTAGCTAGACAAAATTTAATTCTCTAAAATTCTCCTCACGCATTCTCTACTCTACCTCTGAGGAGAAGGTCCATCAAGTAGAAAATTTAATATGTGTGGAGTTGTATTTTGCGATTTTGCTAAATTTGAACTCAGACCTTTTGGTTCTGATACCACGAAAAAATTTCATCTCATCTAAAATTCAAACTATTAGAGGTGTAAAATTAATTCATTTATATATTACTCCGTTATAGTATGAGTGTACCTTAGGGATTCGGGTTTGTTAGGGCAATGAAATTTAGGGTGCACGCGGAGCTTAAGCTTTTCCTCCCAGAAATTGAATGTCTGGTGCGGGTTATCTTTCATATCAAAAGCTACATACTTGAGAGGATCTGAAAATTTCTCTGCCGCATACTGCTTTTTCTCATCTTCTCCCAAACTGAAGAATTCTTCTACTGCTGAAAATGTTGCATCCATCAAGTCTTCAGGTACCCCATGATTCACCAGCTGGGAATTCGATCATCAATAAATTAAATTCAATTTATTAATTGTTTCACAACAAAAAGCATGGCAGAAGGAGTATAACTCACATTTACTAATTAAATAGCAATAAAATATGCATAATGTCACATTTTTTTTATTAATGAAGTAAATTTGTTTAAGGCATAATGCATCAAAAGACCCCTAAAGTATCAAGTTTTGTTTCGAAAAGCCCCTAAACTATTTTTTGTTTTAAAAAGCCCTTAAACTTATCATTCTTGTTTCATAAGGCACCTAAATTATTTTTTTGTTTTAGAAAGCCCTTAAAGTATGTAATTCTAGTTTAATAAGACCCTTTTTTATAGTTTGTTGGAGATGAAATTTTTGTTAAAATTTGATCTTAATAGCATTGAAATTGAATGACCGTCATATTTTAACTGAAAATAATAAACTTGCCCAGTAAAATCCATGAGTTCTCATTACTAGAGGTTTCATGAAACAAGAATTATATAGTTTAAGGGATTTTTTAAACAAAAAATAGTTTAGGGAAAAATTGTAGTTTTGGTTCCATGAGAATTTTTTAACGACAATGTTAGTCCCACGTTCTTTTTTGGTCCTTTTTTTGCAAAAATAGTCCCAACCATTATTTGTTAGGACCAAAACTGCAATTTTATCTCATTCTCTAGGGACCAAAACTGCAATTTATCATTATCTTGGGACCAAAACTGCAATTTTTTTTGGACTAAAAATGTCAAAAAAACTATGGGATCAAAAGTGTCAAAAAATGACCATTTTGCAAACCACTCATTCTCTTGGTACCAAAAATACAATTTACCCAATAGTTTAGGGGCCTTTCGAAATAAAAATTGATAGTTTAGGAGCCTCTTAATGCATTCTTCCTTTGTTTAATCAATGCATACTATCACAGAAACAATTAGAAGTATAAAAATTGAATATGATATATAATTCTCTTAGGCTAGTGTAATCCCAAATAATTGGTGTAGGTTAATTATATAAACCAATAATATAATCACGTTGAGTCACATGCAAGAATCAATCTTCTCCACGCCCCTTAACTTAGAAGAGTGTAAAATGACAATTATTTTGAGTAAAAAAAAAATTCTCTAAGTACCCGTTTGGTAGGCATGTTTAGCAATAAGATAAAGAGCTAATTTAGGCTAAATTAGGTCCTTATCTTATTGCTAAACATGCCTACCAAACAGGCACTAAAATGATAGTTAAATGGGTCGGAAGGAGGAATTAAGATTCTAACCAGGTGGTTTAGCCCACCTGGCCACCGGGCTCCTCACTTTAGTGGGAGACCTAGGTTCGATTCCCTTTGGGAACGAATTATGGAGTAATTCTTGGAGTGTTTGGGTGCTGGATGAACTAACTACTAATAACTATTAAACTAACATTTACTGATAAAAAAAAAAAGAGGAATGAAGATTCTTCTTACAATGAAGAAACCCCATTCTTCACATGCTTTGGCGAGGTTGTCGATGGCTCTGGATCGTTGATCATGATCATCAGCAGTAAGGGCAGAGAAATCAACGACTGGCAATGAATCACTACTTGAAGCAGTCGTGTCATTGTTGTACTTAAATTTAGAAGGGATAGATGCTGAATTGTTGGATTCTGCAAGTGATGCCATTTTCTGGGTGTATGTGAGATTTTTGTTGAAAGGAGGGTGGGTGTATGTGAGATTGATTATATGATATGTTGATGTGATCAGCATTATTGATGTAGCTAGGGTGGTATTTATATTGAATATTGCAAGGGGGATGTGCACTCACGTTCATCACACGTTACACATAAGCAACTTCTGCATAAACATTTTATTAATTTTGTCACTCTTAAATTATGATCCTAAAAAAATATTCTCAAATTAAAAATAGAATGAGAGAGATTTAAGTGGAAGAATATATTTAAATTAAACAGTTTCATGTGAGACTTAATTTCTATGAGAAAACGCCTCAACAAAACGATTTAAATGCAAAAATAGTCTCAAAAGAATTTTCTGATTGCACTTTTAGTATTATGCTCGAAAATGGTCCTTTGTGTATTTTATTTGTAAAACTGATCCCACAAGAATTATTTTTTACACTTTTTTATACAAAAGGGACTATTATTATTAATAAAAGGACCACTTTTGCAATGACAATTTCTTATGGGACTACTTCTGCATTTAATTAACCCCTATCAAAGAGTACATATATAAAAATAATAATCTCAGTAAGATCATGGAAAATATAAATTATTACATTGGATAAAATAAATAATAAAGTAATAATTAATCTTGCGTAGACCATGGAATTTAAAATATAATTATCATCCTGACTAAAATAACAATCTCGGAACGTGCTTGTAAAATATATATATCAACCTGAATAAAACAACAATCTCTATCGCAGCATGGAAAATATAAATAATTATAGTTGAATAGGGAAAAGAAATTTTTTTTTAAAAAAAAAAAACCATAAATTTTACAAATTTACGAAAATATCCTGTATGGTTATATAATTCCTTGTGAAATGAACCGCTACAGGTTAATCAGGTCGACCTTCGGTTACGCTTATGTGAATTTGTTAGCTCATTAGCATTTTTTTGTGTTTTTTTTTAATAAAATTAATAGTCCTATTTGTGAAATTTTATTAAATCTCCTTTTGATTCTATTCTATTAAGTAATTATATAAATTAATTAATTCAACATCTCACTACAAATTCAAATTTTTAAATAATACGAAATTCTTTCAAGGTATCAGAGCCAAAAGGCTCACGCCCACGTGGGTCCGATTCCTACAGAAAGCAATTTCATTCATATTAAATTGTCCACTTTCAAACTTTTAGATGAGATAGAAATCTTACAAATTCTAATGAAGTGGTTAGTGTTTCACTATCTATTCCGTAAAGTCATGAATTTAAATTACTATTTGTCCGATAAAAAAAAATCTTTCAAATTCTTTCAATAATTTTTATTTTTATATTTTGGAAAGTACAGATCGTGCAGTCCATCGGCTAGCTGTTAACACATACTTCAATTAATAAATAATAGTTGACATATTTTTATTATATAATTATTAATTTATTTATTGTTTCCATATCCCACGGCTATCTTAAAGATCTTCCTCATAATCTCAGCTTTCTTGTTTCCAGTACTGCTCGAAGCCCACTCACTTTCAGGCAACAGAGCATCATCCAATCCATTATGAATCAAGAGTGCTTGCATCTCGATTTTCCACAATCCAAAATCGTTCTTCCCAGTGAACTTCTCAATATCAAGCTTCATATTTCCCATGATCTTACCACAGACGGCGCCACTTGTTAAGAATTTAGCAAGGGGTGAACAAATCCTTAAGTGGGTGAACAAATCCAACTACAGAAATCAGAAATTGAGAATGCGCACTTCAACGATAAAGATGAACAAGAACTGAAAAATGACACAGAGAATTTACATGGTTCGATCGTAAAAAAGATCTACATCCACGGGAGAATCAAGAACACTATCTTCACTAAGATATTCAAGTGTTACAGAGTACAATTACGCTCAATTCACAAAACCCCCCAAATTTTCAGCTCAAATTTGGTATGAACCCTAACCAGAGAAAAAATTGACTCCTTCTCTCAACAGTTGAACACAATTAACTGCACTACAATGATCGTCAACAAACTACGAACAAAGCCCAAAGATCAATTTGATTGATTCACATCTAACTTGATCCAACGAATCAGATGAATAACGAACATAACTACCATCCTTTCTCGTTAGTTAGCCGGCTTAAACAGAGCAGATTAGTTGAGCACCGGTTCTTCAGAAAACCGCCGGTTCTTGACTTCTTGAACCGGTTCTAGAACCATCACAGTAAAATACACTTAATTGCATTAACACATCAACACTTGTACAAACTATCTTACATATAAATTTTGTTAATATTTCTACATATATATTTATTACCAAAAAAATATATATATATATATATATAATCTAGTGTGGATCCGCTTCTACACATGACCAGTGTCATTTCTATGTACATGTTAAAACCATTTTATTTTAAGTTAAAATCATTTATTCCACGTTATCTTGCAAATTTTTTTTTTTTATATTTCACTTATGTTAATTGATGATGGGTCATTAAATACACGTAATGTGTACTAATAATAAAATGCGAAAATGGAATATAAAATTTCATGTGCTATAATAGATATAGAATACAAGACTAGTCTATACAAATTATATATCGTATACATAGTTGACTATTCTCTACAATCATATATGGCGTGCACTTTTATTATTATACAAAGTTTTGTATAATAAATTTTAGGAATTTTATCGGTACAAGCCCGAAATATAGACTAATTATTAATCCAGGATCTCTTTTACTGACCAAAAAAAAAATTATTAATCCGGGATCCGAATATTATACCAATTGACGGAGGAATTAACTAATTTTGTTCGGTGATAAAATTAATACTAATTAATTAATATTGTCTTGCATGAAATTTTGTTTTTTTGTTTTTCAAAAAGATAGAGTCGGTACTATGAACTTTTTTTTTTAAACTAAAATAATATTCAGTGCAAACACAATATTTTATCACATATTCAAACGCAATTCCCTTTATACACTCAATCAATCATTTTACATTATTTTCCGAAATATAACAATCACATTATATCACAAAATTTTCAAAATTATACCCTATAAAATCCTAACCACCAAACATATACAAAATACTTTTAAAATAAATACATAATTATCCAATTATTACAAACACCAAATTTCATAATATAACATCAAAACTCTAACATAATTGATTTGACATAAAGTCATTAAATCCCAATCTGAAATCCAAACAAACACATACTATTACTATTCAAAGCAAGGCTGGAGATTTCACATGAGAAAGAGCTTTCGCCAGCTGCCACTCCACAAGCTCTTTATACGGTACCGAACGGAACATTGCACGGCCATCTTTTTCCACAAGCGGAGCAGCAGGGCCGACGACGGTCTCATTCGACGGGGCATAGTATGAAGCTATGGAAAACCTCTCTCTTTCTTCATTAACCACGACTCTATGTTTGATAGACTTGTATCTCCCATTAGTAAAAGTCTGTCCAATGTATATAACAATTTTCATTATTTTAAATTGTACCTACTTATATATGTACAAAAATGAGCATATACGTATCACCATATATTGCATTCTACTAGTTTAGCATTAACTAAAATATTATGACTTGAGTTAGTCTAAAGTTGTATGCATGTAACAAAACCTAATATATATGACTATGAGTTTATTTATTTTTAATCATCCTAACAAATTTGCAAAAATTGCAATATTAACAGCATCCAATCAGTCAAACATTAGACATGGATTCATTCCACAATGAAATTCCATCTATTATATATTTCACTTTCTGGATTTTAATTTTTCATGTGTCTAACTTACCATAATCTACAATTTTTTACCAACAACATTACTTAACAATGAAATCCATCTACTACATAATTCACTTTCTTGTGTCCAATTTACCATATTCTAAATTTTTCTACCAACTTATGATATATTTTATTATCCGGATTTCTTAATTTCATTATGAAATAAAGAAATAGATGATGGTAAATTGGACACATGGATGAAATTCAGAAAATAAAATAGTAAATGAAATAGCGATCCACGCGGCTCAAGCATTAGTTAAATATCACAAAACTTAAGGATTCATATTAGGGAAACTATTTTTTTTTTTAAATCTATAATTTACCCCTATTTTGATTTCAGCCATGTCAGTTTTCACGAATTAAATATACTCGTGTATCTTTTATTTTTCGAAAGGTTTTGTCCGATCACTGGTTATAAGAGGTGAAACATCCGGGTTACATATCAAACTCTACCACATAGTGCCAAACGATTGGATGCTGCACCTCCTAAAGCTGGTTACCGGACTAAAATAACAAAAAAATAAAATTACATGATTATTTTCAATTTGTGAAAGTCGACAGGACTAAAATTGAAATTGAAATAACTTATAGGACTAAAAAAATTATTTCGTATTATTACCTCAAGTTGGTCGGTAACGTTAACCAGTAAAGTATTCTTGGGAAAGTCGTCGTTAAACCACAGGCCATTATGCTCAATTTGCAAGCCAGGTACACCATTATGTATCAAAAGTGTGAAAAGGCCAGGATCAGTATGTGGTATGATGCCAAATGCTTGATCAGGGTGAGGGCACGCCGGATATTTATGTCCAACTATTGCTTGAGAGCTCGAGTCGAGCCCCAAAACTCGATCTACGTAGCCTCGTTCCAATTGCAGAGCATCCGAGACGGCTTCCACTAGTTTTCGAGATATTCTTCGGGTGTTTTCGCTATATCCTAGCACGGCTTCCCTGTAAAAACCCAAAGCCAATTATAATATTGTATTGTGTTGTGTTACAAAATCAAAAGTTCAATGGTAAATAAAGAAATCTAGAAAAGAAAGAGTTTAATGGTTTAAATCATATTTGCTCGCATAACTATCTAACTGAATAGATTTAGTCCCAAGAAAGTTAATCATTTCATGGTATCAGAGCAAAACCCTGAGTTCAAACTTGCTGGAAGCAGCCCGCAAGTACACTCGTTGGGCCTTCTCAGTCCTCCCAATGATGAAGTTGACACCAGCCCACAAGTGAGGGGGAGTATTAGGGTGATAAATAGATTGATTTTCAACCTCTCTACAAGTTCGGACTTTTAGATGAGGCAGAATTCTTCCAATTCTAAATCGGACAAAAAAATCAAGATGGCCCCGATTTCTTGCATGTGCTTGTCACGTGAACTACAAAATGTGTGGTTTTCCAGCAGGGGTGCTGACATGATATTTTTAATATATCAGATTTTTTTTCCTTTGTTTTATACCATTTCATAGGTCATCATTAACCATTTCAATTTTTGGAGTTCATGTGGCAAGCACGTGCAAGAAAAACACGTCGTTTTTAATTTTCCATTCGATTCAGGACCAATTGAACACTATCAGAGAAATTGAGACTAAATCAACGAAATTATTATTTTTTGGACTAGAAGAATTTTGTCAGAAAATTATGGAACCAAATACGATTTAGAATATAAAGAGGAATATAATCTGACATTCCCTACATAATGGTGTTCAAGATTATAATATTGATGGATTCCTGGACCCTTCCCTGGGACTACGCATGTACCTTAAGGATCGGGGTGTGTCGGGGCAATGAAATTTCGGGTGCACGTGGAGCGTAAACTTCTCCCCCCAGAAAGCGAACGTCTGGTTCGGGTTATCATACTTATCAAAGCCGATATACTTAATAGCATAAACTGCAGCGCTCTTTGGCGCGTACTGCATCTTCACACCCTCTTCCAAATTGAAAAATTCTTCCATTGCTGAAAATGTTGCATTCATCAAATCTTCAGGTACCCCATGATTCACCAGCTGCACTCACAATAAATAAATAAATAAATGCATTGACAAAGTGGTATAATTCAAGTGGTTAGAGTCCAACCACTTAAACCCAAGGGCGAAGGGTGGGCATGGGCCGCATGGCTAAGGTTGGCTGTAGCCCCCCCTGATTTTTAAAAAGGATAAAAAAAATGGTCGTCTATAGCCCCCTCATTTTTTTTATTTTAAATTTTAAGAAAAGAGCCCAACTACTTAAACCCAAGGGCGGAGAGTGAACATGGTTGGCTGTAGCCACCCCCATTTTTAAAAAGGAAAAAAAAATGGTTGACTATAGCCCACTCATTTAAAAAAAAAAAAAAAAAAAAAAAAAAGAATCCCAACTACTTAAACCCAAGGGCGGAGGGTGGGCATGGCTGTAGCCCCTCATTTTTTAAAAGGAAAAAAAAAATAGTTGGCTGTAGCCCCTTATTTTAAAAAGAAAAAACAAAAAATTATTAGGCCCCAAGTTCAAACCCACAACCTTATACGTGTGAAGTGAGCTACTAATCCATCTGGACAATATTTATTTTTATAAATTTTTTGACAAATAATAGTATTTAACATTTATCTATATCCCCCTATTTTTTAATCATACCTCCGCCATTGCTTAAACCCTAAAGTTATGGGTTCGAGTCACCATTTGCCTGATAAAAAAATACGTATCTACAAATAAAGAATTGATGAATAGTCTTCTTACAGTGAAGAAACCCCATTCTTGACATGCTTTGGAGAGGTCGTCGATGGCTTTGGAACGTTGATCAGGATCGTCCGCGCTAAGTGCAGCGAAATCAACGACAGGCAATGACTCACAGCTTAAAGCAGTTGGGTCATTGAGGTGCTTAAACTTAGAAGGGATGGAGGATGCAATTGATGTCATTTTTTCTGTTCTAGATGAATTAGGATGAGTATTTCTCTATACTACGACATTTTGAACCTAATATATAGGGAGAATGCTCTGCTCTATTTTTGGTTAATAACGTAAAATAAACGCATTCAACTATTAAGCTTAATTTAAAAATCATTCTTAATTAATTAAAAATCCTACGTAATTATTTTAAAATGCCACGAGAGTAGTATGCTTCTATAAAAAGTAATGAATTTCTTAATAGGATAAATTGTATTTTTGGTCCCAGGATAATGAGTGGTCTGTAAAATGGTTTTTTTATTTTTTTTACACTTTTGGCCCCATTATATTTTCCGACATTTTAGTCCAAAAAAATTATAGTTTTGGTCCCAACTAAATGATAAATTGCAGTCTTGGTCCCAAGAGAATGAGATAAAATTATAGTTTTGGTCCTAAATAAATAATGGTCGGGACTATTTTTGAAAAAGAATAACCAAAAAAGAACGTGAGACTAACATTGTCATTGAAAATTTCTCATGGGACCAAAACTACAATTTTTCCAATTAAAAATAGAATGAGAGAGACTTAAATGGAAGAATATATTTAAATTAAATATACTTTCAACAGTTTCATGTGAGACTTTCTGTGAGAGAACGCCTCAACAAAAAGGGTTAAATGTAAAAATAGTCCCAAAAAAATTTTATAATTGCACTTTTGTTGTCATGCTTGAAAATGGTCCTTTGTGTATCTTATTTGCAAAATTGATCCCACAAGAATTATTTTTTACACTTTTTTATACAAAAAGGACTATTATTCTTAACAAAAGGACCACTTTTGCAATGATTGCATTTAACCCCATCAAAAAGTACATAATTACACTTGAATAAGATAATAATCTCGGTGGTTCAATAATAAAAATAATAATATCAGCAAGATCATGGAAAATATAAATTATTACACTGGAGTAATAATCTTGCGTAGAGCATGGAATTTAAAATATAATTATCATTTTGACTAAAATAACAATCTCGGATTGTGCTTGTAATATATATATATATATATATATATATATATATATATATATATATATATATCAACCTGAATAAAATAACAATCTCTATCGGAGCATGGAAAATATATATAATTATAGTTGAATAGGGAAAAAATATTTTTTTAAAAAAAAACCCATGAATTTCACAAATTTACGAAAATATCCTGTATGGTTATAATTCTTTGTGAAATGAACCGCTACAGGTTAATCAGGTCGACCTTCGGTTACGCTTATGTGAATTTGTTAGCTCACTAGCATTTTTTTGTGTGTTTTTTGTCTAAAATAGTCCTATTTGTGAAATTTCATTAAAATCTCCTTTTGATTCTATTCTATTAGGCTCCATTTGGATGGAGTGGATTTGAAATCAAGGGATTTGAGGATGATATAACATGCATTCACACAAACTAAAATGGAGAAAAGCTAAATAAATGGATTTGATTCACTCAAATATTAAGCACAAGTGGGAAAAGTGAGGATTTCAAATGACTAAGTGAGAGGATTTCAAATGACTAGGTTTTGTTGGGTATTTGAAATCCTCCCATTTATAAGTAATATTTGTGTGAACCAAATCCATTCATTTAGTTTTTCTCCTTTTTGATTTGTAAATGTATAGTGTATTATCCTCAAATCCATGGATTTCAAATGACTCCATCCAAATGGAGCCTTAAGGAATTATATAAATTAATTAATTCATCATCTCACTACAAATTCGAATTTTTAAATAATACGAAATTCTTTCATGGTATCAGAGCCAAAAGGCTCACGCCCACGTGGGTCCGATTCCTACAGAAAGCAATTTCATTCATATTAAATTGTCCACTTTCAAACTTTTAGATGAGATAGAAATCTTTCAAATTCTAATGAAGTGGTTAAAGTTTCACTATCTATTCCGTAAAGTCATGAGTTTAAATCACTATTTGCCCGATAAAAAAAAAATCTTTCAAATTCTTTTAATAATTTTTATTTTTAAATTTTGGAAAGTACAGACCGTGCAGTCCATCGGCTAGCTGTTAACACATACTTCAATTAATTAATAATAGTTGACAACCAAGGGGGCTTAGCCAACTTGGCCACCGGGCTCCTCACTTAAGTGGGAGACCTGGGTTCGATTCCCTTTGGGAACGGATTGGAGTGGGAGGTATAAGGAGGGCTTGAAGTATTTGGAATTTCAAGGAGATTTGGTGAACTAACTTCTAACTACTAACAACTAACATTTACCGATAAAAAAAAATTAATAATAGTTGACACATTTTTATTATGTAATTATTAATACAGAAAATCAATTAAATATTGCCACGATACATGAAACTTTATTTATTAATTTTGTGTCAATTTTTAATCGCTGTCTGACAACTCGTGAAAGAGAAAAGGCCGACGCCCTTAGAATTAAGTTACATTAAATTACTTAAATCTTGTCAAAATAGATTATACTTACTTCATACGATTTTAGTTTGATTTGATTTTTATTTATTTGAAAGTTTTGTTTGAAATCGCTTTTATTTCATAAGACAAAACTCCAATTAATATCTTCAACTCAGTTTTATTTAAAAATATTAATTTATTTAATTGATTTGGACTTAAGATATTGTATCCGTTTCACGGAATGATTTCTATAAATCGATCTCACACAAATACTGATGTTATTATTCATACATTATAGGAACTCCAATTTTATATTGGGCCTATAATGTTCTATGACTCTTGCACAATTTATTTTCACTCAATCGCTGATCAACTTGGATATCTAATTAAGTTTCCGAGATGAGTTGACTTGTCCATTGTTTAATTTTAAGTTATAATTTGTTATATTTTTGGGTAAATTACAAATCCCCTTCTATGTTTGTTCTATTATATACTAAAAGAACCCATGACATTAGTCCCATTTTCGCTGGAAAATAAAAAACGACGTTGTTTTCGGTCATGTCAGATGCACGTGGCTGCTGAGTTGCCTTTTTTTAACGGAACCAATTCTGAATTTTTTTACGGCCATTTGTTAAGTTTTAACGTGGTTAACGAGATCAAAAGTGCAATTTTCTCTGAATTAACTTGATTTTCCTAGAATATCTTTTCTTATATTATTATTATTGTCATCATTTTGGGATCATTTCAAAAGGGAATTAAATACATCAATATCCGAACTGAGCCATCTGAGGTTTTATCTCGGCATTGACTGTGCATGGGGTGGGAGAGAAGTGAATTCAAAATATAATATATGGTGTGTGCATGTGTCCCTTACTTAGAAAATTATTTTTTCTTGTCAAGTTGATAAATTTAATTTAGTGTTGTAAATTTAAAAGTGGGTAAAAGGAAACCCAATTACAAACTTCACTTTAAATTTTTCTACTTTGAGATGATTTGTATGGTGTAAATTTGCATTTGAGATTTACTCATATATCATTTTTGCAAATAACATCAACAATTGATTACCATATTAGATTAATTAATATTGGTAAAAGAAGTCCCTTGGTTTAATCATATAATACCTATAATTAATTCATCCAATACTTTAGTTTCATGGGTTGACTAGAAAACTTCCATTAGTCTTTGTAACAGACAATAGGTAGCAAAATAATAAATTAGGGGTAAATTGCAGATATGGTCCCATGAGAATGGGTCCTCACGAATTTGGTCCTTTTTTTAATAAAAGTAGTCCCATATGATTTTGCCGTTAGTTTTTAACGGATTTATCCGCGTGATATACACGCGCCCGTTAGATGTTTTAAAAAAAACAAAATTAATCTCAATAGTTAGAAATTCGAATATACGCGTTCATTCTAACTCCCCAAATCGCAGAAAACCCTAATCTAATCGCCCTCAACATATTGTCAAATCTACTGTAAAATCTCAAGAATATAGCATCTGAAATCGAAAATACCCCCTAATACACATGTTAACCCCAAAAATTATAGCCGAAAACGAATCCAAATCCCTCTGGGATTGCTGCAATCGGATTGACGCACTGAAGAAATGTTGCACCGTAGAAATGCAAAAGATGCAAAACCTCCTCCATATCGTAAGTTTCTAATGTTTTTTATTGAGTCTCTGTAAAAACAAAAGTTAGGATTTTTTAAAAAGTTCTACAATTTTTGGGTTATACTGGTTTAAATGAGGGTGTGGGCGAATATATATAGAAATTTCAGTACTTTTATAGTTTTGGAATAGAATAATGATGTATGCTATGAAACGAATATGGGTATACTTTATTTTCTTGGCACAATAATGGGGAACATGTGTGAAAAGAATATGGATGGGTATACTATATTTTAGAGGGTTGTGTTCCCACCGTAAATTTTGTTTCTCACTTTTGTATTTCATTGGTATGGTCCTACGCGCGTGACCGTATAGCAACAAATTTTTCATTTTATTAGACCTATTCACACGGTTAGTTTACTTTGACTCTACATACCAATTGAATTTTCAAAGTTTTTTTGACAGGAATTGAATTTTCAATTTTCAAAGTTGACTCAGTCTATTATATGACCAATTCTTAGTTTGATAAATTTCTTGACAAATTAGTTTGATAAATTTCTTGACAACTTTTCACATATATAAATTATATATATTAGTTTGATAGAAATAATTCATTTCCATAGGAAATTGCCACCTGATTACAAAAAAAATAATCAAGAATTAAATCGGAGTTCAAATCGGGCAGTTACAGTTACATACAAGGGTGCATTATTCTTTAGAAAACAAAACCTACACACAATGCATCAGCTAGCTAGCCTAGCCTAACATAACAATCCATATACAGAAAAAAGCACAAAATTAAATATTAATCTCTAATTTAATTCTGTATATTGCAAGCTTGAGTACTAGTTCAATGGTGGAATGCTTTGTTCGTGCCTGAAGAAATTCTCCGGATCAACTAGGGTTTTCACCCGAGCAAGGCGGTGGAAATTGTTCTTCAAATATTTAAAGCCCCAAATGCTTGCTTGGGCGTAACTTGTGTTCCAAGCTTCATTGTTATTCACTCCGATGTCGAGATCTCTATAATTCATGTACGCTCGTCTCGGGAACTTCGAGACGTGCGGAGCAAGGTACCTATAAACCCTCCTACTCCAACTTATGTAGCTGTCCGAATTCTGAGCCTTGTCTTGTTGCCAGTAACAAATAACTGCCATCATGTACAAGTTGCCAGCCCTGTGCGGAAATGGAATGGCCGATTCTGAAATTTCACCCATTCTTCCACCGTACGGGATCATGAGGAGCTCCGAAACCTCGCCTTCCGGTTCAGAAAAAAGTCGCCATAGCCCTTCGAACCCGTGTCCGGGAATCGGTTTCTGCACAAAATCTGATTTTATCTTGAAGTATCCTGAACCGGTAAAATTCCGGTTCAGCAAAAACTCAACCGGAGTACCTATGGGAAGTCTGTAAAAATAAAGGACGGATTTTATCCATGTCATTTCGGTGCAGTCTTCTCTTGCCAACTGCAACTCCGGGAAATGTTCTTGCATCAACGCAAGCAATCTGTCGACCCCGCCAAGGAAAAGCGAAGAGAAAGAAGCGGTTATTGTGACGTTTCTTGTGACGGATATTGCGATGTATAAATCTGGGTCCAGTTTAGGAGCGACGGATTGCCAGCGGTGGATGAGACGAGTTGCATTTTGTTCCCGAGTCCTTACGATTGTGAAAACAGTGACCTTTTCCGGAACGTCGACTAGTTTAACCTTCCAGGCAGTGATTACGCCGAAGCTGGCACCTCCACCACCTCTGATGGCCCAAAAAAGATCTTCCCCCATTGATTTTCTATCGAGAATTCTGCCCTTAACGTCGATTATTCTTGCATCGATTACCTGATCGGGAAAATTGTAGTTTTGGTCCCATGAGAATTTATCAACGACAATGTTAATCCCACATTCTTTTTTGGTCCTCTTTTTGCAAAAATAGTCCCAACCATTATTTTTAGGACCAAAACTGTAATTTTATCTCATTCTCTCGGACCAAAACTGCAATTTTTTTGGGACTGAAAATGTAAAAAAAAAAACAACGGGGCCAAAAGTGTCAAAAAAAGGACCATTTTGCAAACCACTCATTCTCTTGGGACCAAAAATGCAATTTACCCTTACCTGATCTGCAGCTAGGCCGTATTTTCTCTGCAATGTGCCGTAGCCTCCGCCACTGATGTGCCCTCCAACACCAATAGTTGAGCAAAGGCCGGCAGGAAACCCAAGAGTCGGACTTTTTTGGGCGATTTCGTAATATAGAGAGCCCATGGTTGCACCAGCTTCGATCCATGCCGTTTTCGCCTTGGCGTCAATTGTAATTTCGCTAAATTTGATCAGATCAATGATCACAAATGGGAGTTTTGATACAGAAGAGAGACCCTCTAAGTCATGCCCTCCACTCCGTATTCTAATTTCTATGTCATTCCGTTTAGCGCAGTGTATGATAGGTGGGATTTGGGATTCGTATTTTGGGGTTATAATAAATTGGGGTTTAGGGGTACTGTCTAAGGAGTACCTTAGGTTCCAAAGTGTTGAGCGGAGGAGAGAAGAGTAGGATGAGTTTGTTGGGGAGTAAACCTCGTTTGAGATGGAGGAGTAGTCGTGGAATTTCGTCGAAAGACATTCGAGAAAGCCGTTGTGATTGTATGCCCAACCTCGGGATGAGCACGAAAAAATGAGAATGAGAATGAATATGAGAGAAGAGATGCAAGGAGCCTTCATGATTTGAAGACGATCATGACCTTCATTTGCATCCCTTTAGATCTATTTATAATTTTGAATTATAACATTTTAATTGGGGTTTTCTGGGGTTGACTTGGCTGTCATTTGTCATTTAGATTTTTTTTTTTAAGAAATATCAGTGAGTAGCAAATGGAGGGAAAATGTATTTTTTATTTATTTGGTTTGACCATTGAATTTTGGAATCTTCCACAATAATTTTGTGTTTGGTCGTCTTTTTTTATCTGGCAAAATAGTGACTCAAACGCATAACCTTACAGTATAGATAGCGAACTCTAACCACTTGAAATATATCACTTCGTCGTATTTGGTCGTTTTTTCTACGTATATGTGTATACAAAAATAATATAGAGTTCAAGAGCTCAAGTCAAAACATAAGAGTTCAAGAGCTCAAGTGGATAGAGCTCCACTACCTTTGACTCAAAGGTCATGGGTTCGAGTCACCCTTTGCCCGATAAAATATATATATTTATACTAATCGTTGGAGACTATATCATTCCCAGTAAACGTAAATTAAAGATAATTAATATTGATATTCAATACGCTCAAAGTTGATATATATATTATTAGCTTCTTTGGGTGCAAAGTTGTAATATCTTTCGTGATGGTCAAGAATATCAATCAAGATTGTCTGCTTAATTTTATAGTCCCTTACTTTTCCCCTTTCATTGTTTATCTTAATATAAAAAGATTAGAGTGCATACTATAATCCACGTCAGTTCAAGGATAAGTTGTAAAATGGATATATTTATAAATGTGATACTCCTCCGTCCAATTTTAATTAGGCAAATAGGTTGGACACAGGTTTTAAGAAATATTAGTTTTTGATGTATAGTAGATGAGTGGAGTAAAAAGTAAGGGTATTATTATCAAATCATTAATTAGAAAGAGAAAGTAGTGTAAGATTCAAATGATTGTGTAAATAAGTGTATGTTGTGAGGGTAGAAAAAAGTAAAAAAAAAAAAAAAAAAATTATTTTGGGATGATATATTAAAACTAGACGGATTAAAGGGTATATTGACTAATTAAAATTGTACGGATGAATTATATATCATCAATTCCAAAACCCAGCTAGCTTGCTGAAATATATTTATGCAAGTTCAACTCTATATATTGCGTCATGCAAATATTAAATTAACTCATTAATTTGTAAATATACATTTTTAAAAGAAATAAAAATTAAAAGGCGTTTGAAATTTGATTTACTGAGTTAATATCAGTGATATCATATGTTTTCATCAATACTCTTTTCTCTTTATTTTTAATCATTGTACTCTTTATTCCTGTAATTCAGTTCATTTATTTTATTATCTAGCTATCGACGTCTCAAACTAAGCCGCTCGGCATCAATTGATTTTTAACATAAACAATTTGTGGGCGTTTGGTTGAAAATTTCTTAATGGGAATAAGAATGAATATGAATATAGGGCAATTATGGTGGTTAATGAGAACAAAAAATAATCAATATCACTATCCTCCTAAATAAGGTAACATTACCCAATTTTTATTAATTTTTCTCCTCCTACAATGTTTTCTCCTCAATCATTCCCCTCCACCATCACTACAATTTTCTTATGTCTTTTTTTTTTTTATAAATGGAGCACATGCACTTGTGATGTAAGCATCATTAAAACAATTTTTCGGTTAAATTGCAGAAGTAGTCTCATGAGAATTCTCGGTCAACACCTTTAGTCCCATATTCTTTTTTGGTCTTTTTTTAACAAAAATGGTCTCATCCGTTAAGTTTTTAACGGTTTCCGTTAATATTTTAAATTTATTATAAAAAATAAATTAATTATGTAATTAAAATGAAATTATAAATAAGAAAAACTGTAAAATTATATATATATATATATATATAATTTGGACATTATTTAAAATACAAAAAATAAAATTAAAAATCTGAAAATTTATAAAATAGAATTGAATATAATTTGAAAATAAAAAAAAATTATTTAAAACCAAATAATAATATATGTAAAATCTATAAAATAAAAACAAAAATATATTTATAGAATATAGTTATAATATGAAAATACAAAAAAAAAATCAAAACAAGTAATAAATTATGTAAGATCTAAGAATTAAATTGTAGTGAATCTCTTTTCCCTGCTACATTCGTTGCCTACATACCGTCGTTTATACAATTCCACCGCCGCCGCCTACATACCGTTCTTAATTCTAATTTTTTTAAAAATATTATTGTAATAAAATAAAATAATTATCATTAAATTTTAATAAATTATTAAAAAAAATCTAAGATCGTTGAATTCTAATAAATCTAATATTGTTATAATTAAATAAAATAATTATCATTGAATTTTAATAAATCTAATATTATTGTGATAAAATAAAATAATTATCATTGAATTATGAAATTATTCTAAAAAAATATTCAGGATTATATATTAATTTTAGAAATTATAAAAAAATCTAGTAAAAATTATCAAATAGAATTGAAAAATATTAATCATAATTTTTTAAATTTAAATTATTCTAAAATATTCGGGTTTATAAATTAGTTTTATTAATTATAAAAAATATTCTAATAAAAATTATCAAATAGAATTCAAAAGTTTAAATCATAATTATTTAAATCTAAGTTCTGATAATATTCTAAAATATTCAAAATTATAAATTGATTTTAATAATTATAAATAATAATTTAAAATATAAATAAAAATTTATATAAAAAGGATTCAAATTAAAAATAAATCTGATTAATAAATAACTTATTTAAATATTTTTTAATAAAAGAATACATGTTAAAACTTAAAATACATTCTTATAGGACTAAAAGTGCTAAAAGCAAATTCGTATGGGATTAAAAGTGCTAACGGAAACCGTTAGTTTTTAATGGCAAATTCGTATGGGATTATTTTTTTAAAAAAGGGACCATTTTCGTGAGAGTCTATTCTCATGGGACTACTTTTGCAATTTACTCACAATTTTTCCTCCAATATTCTAGGGGTATAAAAGAAAAAAATATTCCATTTTCATTTCCATTGAAAAATTTATAACCAAACGCCCTTAGTAAAATAGTTCATAAATAACCCACTTATGATGCCTTGTACTCTTCAACATCAATAACTTCACTCAATAAAATACAGTTCATACTTCTCTTTGCTCGATCATCATATATAAGAAAGAGATTCTTGTAAACTTGGTTTTCCTATAATAAAGTCAAGAATATTTTATTTTTATATTTATTATTGTCATCATTTTGGGAGCATTTCAAAAGGAAATTAAATACGTCAATATCCAAAACTGTAGATCCGCTGCAAGATTAAGATGGAGTAAAGCTCCCATTGAGTAGATTAGGTTAATTGAAGGCAGAGTATACTTTGAATCAGTTTCACTGTTGATTAGTGTTAAAATTGCTTAAAATTCATGTGATTTATTTGCTTAATTTAATAAGATTTCTTGCATTATTTACACTAAATTGACTGATTGCACTTGAGATGAGAAGGGTATTATTTTGTTATTTTTGTAGGTAAATTGAGCATTTTTTATGCAAAGTACATGCTCATTATTTAATGAGTCAATTGAAGGAAAAAAAATACAATAAGAATTAATTAAAAAAAAAAAAGAAGAAAGAAAAAAAAAAAGGAAAATTAAAGCCCACTTTTTGAGCCCAAGTCACGGCCCAATTTCAAGTAAAAGGCTGTCCATTTGATGAGTGAAGGAAGGCAGCCCATCAGGAAAATGAAAGAGGAGCTCGTCTCTTAATAAAAAAAAAAAAAAAAGGAAGGCACGTGACATCTGATGAGGAAGAGTTGCTTTGGGAGGAAAAAAACGCTATCAAGGTTTTAAGCGTTTTTCTTCACATTATCCACATTCATTCTCTTCACTCTTTACTCTTTCCTTAGATTTACACACAAATAAACACATAGTTTAGATGTTCTTCATACTTATTTTAATTTCTTGCAAATTAGATATAGATTTCTTACAATCAAGTGTAATGCACTCTCACAAGGTGACATCTCTCCTTATCTCATTTATTTATTGGTTAATTTATTTTTAAAAATATTTTCCCTAATTTTGAGTTTCATGGGTTTATTGTTTAAATTCATGTTTGGCTAAATTTTTGTAGTGTTTGGGTGTGATGACTTTTAGATGAGTTAATTATGGTGATAATATGATTGGGTGTTTCAATTATGGGGTTGATTGATTATTCTTTTGTGCTTTGAATGAATTAATTGCTTGATTATGTCTTGAACGTCCCTTGTTTGATGAATTAATTATCACAAAGATATTTGAGTAATTGAATTATTGGCTAGAGTGTTAGATTTTAATTTTGTTATTGATATCAATATTGGATTAATGCAAGGATATTTGGTTAATTTCACTAGAACCCGCATTTGAGTACATTGATTGCTTGATTTTATCGCTTGTAATTAGTGAGGGGGTTAGAGTGTTGTTTCTAACAATCTTACATGTTTAATTGATCATGCATACCCTAGGCTTACCAAGTACGGTTGTGTGTGGACTTTAGTTAAATATCCCCTATCATCACCCCTTGTAATTGATTTCGCAATTGTATGTTGCATACGAGTCTTTGGTAATTTGCACCCAAACACCCAAATTTGATATTTCTTTGCTTGGGTATTTGTTTGTTTAGTTTTATTAATTAATTGTTTTAGTGTTATTTAAATATTTGCATATCCGTGTAAGCTTCTATAATACTATGACAACGATTAATCTCATGGCTTTATTTCTCCTAGTCTTGTGAGTTCGATAAACGATTGGTCTTAAATATTTTTATCACTAGAAATTACAACCGATCAACCGTTGTGTGTATTTTTTAACTGTATTAGTTATTTTATTAAAAGATATTATTTTAATAATAATAATAATAATAATAATAATGTATAATGAAAACAACTAATTAATACGTACTGTTTGAGTTGCACAGTAAAACTATTTTAAAATATTTGAGAAGGGGATTACGGCCCATTCAAGAATGTTCTTGCAGGTGGGCTTTCCTCGCTTAAGGGAGAAAAATGGGCCAAACGTAAGAAGATTATAAATCCTTTTTTCATGTCGACAAATTGAAGGTAAACTTTTTATAATTTTTATTTTTTTTTTGGAATTATTTTGTTAGAAGTGAAGCTAATTAATATAATTTTTAAGAGTGACAATTGGATATATCTATATACAAACTCTTTTGTAAAATTTATTCTCCGTATGAAATTGATATCATTATATTTATTCAGTAATATCATATCATTTATTTAGTAATATCATTATATTTATAAACTAATACCACAGTGCTAAATGTTATGGTATTATTTTATATGAGTAATGGTATTAGTAAATGAATGTAGGTATTAGTTTCATACGCTAAACAAGATTATCTGGGAACTACTTATATTTATATATTGGGAGCAACAACGAAGGTGGAAAGAAGGATATTTGAGTTGCAAAGAGACAAAACTAAGCTCATTTCCAGCTATTGCCATTACTGGATGCAGATAAAAAAGCATAATTATTAATATTTTTTGGTAAATTCTTGTACACATTAGTTACACAGTGCAATTGATGTATTTTTTTAAAAGTATTAATTATTTTCACTGGACAATATTAGTTATTTTCACTAAACAGTATTAGCTATTTTCATTATTATCATTGAAGAGTGGGAAAAATGTTTCTTTAGACCCATAACTTAGTTGGTTGAAGGGGGCTTAGCCCACTTGGCCACCAGGTTCCCACTTTAGTGGGAGACCTGGGTTCGATTCCCTTTGAAAACGAATTTGGAGTGGGGGGTTATAAGGAGGCTTGGAGAATTTGGAATTGTAAGGAAACTTGGCGAACTAACTTCTAATCACTAACAACTAACATTTACCGATTAAAAAAAAAAAAAAAAAAAAACTTAGTTGGTTGTGTTTTATGAACAATAATTTTATGGGTCTGTGAATGTAGGACATTACATTATAAAATCTGTATATGTAGGATAATCAATCGCACATGAGTTGCACCATTGTCCTATATTTATAAATTTACGGGCTTGTAAATAAAGAACATTATGTTTTTAAAGTATGTAAATGTAGAACAATCATGCAAGTCACATAACATTTTCGTTTATGGCGATTGTTTCTAGTGTTCTTCATGGGGTGAGACAAGATGATCCTTTGTCTCCGCTCTTTTTCTGCTTGTTAATTCATTGACAATTCCCACATATAAAAATCTGCAGCACGTGTGCATGCTGATTATTTTAAAGACACTTTGCCAGCGAATTAACCTAGAGTGCAAGTAATGTCATAACCATGGACTTTTAATTTCTTTTTACATAGGTTTATTTTTTTTTTATCAGGGAATTTCTTTTTACGTAGTATATTATAAAATATTATGTAGTTTTGACATTTCACATATTATTGACTTTTAAATACTTTTTACATGCATATACTCCCTCTATCCACCAAAAGTATGTTCATACCGTTTTTTTAACAATTTATTTTGTTTCACCATTCAACCATCGGTTATTTTTTTCACATGTTATTGACTTTATATTCATAAACAATCACTTAACTCATAAATGACTCACACAATATCTCAAAATACTCTTATTTTCATCTACTTTATCTACGTGTTTTTAAAACCTGTCAAAACCAAACGAGCATACTTTTAGTGGACGGAAGGAGTATATTATAGACTCAATTTTGTATAGAAAATATTATGTAGCTTCAAAGTGTTGACATTTCACATATTATTATTGACTTTTAAATTCTTTTGACATGCATAGTGTATATATTAAATTCTGAATTTGGTATGGAAAAAATATGGATCTTGAAAGTGTTGACATTTCACATATTACACGATATATACTGACAATTGCAGGACACAAGTACCGACATAAACTTGCACGTATTCCACGATACTGATAATTGCAACACACAAGTTTATACCGACATAAACTTGCACGTATTCCTTTCAAAAAAAAAAAAACTTGCACGTATTTAATTATTTATTGTTTCCATTTTCCACGGCTATCTTACTAATTGCTCGACAAGGGAGATTTATACCCGTAAATTATATGTAAAAAATCACTTGAATGCCACGATAGATGATATATCTACTTATAATTTTTTATTTTGATTTATTTTACGATTTCTCAAAGTCCATGCTCTGGGCTGTAATTTGACCTCGAGTTTTTTTTTTTTTTTTTTTTTTTTTGCAATTGATCGTGAAAGGAAAAATTATAGTTTTAGTCTCATGAGAAATTTTCAATAACAATGATAGTCCCACGTTCTTTTTTGGTTCTTTTTTTTTTTTTTTTTTGTAAAAATAGTCCCGATCATTATTTTTTTAGGACCAATACTGCAATTTTATCTCATTCTCTAGGGACCAAGACTGCAATTTATCATTCCCTTGGGACCAAAATTGTAATTTTTTTGGACTAAAAATGTCAAAAAATATTACGGGACCAAAAGTGTAAAAAAAAAAAACAAAAAAAACTATTTTACAAACCACCCATTAATGCAATTTGCCCTATTAAGAAATTCATTACTTTTTATAGAAGCGTAAAAATTTATACTACTCTCTTGGCATTTTAAAATAATCACGTACGTAGTTTTTTTAATTAATTAAGAATGATTTATAAATTAAGCTTAATAGTTGAATGCGTTTATTTTACGTTATTAACCAAAAATAGAGCAGAGCATTCTCCCTATATATTAGGTTCAAAATGTTGTAGTATAGAGAAATATTCATCCTAATTCATCTAGAACAGAAAAAATGACATCAATTGCATCCTCCATCCCTTCTAAGTTTAAGCACCTCAATGACCCAACTGCTTTAAGCTGTGAGTCATTGCCAGTCGTTGATTTCGCTGCACTTAGCGCGGACGATCCTGATCAACGTTCCAAAGCCATTGACGACCTCTCCAAAGCATGTCAAGAATGGGGCTTCTTCACTGTAAGAAGACTATTCATCAATTCTTTATGTGTAGATATGCATTTTTTTATCAGGCAAATGGTGACTCGAACCCATAACTTTAGGATTCAAGCAATGGCGGAGGTAGGATTAAAAAATAGGGGGATGTAGACAAATGTTAAATACTATTATTTGTCAAAAAATTTATAAAAATAAAGATTGCCCAGATGGATTAGTAGCTCACTTCATACGTATAAGGTTGTGGGTTTGAACTTGGGGCCAAATATATTTTTGTTTTTTCTTTTTAAAAATAAGGGGGATACAGCCAACTATTTTTTTTTTCTTTTTAAAAAATGAGGGGGCTACAGCCATGCCCACCCTCCGCCTTGGGTTTAAGTAGTTGGGCTTCTTTTTTTTTTTCTTTTTAAAAATGAGTGGGATACAGTCAACCATTTTTTTTTCCTTTTTAAAAATGGGGGTGGCTACAGCCAATCATGTCCACTCTCCGCCCTTGGGTTTAAGTAGTTGGGCTCTTTTCTTAAAATTAAAAAAAAAATGAGGGGCTATAGCAAACCATTTTTTTTATCCTTTTTAAAAAGGGATAATTGCACATTTGGTCCTTCAAGAATTTTTTGATTTCAAAATAGTCCTTTTTCATGCATATTTGGCCATATACTAATATTCCGTCAATATTTGACGGATTTTGAGTGCGTAAATAAAATGCGCCATTAAAGTTTGCACTTTTAGTCCTTCAAATTTGCACTTTTAGTCCCGCATGTTTGCACTTTTAGTCCCACAATTTCAGCACTTAACGAAATCCATAAACTTAATTAACGGTTAGGACTAAATATGCATGTAAAATAACTATTTGCAAATATAAGGACCAACTGTGAAATTGAAAAATTCCTACTGGACCAAATGTGCAATTAACCCTTTTTAAAAATGAGGGGGCTACAGCCAACCCCAGCCATGCGGCCCATGCCCACCCTCCGCCCTTGAGTTTAAGTAGTTGGACACTAACCACTTGAATTATACCACTTTGTCAATACATTTATTTATTTATTTGTGAGTGCAGCTGGTGAATCATGGGGTACCTGAAGATTTGATGAATGCAACATTTTCAGCAATGGAAGATTTTTTCAATTTGGAAGAGAGTATGAAGATGCAGTACGCGCCAAAGAGCGCTGCAGATTATGCTATTAAGTATATCGGCTTTGATAAGTATGATAACCCGAACCAGACGTTTGCTTTCTGGGGGGAGAAGTTTACACTCCACGTGCACCCGAAATTTCACTGCCCCGACACACCCCGATCCTTAAGGTACACGCGTAGTCCCAGGGACGGGTCCAGGAATCCATCAATATTGTAATCTTGAACACCATATCCATTAATATAGGGAATGTCAGATTACATTCCTCTTTAAAATTTAAATCGTATTTGGTTCCATAATTTTCCGACAAAATTCTTCTAGTCCAAAAAAAATATATATATCGGTTAAATGGTGACTCAAACTCATGACCTTTTGGACATAGATAATGGAGTTCTAACCACTTGAGCTATACTACTTTGTATCTAGTCCAAAATAATTAATTTTGTTGATTTAGTCTCAATTTCTCTGATAGTGTTCAATTGGTCCCGAATCGAATGGAAAATTAAAAACGTGTTTTTCCTGCACGTGCTTGCCACATGAACTCCAAAAAATTGAAATGGTTAATGATGACCTATGAAATGGTATAAAACAAAAGGAAAAAAATCAGATATATTAAAAATATCATGTTAGCACCCTTGCTGGAAAATCACACATTTAGTAGTTCACGTGACAAGCACATGCAAGAAATCGGCGTCATCTTGATTATTTTTGTCCGATTTAGAACCAAAATCGAATGTTGTCAGAGAAACTGGAACTAAATCGACGAAATTAACTTTGTTGGGACTAAATTTATTCATTCAAATAGTTATGAGACCAGATATGATTTTTTTTTCTAGATTTCCTTATTTAAAATTTATAAGTCTCTTGATTTTGTAGCACAATACAACATTATAGCTGGCTTTGGGTTTTACAGGGAAGCCGTGCTAGGGTATAGCGAAAACACCCGAAGAATATCTCGAAAACTAGTGGAAGCCGTTTCGGATGCTCTGCAATTGGAACGAGGCTACGCAGATCGAGTTTTGGGGCTCGACTCGAGCTCTCAAGCAATAGTTGGACATAAATATCCGGCGTGCCCTCACCCTGATCAAGCAATTGGCATCATACCACATACCGATCCTGGCCTTTTCACACTTTTGATACATAATGGTGTACCTGGCTTGCAAATTGAGCATAATGGCCAGTGGTTTAACGACGACTCTCCCAAGAATACTTTAGTGGTTAACGTTACCGACCAACTTGAGGTAATGATACGAAATGATTTTTTTAGTCCTATAAGTAATTTCAATTTCAATTTTAGTCCAGTTGACTTTCACAAAAGTAGAAGTAATCATGTAGTAATATATATATATATATATATATATTTTGTTATTTTAGTCTGGTAATTGACTTTAGGAGGTGCAACATCCGATCAATTGGCACTATGTGACAGAGTCTGATATGTAACCCAGATGTTTCACCTCTTATAACCAGTGATCGGGCAAAAACTTTCAAAAAATAAAAGATACACGACTATATTTAATTCGTGAAAACTGACATGGCTGAAATCAAAAAAGGGGTAAATTATAGAATTTAAATTTAATATATATATATATATATATATCAGTTTCCCTATATTGACCCCTAAGTTTTGTGATATTTAACTATTTCACAATAGTATTTCATTTACTATTTTATTTTCTGAATTTCATGCATGAGCAATTTACCATCATCTATTTCTTTATTTCATAATGAAATTAAGAAAACCGGATAATAAAATATATAATAAGTTGGTAGAAAAATTTAGACTATGGTAAATTGGACACAAGAAAGTGAAATATGTAGTAGATGGATTTTATTGTTAAGTAATGTTGTTGGTAAAAAATTGTAGATTATGGTAAGTTAGACACATGAAAAATTAAAATCCAGAAAGTGAAATATATAATAGATGGAATTTCATTGTGGAATGAATCCATGTCTAATGTTTGACTGATTGGATGCTGTTAATATTGCAATTTTTGCAAATTTGTTAGGATGATTAAAAATAAATAAACTCATAGTCATATATATTAGGTTTTGTTACATGCATACAACTTTAGACTAACTCAAGTCATAATATTTTAGTTAATGCTAAACTAGTAGAATGCAATATATGGTGATACGTATATGCTCATTTTTGTACATATATAAGTAGGTACAATTTAAAATAATGAAAATTTTTATATACATTGGACAGACTTTTACTAATGGGAGATACAAGTCTATCAACCATAGAGTGGTGGTGAATGAAGAAAGAGAGAGGTTTTCCATAGCTTCATTCTATGCCCCATCGAATGAGGCCGTCGTCGGCCCTGCTGCTCCGCTTGTGGAAAAAGATGGCCGTGCAATGTTCCGTTCGGTACCGTATGAAGAGCTCGTGGAGTGGCAGCTGGCGAAAGCTCTTTCTCATGTGGAATCTCCAGCCTTGCGTTGAATAGTAATAGTATGTGTTTGTTTGGATTTCAAATTGGGATTTAATGACTTTATATCAAATCAATTATGTTAGAGGTTTGCTCGATCAAAAAAAAAAATTATGTTAGAGTTTTGATGTTATATTATGAAATTTGGTGTTTGTAATAATTGGATAATTATGTATTTATTTTAAAAGTATTTTGTATATGTTTGGTGGTTAGGATTTTATAGGGTAGAATTTTGAAAATTTTGTGATATAATGTGATTGTTATATTTCAGAAAATAATGTAAAATGATTGATTGAGTGTATTAGGGAAATTGTGTTTGAATATGTGATAAAATATTGTGTTTGCACTAAATATTATTTTAGTTAAAAAAAAAAAAAGTTTAATGGGTTCTATTCGTATAAATAGTGAGCATTCTCTCACATTAATAATATCTTGTATACACCATGTCAATCAAATACATTTCTAAACGATATTAATTATTATTACTGAACAATATTAATTGGCGAAGTCTTGTGAACAAGTTTCATCGTGGTACTGGTTTGAAAGATATTAGTTTCATAATTGTATGAGTTATTTATGCTACAAGACATTAGTTTTCAATGGTAATACCATTGTTTCATTATAAGGTATTATTTGTAAACCAGTTTCACGGTGAAACTGATTCACACAAGACCAACTCTATTTTTTTAGAAAACAAAAAAACAAAAAATTTCATTCAAGAAAATATTAATTGATAGTATTAATTATTTCACTGAACAATATTAATTACTCCCCTGTCCCGACGAAAGTTTCTCACCGCTTTTTGGGACAATAATTAAGGAATTAAGTATAATAATAGTATAGTACAAGTGATGTGATGGAAAGTAATAAAAATGTGTAATGAAAAGGTGTAAAAGTGTATTAAATATATTATTGGGTATACTAAAAAAGAAATGTAAACTTTAATTGGGACGAAACAAAATGAAAAATAGAAAACTTACACATATGACGGAGGGAGTATTTTTATTAAACAATTTTGATTGTGCACTAGTTACACCGTACTGCTGATAAAGTAGACATGATCTTGTTATTTGTTGTATGGAAACCTAGATAATTGATGAGGTGACACATCTAGCAGCAGAGAAGCAAACATCAGAAATCTGTAAGAATTCATGTCTGAGAGCTGGCGGTTCCATTCTTCACTAACGATCGTTGCCTAGCTCTCCGCTTACGCCATTCCTCGAGGGCTACCATCATTCCAACAATTAAGTTAAATAAGACTATTAGGAGGCATCTGAATGGAGTGATTTGAAATCAAGGAACTTTATATCATACATTTACAAATTAAAATGGAGAAAAACTAAATGAATGGATTTGGTTCACACAAATTGAGAGGTGTTATCTCAAATAATCAGATATCATTGATGTATTATGTCTGTTTGGAAGGTTGTTGTTTAGTTGAATCAGATTCCAAATGTTTCAAAATCAGTTTGTAGGTTTTGTGCAGAAAGTTAGTTAAATAACTAACTTTCTCGGCCAGGTTGGTGATTTGCTGGTTCAATGTTAGAAGGGTCATATCTTGAGGTTGGCTTTTCGGAATCAAGTGAGGTTTGTTGCAACTGAAGAATCGAGAGATAATTAGTTTCCAAGTTACTGAAAACACACAATTTTTCAGCTTCTAGTTTGAGTGTTCTTGAGTGTATGAATGTTCTTTTCATACTGCAACTCATTGTACTTCTGTAATTCATCATCTCAGAGATAATAAAAGTTTTGGAGAGGCCCTACAGTGGATGTAGATCATTTTTGATCGAACCACTTAAATCGTTTGTGTTCTTGTTCATTAGTTACAAGTTTTTCATTCAATCTTCTTTGATTCTTTGTTAAGAGATCATTGTATTGCATAAATCAGCAATCACATTGATTTGGAGGCTTGATTATCTTGACAATTGGCGCCGTCTGTGGGAAACATCAAGCCAATAAGATCAAAGAAGGAATCATGGGTGGATCTACCAAGTTTGATATTGAGAAATTTTCTGGAACTTCAGATTTTGGGCTGTGGAGAATCAAGATGAGAGCTCTGCTTGTTCAGCAAGGTTTAGAAGATGCTCTTGAGTATGATCTTCATACAGAAACTGATGAATCTGATGATGAAAAGTCTGAGAAGAAGAAGAAACTGATGGTTAAGGCTCACAGCACAATCATTTTGTGCCTTGGTGATAAGGTACTCAGAGAAGTCTCTAAAGAAAAGACTGCTAAAGGTGTGTGGGATAAGCTTTCAAGCATCTACATGATGAAATCTTTGGCAAATCGATTGTACATGAAGCAGAAGATATATGCTTTCAGGATCATGGATGACAAACCTATCTTGGAGCAGGTTAGTGAATTCAATAAAATCCTGGATGATCTTAAAGATATAGAAGTGAAGCTGGAGGAAGAAGATAAAGCACTATTACTTCTAAGTGCTCTTCCAAATCCTTTGAAAACTTCAAGGATACTATTCTATTTGGAAGACAAGACTCCATAAGTCTTGAAGATGTACAATTGGCTCTGAAATCAAAAGAGTTGCAGAAGTTCTCTGATAATGGAAAATTTGTTACTAGTGAGGGCCTTGCAATCAAAGGTAATAAGTCAAGAAATCTGGTTTCAAGAAATGGCAAAATCCTCAAGGCAAGAAGGAGGGAAAGAAACAATTTGATGCATCAAATGAAGGAGAAAACAGAAAGTGTTTTCATTGCCATGAACCAGGTCATTTCAAGAAGAATTATCCCAAGTGGAAGAAAAACAAAGACAAGGAGAGTGACAATGCTGGAAAAGAAAAGAAGCAAGCAAATCAAGTTATGGATGCAAATAAAGAAGCAGGTTATGAATCATCAGAAGTTCTAATTGTTTCCACATCAGAAGAGAAGTTAGAATGGATTCTTGACTCTGGGTGTTCTTTTCATATGAGTCCAGTTAAAGAATGGTTTCAAGATTTCAAATATCAAAATGGTGGTTCAGTTCTCTTGGGCAACAATCAGACTTGCAAAGTTAAAGGCATTGGATCAGTTCATCTCAGAATGTTTGATGGAGTAGTGAGAATACTCAGAAATGTGAGGTATGTTCCTGATCTTAGAAGGAATCTCATATCTCTTGGCATGATGGATTCAATGGGATATAAATTTCAGTCAGAAAATGGTGAGCTTGTTGTTTCAAGAGGAGAAACTGTTGTATTGAAGGGCATCAGAAGGAATGATTTGTATTTTCTTAAAGGCAAGGTGGCTTCTGGAAATATTAATCTTACCAAAGAAGCTGATAACACTTTTCTATGGCATAAGAGGCTTGCTCATGTGAGTGAAAAAGGGCTTCAAGAACTGTCCAAGAAAGGGCTACTAAATGGTGACAAAATCACTAAGATTGACTTATGTGAGCATTGTGTTTATGGCAAGGCAAAGAGGTTGAAGTTTGGTACTAGCAATCATACCACAAAGGGCATACTTGACTATGTCCATTCAGATTTATGGGGTCCAGCCAGAAATCAGACAAGGAATGGAGGTAGATATTTCATTTCCATGATTGATGATTATTCAAGAAAGGTGTGGGTGTATGTTTTGAAAGAAAAATCAGAAGCATTCACAAGTTTTAAGCAGTGGATAACTGAAGTTGAAAATATCAGTGGTAAGAGGTTGAAACACCTAAGAACTGATAATGGTTTAGAATATCTTTCTGAGGAATTCAATTCATTTTGCAAAGAAAAGGGTATAGTAAGGCACAAAACTGTGCCTGGTACACCACAGTAGAATGGGGTCTCAGAGAGGATGAATCAAACATTACTAGAAAGAGTGAGATGCATGCTTAGCAGCTCAGGTTTGCCTAAATCTTTCTGGGGAGAAATTGTTACTACTGCAGCATACTTAATCAATAGGAGTCCATCAACAGCTTTGAAGTTTAAAACTCCTGAAGAAGTTTGGTCAGGCCATCCAGCAGATTATTCTAATCTCAGAGTTTATGGTTGTCTAGCCTATGCACATGTCAAGCAAGATAAGCTTGAACCCAGGGCATTAAGGTGTGTTTTCATTGGCTATCCAGCAGGAGTGAAAGGCTATAGGTTGTGGTGTATTGAAAAGGGGAAAGAAAAATGCATCATCAGCAGAGATGTTACATTTGATTAGCATACAATACCTTTGAAAGCCAACAGCAGAGGTGATTCTGAAAATCAAGAAGACAATACACAGGTTGAGGTGGAGCTTCAAGATATAAGAAGTCATGCTCATGAAGATAATAATGAGCAGTAGGATACTCAAAATCTTGATAGTGATGAAGATTATCAAGATTATCAGTTGGCAAGAGATAGAGTTAGAAGAGATATTCATCCACCTCAGAGATATGGTCATGCTGATATGATCTCTTTTGCTTTGTGTACTACATTTGAGGTGGAGACTTATGAGCCAAAGTCTTACACTCAAGCTATCAAATGCAATGAAAGTGACAAGTGGATTGCTGCAATGGAAGAAGAACTAACCTCCTTAGAAAAGAATCAGACTTGGGAGATTACAGAAAAACCAAAGAACAAGAAGCTTGTGGGGTGCAAGTGAATTTTCAAGAAAAAATCAGAGGCTTAGAAAGGGGGAAGTATCAGATTCAAAGCAAGGCTTGTAGCTAAGGGATTCACTCAGACAGAAGGGGTGGATTACACAGAAATTTTCTCACCTGTGGTAAAGCACTGTAGCATCAGGATTCTCCTTGCTTTGGTGGCTCAGTTTGATTTAGAGTTACATCAGATGGATGTAACCACTGCATTTCTTCATGGAAATCTAGAAGAGAAGATCTACATGAAAATTCCAGAAGGTGTTCATGTTCAAAATACAGAAAATAAGGTGTGCTTGCTTAAGAAGTCTCTTTATGGCCTCAAGCAAAGTCCTAGAAGGTGGTATCTCAGGTTTGATGAGTACATGAACTCAGTGGCAGGTTTCACTAGAAGCTTGTATGATAGTTGTGTTTATATTAAAAAGGATTCTCACTGCTATACATATCTTTTACTATATGTTGATGATATGCTTATTGCTAGTAATTCACTTGATGGTATTGAAGCTGTGAAACAGATTTTGAAAGCTGAGTTTGAAATGAAGGATCTAGGAGAGGCAAAGGTGATTCTTGGGATGGAAATCAGAAGGGAAAAGGGCTCAATTCAGCTGAATCAGAGTTCTTACTTGAAGAAAGTGTTGGAAAAATTCAGGATGAAACAAGCAAAGCCTGTGTCAACTCCCTTAGGACAGCATCTGAAGTTGTCAGCTCATCAGTGTCCTAAAAATAATGAAGAAAGATCTCAAATGAACAAGATCCCATATGCAAATTCAGTGGGAAGTTTGATGTATGCAATGGTGTGCTCAAGACCAGATTTAACTCATTGTATGAGTGTTCTTAGCAGATATATGGGGGATCCAGGATCAGATCATTGGAATGTTATGAAGTGGGCTATGAGATATGCTCTTGGTACAATTCAGAGGGGTTTGAAGTTCCAAAAATGCACAGAAGGAGGAGATGCTCTCATTGGCTATGTTGATGCTGATTTTGCAGCAAATGTAGACACTAGAAAGTCTCTTACTGGTTATATGTTCACTTTGTTTGGCACAGCAATCTCATGGAGATCATCTCATCAGTTCATTGTTGTTCTTTCCACCACAGAATCAGAATTTGTGGCATTAACTGAAGCTGTGAAAGAAGGATTATGGTTGAAAGGCATAGTTAAAGATTTTGGAATTTTTCAGAGGAGTGTGACTGTCTATTGTGATAATCAGAGTGTCATTCACCTTGCAAAACATCAAGGTTTTCATGAGAGGACGAAGCACATTGATGTGAAGCTTTATTTTGTTAGAGATGTTGCTGAAAAAGGGGTGATCAAAGTAGCAAAAATAGCTACTAAGGAGAATCCAGCTGATGCATTCATTAAGGCATTGCCAAAATCAAAGTTTGAGCTATGTCTTAGGCTCATTGGAATGTATTGAAGATCTGTTCGAAGCTGTTTTGCTGCTCAGCTTAGTTAAAGGCAGTGATAGGGTGCTTGTTATGTTCCATTCTCTTATGTGATTCTTTGAGCTAAGGTGGAGATTTGAGAGGTGTTATCTCAAATAATCAGATATCATTAATGTATTATGTCTGTTTGGAAGGTTGTTGTTTGGTTGAATCAGATTCCAAATGTTTCAAAATCATTGGTGATTTGCTGGTTCAATGTTTGAAGGGTCATATCTTGAGGTTGGCTTTTCGGAATCAAGTGAGGTTTATTGCAACTGAAAGCTCACGTGGCAGGCTTCAATTTGAAGTGGATAACTGCTTTGGCAACTAAGAAGAATCGAGAGATAATTAGTTTCCAAGTTACTGAAAACACACAATTTTTCAGTTTCTAGTTTGAGTGTTCTTGAGTGTATGAATGTTCTTTTCATACTGCAACTCATTGTACTTCTGTAATTCATCGTCTCAGAGATAATAAAAGTTTTGGAGAGGCCCTACAGTGGATGTAGATCATTTTTTATCGAACCACTTAAATTGTTTGTGTTCTTGTTCATTAGTTACAAGTTTTTCATTCAATCTTCTTTGATTCTTTGTTAAGAGATCATTGTATTGCATAAATCAGCAATCACATTGATTTGGAGGCTTGATTATCTTGACACAAATATTACTTATAAGCGAGAGAATTTCAAATACCCAACAAAATCTAGTCATTTGAAATCCTCTAACTTCTCCCACTTGTGCTTAATATTTGGGTGAATCAAATCCATTCATTTAATTTTTCTCCCCACTTGTGCTTAATATTTTCCAGCGAAAATGGGACTAATGTCATGGGTTCTTTTAGTAATAGAACAAACATAGAAGGGGATTTGTAATTTACCCAAAAATATAACAAATTATAACTTAAAATTAAACAATGGACAAGTCAACTCATCTCGGAAACTTAATTAGATATCCAAGTTGATCAGCGATTGAGTGAAAATAAATTGTGCAAGAGTCATAAAACATTATAGGCCCAATATAAAATTGGAGTTCCTATAATGTATGAATAATAACATCAGTATTTGTGTGAGATCGATTTATAGAAATCATTCCGTGAAATGGATACAATATCTTAAGTCCAAATCAATTAAATAAATTAATATTTTTAAATAAAAATGAGTTGAAGATATTAATTGGAGTTTTGTCTTTTGAAATAAAAGCGGTTTCAAACAAAACTTTCAAATAAATAAAAATCAAATCAAACTAAAATCGTATGAAGTAAGTATAATCAATTTTGACAAGATTTAAGTAATTTAATGTAACTTAATTCTAAGGGTGTCGGTCTTTTCTCTTTCACGAGTTGTCAGACAGCGATTAAAAATTGACACAAAATTAATAAATAAAGTTTCATGTATCGTGGCAATATTTAATTGATTTTCTGTATTTTAAATTACGGACATGAAGATCTTTAAGATAGCCGTGGGAAATGGAAACAATAAACAAATTAATAATTATATAATAAAAATATGTCAACTATTATTTATTAATTGAAGTATGTGTTAACAGCTAGCCGATGGACTGTACGATCTGTACTTTACAAAATTTAAAAATAGATATTATTAAAAGAATTTGAAAGATTTTTTTTTTATCGGGCAAATAGTGATTTAAACTCATGACTTTACGGAATAGATAGTGAAACTCTAACCACTTCATTAGAATTTGAAAGATTTCTATCTCATCTAAAAGTTTGAAAGTGGACAATTTAATATGAATGAAATTGCTTTCTGTAGGAATCGGACCCATGTGGGCGTGAGCCTTTTGGCTCTGATACCATGAAAGAATTTCGTATTATTTAAAATTTCGAATTTGTAGTGAGATGATGAATTAATTAATTTACATAATTCCTTAATAGAATAGAATCAAAAGGAGGTTTTAATGAAATTTCACAAATAGGACTATTTTAGACAAAAAACACACAAAAAAATGCTAGTGAGCTAACAAATTCACATAAGCGTAACCGAAGGTCGACCTGATTAACCTGTAGCGGTTCATTTCACAAAGAATTATAACCATACAGGATATTTTCGTAAATTTGTGAAATTCATGGGTTCTTTTTTTTTTTTTAAAATATTTTTTTCCTATTCAACTATAATTATTTATATTTTCCATGCTCCGATAGAGATTGTTATTTTATTCAGGTTGATATATATATTTTATTCAGGTTGTTATTTTAGTCAGAATGATAATTATATTTTAAATTCCATGCTCTACGCAAGATTATTACTCCAGTGTAATAATTTATATTTTCCATGATCTTGCTGATATTATTATTTTTATTATTGAACCGCCGAGATTATTATCTTATTCAAGTGTAATTATGTACTTTTTGATGGGGTTAAATGCAATCATTGCAAAAGTGGTCATTTTGTTAAGAACAATAGTCCTTTTTGTATAAAAAAGTGTAAAAAATAATTCTTGTGGGATCAATTTTGCAAATAAAATACACAAAGGACCATTTTCAAGCATGACACCAAAAGTACAATTATAAAAATTTTTTGGGACTATTTTTACATTTAACCCTTTTTGTTGAGGCGTTCTCTCACAGAAAGTCTCACATGAAACTGTTGAAAGTATTTTTAACTTAAATATATTCTTCCATTTAAGTCTCTCTCATTCTATTTTTAATTGGGAAAATTGTAGTTTTGGTCCCATGAGAAATTTTCAATGACAATGTTAGTCTCACGTTCTTTTTTGGTTATTGTTTTTGCAAAAATAGTCCCGACCATTATTTATTTAGGACCAAAACTATAATTTTATCTCATTCTCTTGGGACCAAAACTGCAATTTATCATTTAGTTGGGACCAAAACTATAATTTTTTTGGGACTAAAATGTCGGAAAATATAATGGGGCCAAAAGTGTAAAAAAAATAAAAAAAACCATTTTACAGACCACTCATTATCATGGGACCAAAAATACAATTTATTCTATTAAGAAATTCATTACTTTTTATAGAAGCATACTACTCTCGTGGCATTTTAAAATAATTAAGTAGGATTTTTAATTAATTAAGAATGATTTTTAAATTAAGCTTAATAGTTGAATGCGTTTATTTTACGTTATTAATCAAAAATAGAGCAGAGCATTCTCCCTATATATTAGGTTCAAAATGTCGTAGTATAGAACAGAAAAAATGACATCAATTGCATCCTCCATCCCTTCTAAGTTTAAGCACCTCAATGACCCAACTGCTTTAAGCTGTGAGTCATTGCCTGTCGTTGATTTCGCTGCACTTAGCGCGGACGATCCTGATCAACGTTCCAAAGCCATCGACGACCTCTCCAAAGCATGTCAAGAATGGGGCTTCTTCACTGTAAGACTATTCATCAATTCTTTATTTATAGATATGTATTTACAAAAATAAAAATTGTCTAGGTGGACCCATAACTTAGGATTTAAGCAAGGGAGGTAAGATTAAAAAATAGGGGGATGTAGACAAATGTTAAATTTCTTTTTATTTGTAACTTTTTTTTTTATAAAAATAAAAATTGTCCAGATGGATTAGTAGCTCACTTCATACGTATAAGGTTGTGGGTTTGAACTTGGGGCCTAATAAATTTTTGTTTTTTTTTTTTTAAAATAAGGGTTTTTTTTACAGCCAACTATTTTTTTTTTCTTTTTAAAAATGAGGGGGCTACAACCAACCCCAGCCATGCCCACCCTCCGCCCTTGGGTTTTAAGTAGTTGGGCTTTTTTTTCTTTTTAAAAATGAGTTTTTTTTAGTCAATGTTTTTTTTCCTTTTTAAAAATGGGGTGGCTACACCCAACCATGTCCACTCTCCGCCCTTGGGTTTAAGTAGTTGGGCTCTTCTCTTAAAATTTAAAAAAAAAAAATGAGGTTTTTATCCTTTTTAAAAATGAGGGGGCTTTTTAAAATGAACCTCAGCCATGCGGCCCATGCCCACCCTCCGCCCTTGGGTTTAAGTAGGTGGGCTCTAACCACTTAAGTTATATCATTTTGTCAATGTATTTATTTATTTATTTATTGTGAGTGCAGCTGGTGAATCATGGGGTACCTGAAGATTTGATGAATGCAACATTTTCAGCAATGGAAGAATTTTTCAATTTGGAAGAGGGTGTGAAGATGCAGTACGCGCCAAAGAGCGCTGCAGATTATGCTATTAAGTATATCGGCTTTGATAAGTATGATAACCCGAACCAGACGTTCGCTTTCTGGGGGGAGAAGTTTACGCTCCACATGCACCCGAAATTTCACTGCCCCGACACACCCCGATCCTTAAGGTACACAATATTATAATCTTGAACACCATTATGTAGGGAATGTCAGATTATATTCCTCTTTAAATTTTAAATCGTATTTGGTTCCATAATTTTCTAACAAAATTCTTCTTAGTCCAAAAAATATTAATTTCGTTGATTTAGTCTCAATTTCTCTGATAGTGTTCAATTGGTCCTGAATCGAATGGAAAATTAAAAACGACGTGTTTTTCTTGAACGTGCTTGCCACATGAACTCCAAAAATTGAAATGGTTAATGATGACCTATGAAATGGTATAAAACAAAGGAAAAAAAAAATCAGATATATTAAAAATATCATGTCAGCACCCCTGCTGGAAAACCACACATTTTGTAGTTCACGTGACAAGCACATGCAAGAAATCGGGGTCATCTTGATTTTTTTGTCCGATTTAGAACCAAAATCTAAAAGTCCGAACTTGTAGAGAGGTTGAAAATCAATCCATTTATAATCACCCCAATACTCCCCTCACTTGTGGACTAAAGTTTCTATGAAATAATTCTGTCTCATCTAAAAGTTCAAACTAGTTATGAGACCAGATCAATCCAATTATATCAAACCTAATAAGAACCAAAATTAAACGATTTAAATTTCTTTTCTAGATAGTTTCCGAGCAAATATGATTTAAACCATTAAACTCTTTCTTTTCTAGATTTCCTTATTTACAATTTATAAGTCTCTTGATTTTGTTGCACAATACAACATTATAGCTGGCTTTGGGTTTTTACAGGGAAGCTGTGCTAGGATATAGTGAAAACACCCGAAGAATATCTCGAAAACTAGTGGAAGCCGTCTCGGATGCTCTGCAATTGGAACGAGGCTACGCAGATCGAGTTTTGGGGCTCGACTCAAGCTCTCAAGCAATAGTTGGACATAAATATCCGGCGTGCCCTCACCCTGATCAAGCAATTGGCATCATACCACATACTGATCCTGGCCTTTTCACACTTTTGATACATAATGGTGTACCTGGCTTGCAAATTGAGCATAATGGCCAGTGGTTTAACGACGACTTTCCCAAGAATACTTTACTGGTTAACGTTGCCGACCAACTTGAGGTAATGATACGAAATAATTTTTTTAGTCCTATAAGTTATTTCAATTTCAATTTTAGTCCTATCGACTTTCACAAATTGAAAATAATCATGTAATTTTATTTTTTTGTTATTTTAGTCCGGTAACCGGCTTTAGGAGGTGCAACATCCGATCTTTTGGCACTATGTGGTAGAGTCTGATATGTAACCCGGATGTTTCACCTCTTATAACCAGTGATCGGAAAAAATCTTTCGAAAAATAAAAGATACACGAATATATTTAATTCGTGAAAACTGACATGGCTGAAATCAAAATAGGGGTAAATTATAGATTTAAAAAAAAAAAAAAAACTGTTTCCCTAATATGAATCCCTAAGTTTTGTGATATTTAACTAATGCTTGAGCCGCGTGGATCGCTATTTCATTTACTATTTTATTTTCTGAATTTCATCCATGTGTCCAATTTACCATCATCTATTTCTTTATTTCATAATGAAATTAAGAAATCCGGATAATAAAATATATAATAAGTTGGTAGAAAAATTTAGACTATGGTAAATTGGACACAAGAAAGTGAAATATATAGTAGATGGATTTCATTGTTAAGTAATGTTGTTGGTAGATTATGGTAAGTTAGACACATGAAAATTAAAATCCAGAAAGTGAAATATATAATAGATGGAATTTCATTGTGGAATGAATCCATGTCTAATGTTTGACTAATGTTTGACTGATTGGGATGTTGTTAATATTGCAATTTTTGCAAATTTGTTAGGATGATTAAAAATAAATAAACTCATAGTCGGGATTAGATTAGACACCTTTATTGAAATGGTCCTCTAAAACTTTAAAATCCACTACACATATTTGGTGAAATATACCTTTAATAAATGGTCCTCTAATTATCTATTTTTCAATTTAGTCCACTATATTTACATATTTTGCCAATTTAGTCCACTATGTTTACATGTTTTGCCAATTTAGTCCAAATTGATTGGATGACTGAAAAATATTAATATTGCAATTTTTGCAAATTTATTATTGATAAAATAGATGATTAAAAATAAATAAATTGATAAGGTAGATAATTAGAGGACCATTTCATATAGAGGACGAAAATTCATAGTCATATTTTAGGTTTTGTTACATGCATACAACTTTAGACTAACTCAAGTCATAATATTTTAGTTAATGCTAAACTAGTAGAATGCAATATATGGTGATACGTATATGCTCATTTTTGTACATATATAAGTAGGTACAATTTAAAATAATGAAAATTGTTATATACATTGGACAGACTTTTACTAATGGGAGATACAAGTCAATCAAGCATAGAGTGGTGGTGAATGAAGAAAGAGAGAGGTTTTCCATAGCTTCATACTATGCCCCGTCGAATGAGGCCGTCGTCGGCCCTGCTGCTCCGCTTGTGGAAAAAGATGGCCGTGCAATGTTCCGTTCGGTACCGTATAAAGAGCTCGTGGAGTGGCAGCTGGCGAAAGCTCTTTCTCATGTGGAATCTCCAGCCTTGCTTTGAATAGTAATAGTATGTGTTTGTTTGGATTTCATATTGGGATTTAATGACTTTATGTCAAATCAATTATGTTAAGAGTTTTGATGTTATATTATGCAATTTGGAGTTTTTAATAATTGGATAATTGTGTATTTATTTTAAAAGTATTTTATATGTGTTTGGTGATTAGGATTTTATAGGGTATAATTTTGAAATTTTGTGATATAATTTGATTGTTATATTTCAGAAAATAGTGCAAAATGATTGATTGCGTTTGAATATGTGATAAAATATTGTGTTTGCACTGAATATTATTTTAGTTAAAAAAAAAAAAGTTTAATGGGTTCTATTCGTATAAATAGTGAGCATTCTCTCACATTAATAATGTCTTGTGTATACATCATGTCAATCAAATATATTTCTAAACGACATTAATTATTATTACAGAAGAATATTAATTGGCAAAGTCTTGTGAACAAGTTTTACCGTGGTACTGGTTTGAAGGACATTGGTTGTTTCATAATTGTATGAGTTATTTATACATATTAATTTTCAATGATATTAGTTATTTCATTAAAAGTCTTAGTTGTTTCATTAAAGAATATTAGTTGTTTTATTATAAGATATTAATTGTAAATCAATTTTACGGTGAAACTGATTCACACAAGACCAACTCTATCTTTTTGAGAAAAAAAAACAAAATTTCATTCAAGACAATATTAATTAATTAGTATTAATTATATCACCGAACAAAATTAATTAATTCCTCCATCAATTAGTATAACAAAACAACTAATACCCCTTAATGAAATAACTAATATCATTCAAAATTAATACTTTATAGTAAAAAAATTAATATGTTTTAATAAAACAACAATCAAAATAATTTTATAGTAAAATTTAATTAACCTATCTTTCAGAAATCTTTCCGGCCTCAGATTAATAAATTTTATTTTTTAGATCCCGGATTAATAATTAATCTATCTTTCGGGCTTGTACCGATAAAATTCCTAAAATTTATTATACAAAACTTTGTTTAATAATAAAAGTACACGCCATATATGATTGTAGAGAATAGTCAACTATGTATACGATATATAATTTGTATAGACTAGTCTTGTATTCTAATCTATTATAGCACATGAAATTTTATATTCCATTTTCGCATTTTATTATTAGTATACATTACGTGTATTTAATGACCCATCATCAATTAACATAAGTGAAAAAAAAAAAAAAATTGCAAGATAACGTGGAATAAATGATTTTAACTTAAAATAAAATGGTTTTAACATGTACATAGAAATGACACTGGTCATGTGTAGAAGCGGATCCACACTAGAGTATAAATTTTTTTTTTTTTGGTAATAAATATATTTGTAGAAATATTAACAAAATTTATATGTAAGATAGTTTGTACAGGAATAGGGGAAAAGTTGACACATTAAGAGGCCGATTGGCTAAATTTATTTTAAACATTTTATAAGAAATAAAGAGCATCTAATAAGAACTGAAGGTTTGCATTAACTAGGACACTTGAAAAATAAAATAGAAAATAAGAAGAGCACGCAGGCAACAGGAAAAAGTTTAGATGTATTACGAAAAGGGAACACATCAGAGATGATCTCTGTTGCAAAAATCTCGTCTAGGTACTAGGCTGTCGTCGGCTGATTTGATTTTTTACAAACCCGATTTTCTAGGCAAGATCTAGGCGGCGCCTATACAGATCTTAGAGTTAGGTCCTAAACGGTTAAGATAATTAAAATTTTTTCCTTTATAAAATCGAATTTATTAATAAAAAAAACTAAAATGTTGAAACTTATAAAATGTTAAACCTTTAAAGTATTTTGATGTGAACTTGATATGTGAAACATATGTTTTGTTGTGTAGTAATATTGTAGCAGTTAGAATGTTAAGTATTTGACTAATTGCGTTGAAATTATGTTCTTTAACTTATTATATTCTTTTGTAGTTTAAACCAATTTTTTAAAAAAATAATAAGAAAATAGACCGCCTAGGTAGTGACTAGGCAGCGCCTAGACGGTCTAGGCGCTAGGCGGCACAAAACCACCCGATTAGCGATTTCCGACTTCTACAACCTTGGAGATGATTAATCAATTGAAACAAATTCTAATCCTTCCTAGTACCTGTAAACATCAATGAAATAGGTACTGGAAAATGCTCATTCATGTAATCATCACACTTTAAGAAAGTTTTAATAACATGACATTAAACTGATCAAACGTTCATAAAAAATACATACAATCAGATTATAAGTTGCAACCAACAACGAACAGCAGACATCAGAAATCTGTAAGAATTCATGTCTGAGAGCTGGCGGTTCCATTCTTCACTAACGATCGTTGCCTAGCTCTCTCTATCTTCCGCTTACGCCATTCCTCGAGGGCTACCATCATTCCCACAATTAAGTTAAATAAGAATTTTAACTTCTTTGATAATCATTCCATTAAAAAGACATCTAATATCAGCAAGTCAGTTTTCTTCATCGGGTGGGGCTATTTACACCCCAATTATGTCTAAACACACCCTGACTTGGTCAAACATACCTAAGAAAGTCAAAAGTACCCTTCAGGTGGCTTTCAATTCTCAAAAGTACCCTTATGCTTCATAAATGTTAATATCATTTTTAGCTTGTTTTCCTCTAATTTTTTTATCTTGAAAAATAAATAAACCTAGACGTTGATACTATTTCCAAGATTAAAATTTGGAAGAAAGAGCTTAAAATGACATCTAATATCAGCAAGTCATATTTTCTTCATCACCAAAGTGGGGCTTTTATATTCATACCCAACTTTTATAATTATCCTTATCTAAACACACAATATGTCACTCCTTGGTTGGAAATTCTTCAATGACAATGGGAATTACAAGGTAAGTCTTAATAAGAATAAAAGATGGTGAATACCCTTAAATAAGGTAATCATTACCCATTATGATTAACATTTTCCCCATCTACAATAAATTCAATCATTCCCCTCCAAAATAACAAGCTTCTTTTGTCTCATTTTTATATACCAATGATAATGGAGATGTCCAATAATTTTAGGAGGAAAAGTTTTTTTTCATTCTATTTTTTGATCTTTAAAATTTAAATAATTTTTTCACCATATCACTTTATACTATTTTCAAGATAAAATTACTAAGATTAATACACAAGCTTAAAATGAAAGATATAATATTGATGCATAAGAGTATTTTTGAGGATATAAAGTTATTTGAGGGGTAATTTTATTTGGCAAATATTTGTATGCACATTTGTGCACACTAAAAAATAGTGTGTACAATGTTTTTACCTAATACTACATTGTAACTAAATAATACTATACAATGTTGCTAATATTACACTGTAATTAAACTAATACTATACAATGTCTGAAATAATACTACACTGTAACCAAACTAATACTATACAATACCTGAAATAATATTATACTGTAACCAAACTTTGTGCACACAATCTTTTATTGTGCATATTATGCACACAAATACTACTCATTTTATTTTGGTATGTTTGACTAAATTTGACTATGTCAACGTGTGTATAGAAGAAATTATAGCTCCACCCTTCTTCATTAAAATCTAATTATGAACCTTTTAAATTATAATCCATATTATGACAATACACAACACATCACATTTTCAAGTAGGACAAGAACAGGTAACAGAATTCAATCACAAACTAAACAGCGACATAAGAAAAAGGCAAGATTAGATATCAAAAACACGAGAGAGAGAGAGAGAGAGAGAGAGAGAGAGAGAGAGAGAGAGAGAGAGAGAGAGAGAGAGAGAAAGAGAGAGAGAGAGTCACCTTTGATGCTGCCAGCATCTGAATTCGAACGGAAGTTATTCAACCTAGATATTAGGTCCACAGCAGCTGTCTGCTTTAAATCTTTCTGTTGAATTTGTTCTGTTTCAACATTTAAATCCTGTCTGATTTCTCTAACCTAACCAAGAGATAAACATTTCAGACACCATGGATCACATCAAACCGAAGCTTGAATCATAAAAAGCAAAAGACATAAAAAACGTAAAATATAAAAAAGGGTAGGGCTATTAACACCCAATTTCCTCTAGAAAACCCCAACTTGATCAAAAATACTTAAAATGTCAAAAATACCCTTATGTTTAATAAATGTTACTCCCTTCGTCCAATAAATTAGAAGAAAATTAGAATAAAAGCAGCTTAAAACTAAAGATACAATCGTAATAAAGTATAAGAGCATTTTCTAGGATATAAAGTCATTTAAAGTGTATATTTTTCCTTTTTTAGTATGTTTGACTAAATTTGACAAATTTGATGTGTGTTTAGAGGAAATTGTGATGTGAATAGCACCACCCAATGTAAAATTGCCAACATGATATCAATCAAATTGTGAACATGAACTAGTAGGGGTAACGCATACGCACTCTCCTGATAAGATCCAGAGGAACCATAGCTCGTCTAATGTCTTCAGATTCCTTTACATGCCGGTATAGCGCTGTACCACAAAGAATACATATGGACCTCAAGTTCATAAGCAAATACACACTTTACAAACAAGCAATAATTGATGAAAAACTATTAACTGCTCTCCAAAAGAATCCATTATCAAGTAATAATGTCAGAATATGGATTATTTTGCTCCACACAATCATCGATAAAAGATACAAAAATCAGAAAGCATCTATATCATGGATAAATCTACTATTACCATGAAGATCATTCTTAAAACTTCCAAGTAAAAGGGATGCAATAACCATCCTTCATTAACTTTCAAAATAAAATGAGATTGACAAACTCAACCACTCAAATCTAGAAAAGATGCTCTCTCCCTAACTATTCATACGGTTTAAGAGTAAATATGATGTTATTCATAGAGCAACCAGAACTGCCATATCCAAGAATTCAAACTTTAATTTCCCTCGTTCTCAATACATAGAAAAACAAATATTAACTATTAAGGAACCCAAAATTCAATTTTTAAAAAAGAAAGAAGAAGAAGAAGGATCTTTTCATTTATGTTCATTTTTCATAGGCAAAAACTTGTGACAAAAGTTACAAACTAACATAAATTAACACCCATTCCCAAATAATGTTCCATTTCATTTGTCAGACCTACTTTTCTTCATATATTTCCAACAAAATTTCTACAAATCTTTTTTCACAAAATTATACAATTATTGCAGTAATTAAAAGTTCTACCGGAAACCACTTCTCCTAAAAAGTGAATGGCGTCACTTAATCTGCCAAGACATAGTTAATTGCTTCAAGAAAACCCACATAATGAAACACCTATCTAAATCTACAGAAGAAATTACGGAAAAAATGATAATGAATAATTTAATTAACACAATTTGACAATAAGAAGCATTAAGAATAAGGCAGCAGAGTTGAGACCTTTATGAGAAGTAGCCAATTTGGAAGGGGAATAGAAAAAGCCTTGTAGAAAGAGAAGAGCAGTAATTATGTTGAATAAGCAGACAACTATGGTTGCATTCTTGTAAGATAAGCGCGATTTCACTGATCTCCACCATTGTTGCTGCAATTTCTCCATTTGTTTCTACCTTCGAAATTGGGGAAATGGTAATAGGCAAAAATTGGAAAAGAAATAGTCCGATGGTAGGTGGTGCATCAAATAACTGTGCATCAGCTAAACCACGTTTTCATGAAATCGCGTCTTGGAAAACCGATTTCTTCCACGTTTCTTTTTCTTTAATTCTTCTTTTTAAAAGAGTGGGTCAACTGTGAAGTTTAAAGTAATTCTTCTTTTTTCACGGTGAAATTTGATTCATATTTAAAAAATAGATCAATTTATTTTTCAGTTATCCCGACTAATACCTTTTAGTAATATTTTCTTTATCGATATTCTTTAATAATATAAAATGATTATCACGACTAATACTCTTTGATAATATAGGACATACTTTTCAGTTATCACGACTGAAACTTTTAGTAATATAGGTAATATTTTTATTTGTTTATTTGGAAACTTTGCCAAATATCTGCTAACCTTTCTCTGGCCCTCACTAGAAAACACTAGAAATTAGCCATATTTTCCTTTATTTCTCCGCTGATCATCTCTCTGTAACAATATTTTGTTAATTATTTACAACAGGTTTTTGTAAAGGAAAAGTCTCTTCTCTCTTTTTTCGCGCCACCTTTTAGTCCGTCCATGTCTTTGTGCTTGGGCCAACGGGACGACTCCTTCAACAATGCCGTGCTTATGACGGATCGTTGTCGAATCGTCCCGTTGACCCCCCTCTTTCAGGCTTTTGTTTTAGTTTTATAGATTTTTTAGTTTTGTTTTTGTTGTTCTGTTGTTGTTTCTTTTTTTTGTTTGATTTATTTCTCCCTTGTGGAGTTCCCCTCCCTGTGAGTGTCCTCTTCTCCCTCGTGGAATTTCTGTCGCCTTTGTGTGTTTGTTGTCCCTTGGAGAGTTCATCTCTGTCCCTTGTGTAGTTCATCTCTCCTGGTGTGGAGTTTATTTTGGGTCCCTGTGCTAGGGATTAGGCTTTTGGTGGTTCTTTGTCTTTTATTTTGTCTTCGATCTTTTGGAATGAGATTACCTGAGGTGTAGGGATTTTTCTCTTTCGAGGACGGAGACCGGGTTTATTGGCAGACAGAGATTGCACCAGTCCCTCCATTTCTTACGATTGAATTGGAGCGAATGTTCAAGCCTAGGAAATAGCTGGTCTTTCCTGTTTTTTTCTGTTGTTGTAGCTATTTCTTCCTTTGTCCAAAAAAAAAGGGAAAATTACCACCCAATACACATTACTGTTCACTTTTACAAAAAGGTCAATTCACTATTTAGAAGTTACATTCAGCTACAAGTTTCCAAGTCATTTTACCAATTTATCCCTACAAAGAAATTACAAACAGATACAAAATGCAGGTACCCCAATATTAAACATTTAGATTGTTGATCTTTGTCAAATCAGAAGACTTACTTCTCTCCTTTGCGTCTGTCACCTTCTCTCCTTTAATCTCAGACTACCCCGTTTGGAAGCTATCATATATATCTATGTGATGATGGTGGTGGTTACTAGATAGACGGTGATGGAGTCGCGCGACGGTGGTGGGTGGATGGAAAGTCGGCGAAAGGGTTGTGTTGAATATCATTGCAGGTTGAGGAATATGCGGAAGAAAGACGATGGGTGCACTCACCAATCTGATGGGTGTATCTCGTTTATGTACATATATGTCTGTTCATGTACAAATGTGCACTTAATCTGGTGGGTGTATATCCATGTACATATGTGGAAGAGAATGTGCAAATGTTGAAGAGAAATATACATATATTTTCCATGTATAAATGTGCAAGAGAATTGCAAATGTTGAAGAAAATATACATTAGCATTTTAGAGTGATGAGCTAATTTCAAAAATAAAATATTGGCTAATTTCAAAAGGAAGAAACAAAGATAAAATACAAAAGATTTGAAATTCAAAAACGATCATTCAAAGAATACATATGGAATAAGTTCTATACCTAATTTGAAATTCAAATTTGAAAAAGGAAGAAAATCGGTTTAATGTATATGCAATTTTTTCAAATTATTTTTCTTCATTTCCGACAATGAAATATACGCAGGTGTTCAGAGAACTCTCCCAGCAAGCAAGGATAAAAGCGTCTCCCAATTTCCATTTTTTGTATCGATTTGAAAGAACGAATAGTAATTGTATTACCTTGAAAAAAGCTACAGTAATTTGTAGCTTAAAGTAGCGAGCCCAAAAAAAAATGGTGATATCACGATATTTTTATTTATATTTGGAAAAATTGAATATGTATATTTTTATTCGTTTATGATTAGAATTTTAGATATGACTTTATTTGTATTTTGGAAAATATATTCGAATGTTCTTCTTTGAAATTTTAATTAGAATTTCTTTTTTTTTTAAAATAAAAACTGTTTAATTATTTTTTCCACTAAATTACTTGTTCAGTCTCACGTCTATTTTTTTTTTTTCCTTTGAAATACATTATACTTTTTAGAAGCATAATGACCTCAGAAGAATATATTAATTATATCGATCCGGATAAATGAATATATAAATTTATATTTAATTTTATTAAGAAATTTGATTCCAAATACTATGGAGTATATAATTGTTGATTGATTTACATGAATTAATTAGTTGTTTGTTGCTTTTTTTTTCAACATATAAGGATGATAATGGAACGAATACAAACTCTAGTTCACATTAAATTCATTTTTATTGGAACAGATTTAGACCAGTCAAATGAGTTTGCAACAGATCAGTGATTTTATAAAAATTTGTTCTGTGAACCCGTTTTACGACTTGCCCCATACACACACATAATCAGGGCGGATCATTTATATTCTATACTATTAATTAGTTTTATTATTGTATATATCTATTAAAAAATAATAATAATAAAATAAAACTAAAACATAAATTTAAAAATACAATTGTGATGAAGTTAACAAAAAAATTTTATTATAAAATAAATCAAAAAAAACTAAAACATAAATTTAAAAATACAATTTTGATAAAGAAAATTTAAAAATATATCAAAAGGCAACAAAAATTTAAGTGACAAGCAATATCGTTATCTTATAAAATCACTTTTCATTGTAAAACATTATCATTTTGAATTCTAGGCTAATGGACGAGATTCTGTCTATTAATTGGGTCATAATATTAATTAAATAGAGTTATATCTCAAAAAATGAGAATCATGAAATAAATTAAAAGAAAAACATTAAATATGAACTAAAACATAAATTTAAAAAAATAATAAAGAAAATTTAAAAATCCAAAAAACAAACTAAAGAAAATGTAAAGTATAAGCAAGAAAATAAATTAATTTTTCGATTATTAAAATACATAATATAAATAAAAAAATAAATTAAAACGTGGTCGGCAGGATTCGAACCTGCGCGGGCAAAGCCCACATGATTTCTAGTCATGCCCGATAACCACTCCGGCACGACCACTATTATGATTGAATTTGTATTATAGTTCTATTTTAATTTATTGTAAATAGTTTTCCTGCTTATCTTAATTTCCAGTGGAGTGTGCTGCTCATCCATGGTTAAGGTTAGCGGAAATTTTGATTGCCTCTTCTTCCATTCTAAATAATCCTTCAAATTCTTTTTCCTACATTTACAAGTTTTATTCGTACTGGCGCTGTTTGATTGCAGACGGTTTGAGGAAAAGAGCTTTCTGGGTAACATTCTGTACGCATGTTTAATTTTCCCTTTCTATATGCGGGAATGCTTTGTCTTGATATTCAAAAAGTTCTATTTTTGTTATTAATGGTTTCTTGAGGGTTCATGGTTTCTCCGTTCTTGGTTGCAGACCAGGTGTTTGAAGAAATGCTGTAGTCGATTGTAGTTGTGCATTTTCTGATTCTGATGCTTCATTTGATTGCGCTTTAGTTGTTAGAGTGTTGTAATGTTGATTGTGTTTGTATATTTTTTTTTTTGGTATGTGGGCTGGTGCGAAATAGTATGAATGTTGGCTTATGACAAAAATCTTGAATATTAAATCATTACAACTGCCATTATATCCTTGCTTCATTATATAAAGTTGGCATCTTTGGGTGTTTTTGCTCATTTGGTTGTTGCTTACTTGAATATGGATTCAATCTGAGCAATTATGGATGTTTTCAATATGATTTGCAGAAATATTCTTCATTTGAGATCTACAGTGGCCTGAAGTTTCTGAATATAGGAAATGGCATTGACACTATTTAGGGGCTTAAGATTGAATCGATTTCAATTGTGCCCATCAGTGTATGTTGCTAGAAAAGATGGTGCATTTTGTACCTTGGGAAGTGCACAAGGACAAACTGCAACTCAAGAAAAGCAACAAACTCATCTGAAAACTTCACAAAAATCGAAATCTGCAAAACTCGAAGAGATTATGAAAAACTACGAGGCTGTAATAGGAATAGAGACACATGTACAGCTTTCCACTGTCACAAAGGCCTTCTGTAGCTGTCCTTATAACTATGGAGCTCAACCAAACACTAGCATTTGTCCAACATGCATGGGATTGCCTGGGGCCTTGCCCGTTCTCAACTCCAAGGTTGTTGAGCATGCAGTACAACTTGGTCTTGCACTCAACTGTAAACTTTCTCTGAGCTCGAAGTTCGATAGGAAGCAATACTTTTATCCAGATCTTCCAAAAGGGTATCAGATATCACAGTTTGACATCCCGATTGCTGCTGCTGGTTATATTGATGTTGATCTTCCAGTTGAGTTTGGAGGTGGGCATAGAAAGTTTGGTATCACCAGAGTTCACATGGAAGAAGATGCTGGGAAGCAGCTTCACACAGGAAACGGAGACATTTCTCAGGAAATTACAATTTACTCCTAATCAAGATCATCATTTTCCATATCAAAATTACAACGCTTTAGTAATCATGTTGTTATTCTCTTCTACCAAAGTCATTGTTTTTCCCATCTGATTTTCCATCTCTGTTTCTTCTTAATTTCTCTGGCTAACTATTTGAGACCACTTATTGATGCATAACATTTAAGTATGCAATAGGTACTTCACTTTGGCCATATATTTTATAGTCGCCAGATTTCCTGTCTGTGAGTAGTTTCTTTATAATGGTGGCTTGAGACATTATGTTTTCCAATTATCTGAGTCTGAACTGTTGTTGTACTTCTCTTTTGTCTGTTATAAACTCATTGTTTGATTGAAATTATTTCCTTTATTTTATCTTATTTTGTGTTTATTAATAAGTAAATTTATCTTTTGGGACAGGTTGACTTGAATAGAGCAGGAGTTCCATTACTTGAGATTGTCTCTGAACCTGATATGAGGACAGGTATTGAAGCAGCCGAATATGCTGCAGAGATACAAAGAATAGTTAGATATCTTGGAGTGAGTAATGGAAATATGCAGGAAGGATCTCTTCGTTGCGATGTTAATATCTCTATTCGTCCGCGCGGTCAGCTGGAGTTTGGCACAAAGGTAAATTGATCCATTATTCAATTCAAACTGGTTTATTGTGCGGCCAGATCATCCTTCCATCTGAAACAATACTTGCCTAATATCAATTTCAAACTCTTGATGTGACTTTTAACAAGTTTCCTCTATTCCATGATTTTTGTTTTCCTCTTTTAGGGTTTCTAGCTAGTATATAAGTCTGTTATTCTATTTTCCTTTGTAAACATTTTTGGTTTTTTTATTATGAATGCTTTGGTTTCTACTCTTTCTAGGGATCATTACATTTCCCTTTTCCAGCTGTAAATCTCTGTGTGTGCATATATATCCCTGTTGTAACTATTTTTTTAGTGAAAAAACTTAATATTCAATTCCAAAATCTGTGGCAAATGGCGTGTGTGGTCAAACAATAAGCTATTCGTTTGGAAAGAAAGTAAACAAAGCAATGCCAATGCATGAAGAAATAGCCTTGTGATTTACAAGGTTTTGAAGAGATGATATGTGACATAGAGTGTGACTTTAGGCTTATTAAAGATGTTAGGTGAAAGAATAACAGAAATCTTTGCACTTATATTGCTAGTAAATTTGTTGGATTTTTTCATGAGCATATCATTAAGTTGAACCACTATGTTTATTTTCCTTAATATGAATCTGAATTTCCATGAAAACAGGTTGAAATAAAAAATGTGAACTCATTTTCCTCAGTGAGTAGGGCCATTGATTATGAAATATCAAGGCAGGTGCAACTTTGCAGTCAAGGTCAGGCTGATCAGATTGTACAGGAAACTCGTCAATGGGAAGAAGGAGCGCAGGTCATATTTCTTTTTCTTTTTTTTCTTAGATCAATTTAAACTATCATATCATAACAGGTTGAAATAATCCATTATTTTGTTTTTCAAATTAGAAAACAGTTACAATGAGAAAGAAAGAAGGACTTTCTGATTATCGGTACTTCCCAGAACCCGATCTTCCAGGAGTTATTCTCAGCGAGGAGTACATAAATGGGATTCGTGATTTCTTACCTGAACTACCCGAAATGAAGCGACGGAGATACGAAAAAATGGGACTGAGCATGCAGGATGTTCTTTATCTCACTAATGACATCAATGTAAGTCCTGTTTGTAGTTGGTTTTAAAGCACTTTATTTCAGGATGTTTTCCCTATTAAAATAATATTTTTAACATCAAGTTTCTATTTTTTAACAAAGAAATATGCATGTTTATATTAAGTTTTATATGTTCTGCGTATGTGTTTATCATACTCTCTATACCGTTCTGATCAGCTGTAAAATGTCTGTCTCAGGTAACAGCATTTTTTGATGCCGCGATTGCAACAGGTGCGGACGTTAAAGTAGTTGCTAACTGGATAATGAGTGATATCGCTCGTTATATGAATGATGAGAAGTTGTCCATTAATGACCTCAAACTTACCCCTAAAGAATTGGGTGAGCTCATAGCCTCAATTGAAGGTGGCACCATTAGCGGAAAAATTGGCAAACAGGTACCTGCATGCTTTCAGTGTTGTAACAATATTTTCTTTACTTTTTCAAGTTCTATCAGTTCAAGGCATGAAAAATAGTAAAACTATCAATCAGTGGCTTAAAAGATTTTTCATATCGATTCGGGACCTGAAAAATAGAAAATAATCATTCTTGGACCGAAGATAGAGAGTAGAGACTATCATTGTATGACTCACACATTTTAAGACCATGTTTGACATCTTATACTTTCTAGTTATAACAATATTTTTATAAATCACAATTCCATAAAATAAGATATACTCTCCATTCACCAAAAGTATGTTCACTTGCTTTATTTGTCCATCCATTAAAAGTATGATCATTCCCCTTATGAAAACAATCACTTTATCTTCACCCTTCAACTATCACTTAATTATTTAAATTGTCATTGGACTTTACTCATAAACAATTATTTTTTTATTCATCATTGGACCCACAATACCTCCACAATACTCTTACTTTATCTATTTTTTCTTAAAACCGGCACCTAAAAATAGCATACCCTACATGGATTTAGGTTAAGTAGTAGAGAATAAGCCAAAGATTAAAGAAATTCCTGCTTTGAATTTCATTCAGAAAGATGTATGAATAAAAGCATAGAGGCTACTACAGAAATGAAAGTGAAGATATATCTAACACTTTGTTTTTACGTATTGCTTCTATAGGAATTTCTATATAATGGCATGTTCTTGTGCATGAAAACTGCAGATTCTGTTCGAGCTAATGGAAAAGGGTGGAACTGTTAAAGGACTTATAAAAGAAAAGAATTTGGTTCAGGCAAGTTGTTTCACATTCTTTTGTGCATGCTAGACTGATGTATTATTTGTCGTCAAGTTATCTTAATGTCTTCCCACATTTTAAATTATTCGGACCATAAAGCCGGATTAATCTATGTTACTTTATTGAGGCCAAGATCTGCCCTTGTGTGACATTAAAAGCAAACGTGAAATTTTAAATATGACAAAAATCTGATTCATGCAAAAGTACTTGCTATTACTCCCTCTGTCCCGATATAATCATCCTGTTTTTTCATTTTGATTTGTCCCGCTATAAGTTTCCTATTCTATTTTTGGCCAATACCCTCTAAATTTATTGTCACTCAATTATCATCTCTTTCTTACACTTCCCTCCTTAAAGTCTTGTTTTTTCTCTTTCTCAATCACATCACGTGTATTACATCTATTATTTTATCACTCTGTCTAAATCTTTGTGCCAAAAGCAACAAGAATCTTATAGCGGGACAGAGGGAGTACATGTTTATGGGATGCAGAAATAGGAACATGACTGGTGTTCTTTTCTTGTACCCCTAATCAGATTGTAGATCCTGCTGAGATTGAGAAAGTAGTGGATAAAATCCTTGCAAGCAACCCCAAACAGTTGGAGCAATATCGAGGGGGAAAGACTAAGCTACAAGGCTTTTTTGCTGGCCAGGTACCATACTTACCAAAACTTACATAGTTTCTGAGTTAAAAAGTTTTTTGGTCCTATAACTTGTTTATTGTCCAATTTTGGTCGCAAAAATTTTAACTAATTCAGTTTAGTCCTTATTTTAAAAAAATTGTCCAATTTTGGGCCAAATTAACGTAAAATTGAAAACATTTTATATCATGCGAATGTCCAATTTTAGCCTCAAATTAAATTCTCACGTGACATAAAACGACAGCATTTTCAATTTTCCGGCGATTTTGTGCCCAAAAAAAAAAGTAATTATAGTATTGGGACTAAATCGAAATAGTTAAATTTTTGGGACCAAAATTCGATAGTAACAAGTTATGGGACAAAAAAAAAATATTTTAACTCTTTAGTTTCTAGTTGCATTCAGGCTCGAATGGTGTTTTTTCTGTGTGTAAGAGGTTCTTACGTTTTTAAACTGTGAATCGTAGATAATGAAAGAAACCAAAGGCAAGGCGAATCCCGGGCTTTTGAACAAGATACTTCTCGAAAAGTTGAACGCGAAACCCTGATGGAATTGAATCCACTTGATAAGATCTCATCCATTTTTGCTGATGTAATTTGCTAGCTCCTGCTGCTTTGTAATACTATTCCCTCTGCTCGTTTTTTGCACCGTAAATTTTTGTTTTTTGACAGATTAATGGGTACAGATTGAGAACAGAAGTTTCTACTATTGTTGACAAGAGATGTTCGATGGATGAAGTTGTGAGTTAGACAACAGTTTATTCTGCCATTTTATCTTGCTAGTATGAGAATCTGAGCTTCTCCTAGTTAGGCATATTAAACGTGTAGCTCCTGCCATACTTTACAATGTAAAAGTTATGAAGACTCTGTTTGGTAATGGTTTAGAAAGACACTTCTATTTCAGCTTCGTCGAGGGGTTCGTGTGTGTTACCCTTCTTGGATTTAGGTGACGCTTGGTTCAAGTTTTTCAATGGAAATAAGACTGAATATTTTTTGATCATCTTTCGGGATATTTTCACTAAGGGATGTTCTCATAATTAGTGTTTATTTTTATATTGCTCATTTTAAAATTTATAAATAATTGTCCAGGGGAGATAGTTTCAAAATGTAATAATTAATTTCCTCCACAAAATCCAGTTTCATTCATCATCTTTTATTTTCACTAACAACCATAATTACCTTATATTTATTCTCATTTTAAAGATTATAATCAAGTGTCCATATTTAAATGCTAATTCTCCTAAACCCATTTTCCTCTCTATTTATTACTTTTATACACGTTTGAACTATTTTCTTGTGAACATTGAGATGTTGAAAATTAATTAATTAGAAAGAAAAATTCAAAATATATAAATATAGATGACATATATATATATATATATATATATATATATATATACACACACCAATGTGCTCCTTCGGTAGAAAAAATTAGCAACTTCAAAATGTATCTTCTTTGAATGCAAATTGTCATATATGATCGATCTGGATGGACATCTACAGATGGCTGAATTCTTGTTTGGCCATGCACAATCAAGCTAATGCTCACTTCTTTCAAAATAAGAACAAGTCAAATCTTTAATTCATTATAAGGAAAATATTTTGCCATTGGATTTTTGAATAGATAATTGTTTGATTTTAAAACCTGAAAATAATAAAAACATAAAAATATTCTAAAACTAATATAAATATTAATACAATATTTATCTCCATCAACAATCAAGCTAATGCTCACTTCTTTCAAAACTCAGTCATCTTCCATGGTAAGAAAGGAAAATATTTTGCCATTGGTTTTTGGATTTATATTGTTTGGGTTATATGGAAATGGAGAAATTAGATGATCTTTGATGGAATTAAGTGAAAAAATATCGTGAACAAAATTAAAGGAAGGTTGTTGAGTTGGTATTATGTACGAGGCCCTTCTTTTTGTAATTTTTCGTTTAAATATTGGCTCTCAAATCTTAGACACGTTTTGGATTTGTTAAATCTTTTGTAAAAATACTTATACCCGTGTGAAATAATACATCAATGAGATAAAAATATGAAATAAAATAGAATATACAATTGGGAACCAACATCTAATCTGATTCAACAATTAAAACTCAAACAATTCAGTGAGGTTAATGAAGGGTGAGGCTTAAAAATCGACAAATTGTATCATGCAATGGCCCTCCAAAACCTTGATTTCCTAAATTTAGCTAAGTTAATGAATCTTAATCCCAAGTATGTAAAATAAAAAAAAAAAAAAAATCAAAGGTTGCCATTATGACAACGCAGCAAAACACTCATCCTCATGTTAATAATATGTTATTATTATGATTTTCAATCCACACATATTCATTCCCTTGCACTATTTCAACCCTAGAAACGATACAAACCAGGTGGTGGCCCCGTAAGCTGGCGGCCATACCTATCAGAGACGGAGCATGGACGGCGGCAGCACGGCAGCACGCAAGGTGATGGTCGTGGCAGACCCCACCCGCGAGTCCGCTGCCGCCCTGCAATATGCGCTTTCCCATGCAATCGTGGAGAACGATATTTTGATTCTATTCCACGTCGGGAACCCTAATGCATGGAAGATTAATATTCCCTTCGGTGCCTTGTTCCGCAAGCCAAGTAACGTCGGTGGTGGTGCCGCATCCACTTACCAGGCGCCGGTGGCGGAGGGGGGCGGTGGAGGTGGAGGAGCGGAGGTGAACTTTCTTGATGCGATGAAGGAAGCGTGTGTCGTAGGAAAGCCGAAGCTGAAGGTGGTGGTGGTGAAGGCGGAGATGGGGGAGGGAAATGGGAAGGATAAGGCCTCTGTGATTCTTGCCAAGAGTGCAGCTTATAAGATTGATCTTCTTATAGTTGGACATAAAAAGGGTCTTTCAAATTCCATATTGGGGTGAGTTTAATTAATTTCTTGCAATTCTTAACTTCTTTTTCGTGCTTAGCTTTATAAATATTTCATTTTTAAATTCTTAGGGTTAATATTGTCACCAATTGCATGAATTTTTTATTCTTTGTTCGAGCATTTCTTAAATTTGTGTTACATTTCACTGGCATATAACATGTGACATAGAATTTATCAGGATTTTGATTATTGAACAAAGGTGCACTGGAAACCCCTTCAATTTAGTGTATAAAGTTTCATAATGATATTCAATTTTGGTATAACTTGACCTTACTATGATATTCTAGGGAAAATGTTTCTTTAGTTCGATAAGTTGATAAGTTGTTTCTATTAACCTATTTCAATCAATTCTGCTGACTTTTACGTAGTGAAAATTCAATAACTGTTTGTGAGGGGTGAAACATTTGGTTAATGCTAACCTTGTAAAGTTTGATATGCCTATATGGCAGAGTCTGATTTGTCAATTTGGTTAATGCTAACCTTGTAAAGTTTGATATGCCTATATGGCAGAGTCTGATTTGTCAATTTGATAACTGTTTGTGAGGGGTGAAACATTTGGTTAATGCTAACCTGGTAAAGTTTGATATACCTATATGGCAGAGTCTTATTTGTCAATTTGATATTTCGCAACATGCAGCCGGTTATCAGACTAAAATGTTGAAAAATTAAAATTACAAGACTTTTTCCATTCGTGGTAACCGATAGAGAAAAAACCGAAATAAAAATAACTTACAGGACTAAAATAACTATCTTCCCTATATGTATTCATTGATTAAGTTCATAGTTTAATAAATCATACTCCTTTCCTTCCCTTGTCAAACTTCTTTTTCTGCCAAAAAGGATATCCCAAATTAAACTTCTTCTCTTCTAATTTGAAAAGTATATGCCTACATCTCTCTCTGCCTTTATCTATCTCTCTACCTTTCTTTTTCTATCACACCCCACTGCACATTTAATACTATATTTCATAATTTTTTTGCAAAAAGAAAAATGAAAACTTAACTAGGTATGGAGGTAGTATAAATTAATTAAGTTAAATTCTTGTGAAATGTGCAGGGTTACAAGAGGGGGGTCATTCAGAGACATGGCAGAGTACCTAATACTAAACAGCAAATGCACCTGTGTAGCAGTCCAGAAAAAGGGTCAAAAAGGAGGCTATCTCATCAGCAGCAAGAAACACAAAAACTTCTGGCTCTTGGCATAGGAATTTTACCACTCTACCCCTACCCCTACCCCTACCCCTACCACTACTATTTCCTCTATTACATGTCTCATGTATTCAACACTATCTGAAATAGAAGTTCCAAATATAGTTTGCTCCTCTATTTTACGCATAGTAAACAAGATATGTACAGCAGAATCACTAACCTGTATAAAGTTCATCTCATAAATTTCTTTTCGGCTCGAGGAAAAAGGGAAAAGAACACACGAATCATCGGGTTTCAATTTCAAAATTAAACGAGATGTTTAAAGTTCGTCGTGCATATGTTGTTCTAATGGGATATTTAAATCGGGAACCTCGTTTTGATGAACTGGGACGACGTTCCTGCCAACGATAGGTGCAATCTCTTCTTGTCCAGACATGCCAGCTTTCACAGCATCGAGTACCTTCCTCTGCAGCTTGAGTATACCAATGCGTTTCGAAACAACGTAGAGTACAGCCAATGAGAAAATAAGAAATCCGGTGATAAGGATCACTCTGCCAAACAAGTCATAGTTAGACACAAGGGAAATGTAAGTGGACGACTTTAAGAAGTAGAAAGATTGATACCTATCGAGAACATCTTGACGTTGCATTGTGGAGAGAAGTCCTCGGGTTCGAGATAATAGTGATCGGTGGCCCTTGTATTCACTTTCGGCTTTTTTCAAAACGCCCGTTGATTCCTCTGTAACAAAATTCAAGATATCAGTAACCCATCATCTAATTTGACCCATTAAACAACATAGAAAAGCTGTTAAAATGCAGGAAATCAAAGGAGGAGGCAGAAACGGATGTCAATATTTCTAGCATAATATGCTCATACAGTTAAAAAGTTTTTTGATTTCATAATTGGTTTACTGACCAATTTTGGTCCCCCAAAAAAAAGTCATTTTTTTTTAGTCCTAATATTCAAAAATTTGTCCAATTTTGGCCCAAATCGCGGAAATTTGAAGGGAAATTTGAAGGAGATGTTGTTTTATGTCACGCAAATATCCAATTTTGGCCCCAAAACTTGTTTGTTGCCCAATTTTGGCCTCATATTAAGTCCTCCCATGACATAAAACTAAAATTGGACAATTTTTTTAATATTGGGACTAAATCGAAAAGTTGGGACCAAAATTGGACTATAGACAACTTATGAGACAAAAAAACTTCTCAACTCTATGTTTATATAACCATGTATCCTCATCAAGGTATGTTCATAAACCAGTCAATAAAAACTTGTAACTTGTAGCTAGAGAGACAAGTCTGTGCATATGTGAACAACACAGAGCAGTAATGGAACGGGATCACTATTTATAGGTCAGTGCCCTTACCCTATCGCATTTAAACTTAAAGCTTCATCGATATGAATAGATTCCAAGTCCCAAACTATTACAAAAGCATGGAACATTTTAGATAAGATGTTAAGAGTGAAGTTCATTTATTGTTAAATTAGGCCTAAACAAAATTAGATAGCAAACAGCCTCAAGAAAATCTCAAAAGTAAAATTGATGGTACTTATGGCTTAGAAAAGACGATGTTAAAACCAGCATCTCTTGGTGTACTCTGAACCATAAGCAATTTGGCGATATCTGAAATTAAAATTTCAGCTGTAGGATCAAGTGAGAAATCTTAATGTATTTTTTGTAATCTAAAAGCTTTACAGCTAACATGGGAAGAACTTTTACACTCATCGTATTAACTCGCCATTTTTAGGGTGCAAAGAGAGCAACAATATATAGTACCTAGAACCAACTTCTTGCACGTTTACTAATATCAGAACCTAAGGCAACGTTTGTTTTGAGTTTTAAAAACCGATTTTAGCATTTTGAAATCCAGTTTTAAAAACCAAATCAGGTTCAACCCTGTAATTTTGAAATCCATTTTTCAATACAAAACCATCACTCATTTCACTACAATACATTTAAAAATCACCATCACATTTTTCAATACAATCAATTTTCTCTCATTTCACTTTAATACATTTAAATCATTACTCATGTTATTTAACATTACAATCACACCCAACAACAATATAAAATCACTACATACACCTTACTATTTATTAGGATTTCAAAATCCCTAAATTTCAAAAACTGGTTTTCCAAAACCACTATAAACCCAAAACAAATGTTGCCCTGGATGGTTACCCAAAAATTTTCATGTAATTCTCCATTACCTTGGGCAATCCAGGTATGCCTCGTTCACTATGCCCGATTAAGCTGGAAACATTAAACAATACTGCCTATTACATGTTCATTTGAATTGATGAGAACGTGGGCCAAATCCTAAAGCCAGGTATAATTTTGAAATTCAGGATTATTTTGCTGATAACTTATCTCAAGGGAGGCTGCTGCAGATAGAACCCAGAGTTGTTGAATGCAACCAAAATACCATTTATCACAATTCAACTCTCAGATATAACAGATTATTAAAATCCTAAAACAGCCTTCATTTGCCCCCAACTCAGATCAGCAAAAGGAGAAATGTGGGTCTTGACGAAACACACAGTTGAAAATCGGTTCTTCGAAATCTACTGCCTTTTTTCCAATTCAATGAAAGCAAGACAAAAGTGTGGGTTGGCATTATAAAATCAATGCTTGTATTGGGATTTGATGTTCACTTCTTGCAGTTCTGTCAATTTGTTTTAATATTAATTCAAGAAAAATTACATAAATCAAACAAGTATTATTTTTGGCAGCAATTCTTAACTCTACACAAAATATATATATGTATATATATACACATACCAATTAAAAAGCTGATACATTCACTCCAATTATGGATGTAAACAGAACTATGAACAAGAAAATGGATTTGATAACAAGGTTCTTTCTCTGTTACGAGCACTGTCAATTTCACTGATGAATTCCCTCTCCGTTACTATGTGTATCATTAAAAACTTGAGGGTCGATTTAGTTTTTTTGTCCAAATCACCCAGGTAATACAAGCAAATGTCGAAACAATTGATAAGTCTCACTAATCCTAGTCTTATCTAGGTTCTTAGATATCCAGTTCCGCAAAGTAAACAAGGTCTCACAGAATCCATGTTAATAATAATGCCACATAGAGCAGGTATGTTATTTGATTCATCAGGTCTCCGATATATGGTTTAGAGTTAAGACAAAGGATCTTCATGATAACATTTTTTATTCAAGTATAAGTATGTGGCATGGGGACTTAGAAAAGGGGAAAAAGTATTGTATCTTAAAGAACCTCCATTACATCCTTTCATTTTCCTTTTTTTTTTTTTTTAATTGGGTTTAGGTATGTGGTAGCAAGCTAAAAGTAACTGAACACATAGTCTTCACATTAAAGGTCTCTTGTCTAATAAATGTGCCCAATACGAGTTGGTACAGATGACGGATGCCAAAACTATCTCTTAAACTCTTAATAATCAATAGAAATCATATCCAATGAATAAGTGTTAGTAACTCAAGCAGCTTCAGTATATTAGTACTCCTATTCAGAAACATATTGGCAAAATATTTGACTTCTCTAATAGAAAAGGTTTCATACCAAAAGTCATGAGAGTGCTAGCGCTCCGTTCAACCTCCTTTAAAAACAAAAGAAGAGGTAAATTACATCAAAATTCATATTGCAGTAACAACATCAACATCGAAAATGTTAAACGTGTATACAACCTGAACCATGAGCTGGCGAGTGCGCCGAAGACTCTCTGTGATACTCTCAGCAGCAGAAGTCATTCCTGCTTTTGTCCTACCACACATTGATGAAATATCAGTGGTCATATTCCTTGAAAATCATAAATTATAGGCAAAGTCTTATGTAAACCATTTTCACAGTGCAACTGGTTTGTATTTTTTTGTGTATTTTTAAATAATATTAGTTGTTTTATTAAAAGGTATTAGTTTGTCAATATTAGTTGTTATACTATATAATGATAGTTGTGAACCAGTTCTATACTTCTACGGTAAAACTGTTTTACACAAGACCAATTCTAAATTATATTGAAAATCGCATTATTTTTTATGTTGAATGGTAAATTGGGGACTGGTTAAAGGCATAGGAAACAAGTTAGAAAGCAATAATACATACTGCAGATTGCGCCTTCGAGCCGTAGACTCCTCGCCACCTCCTAGAAGGAGCTCTCTCTGAAATTAGTAACATCAAGTTATAACAATTTCTTGGTTGCAGATTACTCAATTTAAGTCAAATTTATTCTGTCTGAAAACATTTAAAATATTCAATAGGATCAGCATAGGAGATGTGATGCATCCATCTAAAAGGCATCCAAAGAGATTATAAAAGAAATTGTCAATTTACAAAGCAGGAACCTTTTTGTATATATATATAATGGGGAAAAAGCTAGCAGATAAATTTATGTAAACAACAGATTCATTACCTCTTGTTGAGCAGCTTTCTTCATGTTCGCCTTTGCTTGTAAATTAGCATTCCTTAGACTCAGCCGCAAACTGAAGTTTGATCGACATAAATAACAGGAACAGAAATACAAACAGCAACAGAATGCAAATCTTAGGCAGTAATAAATAACATAGTTTATCGCTTTGGGATCATCTGATAAATGTCATTATTCACCTCCCATGAAATATTCCAATTCCAGAAATATGGAGAAAAACCGAAACAAAATTCAATTCAATTGTATATAATTGCATGGACCCAAACTAAGATCAAAACCACCAGCTTATCAACATCCCAACAACCTAAAAACACAAACAGATTAAGAAAAGACCACTCGACCTATATAATTATGCACAAACTAGATTAGGCAATTCTCTCAAGGTTAATCAAATCAAATCAATTTAATCAATAACCATCACACCCTTTGAAAATGATGTTTTTGATGAGCATTTGAATTGAAGAAGAGACGGCCCGTCCCACACAAATTTCTTTCAGAATTAAAACCAACATGCCTAATATCCACATTCAATGTTTTCTTTTTCTTTTCTTTTCTTGTTTTTTTTGAGCCAACTACTGAAAATTGTCTCCAAATCCTATCATAGGTCCATATCAAGACTCACCAAACACACAATTTAATTGGCAGACATAAACATAACATAAACACAATCACGCATTCACAATTACAGGAAACACTTAAATTTCAAGATCCCAAAAAACAAAAACTCGAAAAGAGAATGACAATTGGGCACCTCTGAATTTGATCCTTCCAATACTCAGCCAAGGATTGCGCCTTTTCAACATCATCAACAGAGGGGAGTTGCGGCGCAAGAAGATCCAGATTGAATTGGAGTGATTGCAGCATACTCAGTCCATCTTGAGCTAATCCATTCAGTCTAGGCAGCGAATCTTTCTTCTCCACTTCTTCAATTTCACTTGGGTTGGAAATTCGTGATATTTTCCCATGCTCTTGGATTGAATCAATGTGTTTAAGGGTTTGATTGTATGTTTCTTGGAATTCCCTTTTCACTTTCTCCACTTCTTCAACTACTTTATCCATCCGAAATTTGAATATACGGGCACTGATTTGATGTGTGAATAAATTGATGAACAAAATCTAAGTTGTGTGTGTTTCAATTTGCAGGAACTTGAAATGTGATGAAGAAGATGAAGAAAAGAAACTGATTAGTATGGGCTGGGTTGGGCCGATTTTGGTTAACGGGCTTATTTTTTTAATAATATATACGATGCTCAGGTTATTTGCACCATATTTTTTTATAAACACACCATCCAAATTTTTTGATATAAAAGGACTATATTGCCCTTTTATTAATTTAAATAAATTAAACTCAATTAACAAAAAATTACAACAAAATCCAAAAATCAAATTAAAAAATCACAAAAAATCGAAACAGTTAATAAGTTCGAATAAACACCAAGAATCCGAAAAAAATAAACGAACACCAAAAATTTCAAAAAAAAATGAAAAATTACAAAATTCAATATATCGAAATTTTTTTACAAAAAAACAGTAATATTTGGAAAAAAATTCGAACAAACAACATAAATTCGAAAAAAAAAAATAAAACAATGATAATCTCGGTTTTTTTTTCGAACAACAACATATAATTCGGAAAAAAAAAAAGCGAAAAAAATCAAATATTCAGATTCAAATTTTTTGAACAAGAACATAAATTCGAATCACATTTTCTCGAACTAGAACACAGATTCAGATCCATATTTTTTCAATAAACATGAAAAAAAATAGAACCTGAACAACGATGGAGGGCGGCGATGGACGACGGATCGGCAGCGATGTGTGGCGAAGGGCAGCGCAGCAACGGCGAAGAAAACGCAGCGCGGAGGAGGAGCGGCGGAGATGACACAGTGCTTGGGGGGAGAAGACAGCGACTGAGAGGAGGGCGCGGCGCGGAGGAGGAGAAGTAGAGGAGGAGGAGAAGGAGAAGAGGAGGAGGCGTGGCGCGGAGGAGGAGAAGCAGAGAAGGAGGCGCGGCGGAGGAGGAAGCGGCGCGGCGCGGCGCGATGGAGAGTGGGAGGAGAGAAACTGAAAGTGAATTATGTGTTGCAATATAATTAGCAATGTTCTAAAAAATGGTCTCGGGCGGTAACATAGTAATGGTATGGCGCAAATAATTATAAATAGTTGGTGTTTTCATCAAAACGTCTAGAAAAAAATGATATGTTAATTAGTCCGAACTAATCCCGACTAATACCGATTAGGCGGGTCTAATCCTGTTTAATCCGCTAATTTATTTGTGAATTTTTGTTAATAATTTTTTTTATTAAGTTTAATACATCAATCTTTATTTCTTTACTGTGTTTTAAATTGATTTGCATTTTTTTTAATGTATTACTAGTTTGCTATTACTTACTATTATAACAAATTGTAGGTGATCTTGTAAATTTTAATATTCTTAAGTATAATTTTATGAATTATTAATTATATATTTTTTAAAATTATTATATAATGAATTTAAGGTGGTAAAAATGAATGAATAATTAAGACCCCGACTAATCAAAAGTCAAAAGACCCTAGTATTCCGCCCGAATACCGACTAGCGACTTTTAGAACAATGATAATTAGGGTTATTTTATATAAGGGTAAAATTGGTAATATAGTAATGGTATGTGTACCAAATAATTATAAATAGTTGGTGTTTTCATCCCACAGGTATTTTTATCAATTATGGTGGTGTGGTGGTGTGAGTAATCTGTACCTATATACGATACTTTGCCATATAGATAAATTTATTAATTTAGCTTTACTTTTATATTTAATGTTTTATGAAATAAATATTTAATTTATAACTATATTTAATGTTAGCTTTTTATAAAATGATATTTAGTTCTAATGGTACCAACTTTTTTTTTTATTTCACTATTTTTTCTTTTTTTTTTTTTGCTCTAAGAAAAAAAATCACTATATTTTAGGTATTTTTTTATTTAGGACATCCTATTACTAAATATTGATTAATTAATCATTTTGATTTTTATTATAAAAATGAATGAATAATTAACTTCCCACATCAAAAGTCAAAAGAAAAAATTCGTATGAAACCGTCTCACCTTTTAGAAGAGTATCAAATATATTAGCAGAAGTATCGAATATATATACGGGAATATTAAATATATTAGCATGAGTATGAAATATATATGCGGGAGTATCAATTATTTGAGGATGGAAATTGAAAAAAAATAAATTTTAAAAATTGTCAACATGAATATAAAAAAAAAAATGTAAGTAGAGGTATTAACTATGTAAAACGGATCAGGGTGAGAATCGTCTCATATATGAGTCCGTCTTACCCCAAAGTCAAAATAGTTTAAATTATGTCGATGGTATATCATTCAGATCAACAATTAATATTGTTTTTAAAAAGTATTTTAAATATCGTCTCAAAAAAAAAAAAATAGTATTTTAAATATTGAACTAAATTTCAAAACATATATTTTACGTTAAAATTTAGGCTTGGAAAAATTTTAACGTAAATTAAAAAGACATACTCCCTCCATCCCATTATGATATTCTCATTTTATTTTTCACACTAATTAAGAAAACATATTTGATATAGTTGAAAATCCAATTTTTTTGTTTTTTCCTATTATACTCCTGCATCAAATAAATATTTTTGTAAAAAAATGAGATGATTAATAGGATTATTTTAATTAAAAAAATATTTAGCAACTAAAATAAGAAAAGGACACTATAACTATCAATCAAAAAAAAAATGACACTATCTTAATGGATGGATAACAGTCCTAATACGTTAGGACACAGTTATAGAACTCCGTCTCACGAAAAGAAATTTGTAAAACAGTCACATCCAAATTTTGTGTATTATGAATAGGGTGTCCAAAATAGCTTAAAACTAGAATCCAAATAAACACACATCACAGTGGAGCAGCTGAAATTGACCCAAAATTGCTGCACACTGCAAAATGCTACTACAAGGGTTACTAGAACTAACATTTCATTCATTTTTAATTTACACCATTTTGTATCCATCACAGAAATATTCCATGACACCCGAAAATCATCTGACCATCATTTCAGTTTCTACGATATCAGACGTACCGAAGTTTCGATGTTTTCCATCAGCTATATTCATCAAGTGAAAACCGAGAGACGGGAGCTGGTTGATGAGAAGGGTTTCGAGCTGGCAAGCCATGCTCTTCCCTGGTACCAAGAAGTAGAGGAACGAGGCATTCTGCATTCCCTCTTTCGAACGATGAGCACGAACCCGACCCTGAAGGTCATCGGTCTGAAATCAAACATCAAACATAAAACCACTTCACATAAAAAGTAAATAGAGAAAAATGATACCTCATTATCAGTACTAACTCGAGACATTTATAGTAAGAATGAGGCAACACAAGTTATAGGAGAATAGATTTTTTAGACCAGTAAGTTACCCCCATTTCGGTTTAGCCTTGTCGACTTTCACGAATTGAAAATAGTCAGGTAATTTTTAATTGTTCGACATTTTAGTCCAACAACCGGATATAGGAGGTGAAACATTCGATTGACGCTGACGTGACAGGGTCTGATAAGTCAACCTGATGTTTCATCTCCTGTAGCAGGTTACTGGACTAAAAAAGTCGAAAAATTAAAAATTACAGCACTATTTTAATTCGTAAGAACTGAAACCAAAAAATGAGGAACTTAAAGGACTAAAATATTATTTTCCCTTAAAACGAATACCTCTCCAATGTAGAGTTTTCTGTCGGGTCTGAGAATGACATAAACGCTTGACGCGCCAATGGTGGATGGGGGTGGTTGTTCCTTAGCACCGATCAGAACACATCTCATTGATGAAGAATTTGAATCACCATTCTTCTTGTGGAAATCAATCAGTCTTTTCTCGCATATCCTAAGCATCGCTCTCTCAACTTCCTCGTTAAAAATATCAGGAGATCTCAGAGACTGGACAGGAGGTGAGAAATCTTTTTCCGGATGGCTTTGGGTATCAGTCGAAGCAGAGAATTGCTTTGGTTTTGGCTCGTCTAATCTTAACGTATGATTTGCATAAACGGAAGAATACAATTCCTCAGCTCTTCTGATTAATTCTTCAGGAACTCCTTCCCTCTGAGCTGTTTCAAATGCAAGGCTCTCTTTGCATATCCCATCAATCAATTTCCATGTTGGGGTGGTTTGATTGTTGATTAATGCTGCTCCCATAGCTTTAAAGACCATATTTTTTGTTCGTAAGGGTAAATCGAAGATTCCATGTAGGTGGGTGGAGACGATTCCCAGACATGTAATTGCATCAAGAGTTTCAATGACACTCCCAGCAATGCATGTGCCCTTAGCTGTTTCTGTCCCTCGACATATTTCATCAATAAGCACAAGGCTCTTTGAAGTAGCTCGTGTAATAATAGAGCGAATCTCCGACATTTCAACCTGAGGGAATTAACACTCAAACCATAAAGATGTAGACATTTGCACCCAACATTCATTTATGCAAAGACAACTATAGCCCTTATATATGTCAAAGTTAGATGTTTCTGTCCGACATATTTCATCAATAAGCACGAGGCTCTTTGAAGTAGCTCGTGTAATAATAGAGCAAATCTCTGACATTTCAACCCGAGGGACTCCCTCAGGAACAAGATTTAATAATGGTATGACATCTCAGCTAGATATTGAAGAAGTCATGTCCAGTAACTATAAAAAAATGTATAGAAAACATGCAAAAAATGTATTTAGACTTGCAACAAATATTGAAGAACTCATGTCCAGTAACTATAAAAAATCTTTCTTCTAATATGTCCAAACACCGATTGTTTATGGATCAATGCAGCAAGAAACAAGATAATTAACGATACAAACAAGCAATTACCTGAAACGAGCTCTTTCCATCTGCAGGACTATCATAGGATTTTATGTGCAGCATAATTGAGTCAAAGTGTGGAATAATAGCTGATTCAGCAGGGACCATCAATCCACATATTCCCAGTAGTGCAGCAGCACAAATTGATCTCAGCAGACTCGATTTCCCACCCCCATTTGGTCCCGTTAATAGAAACAGTGATTTCATTTCGACAGTATTTCGTACAGCACCACCTTGAGCTGCATCAAACCAATACGGGGATAGCCCAGTAATTTTCATCCCCTCACCTCCACGTAATATTCCTTCATCCTGCATGCATCCCATGATTATACATTGACTGAAGGAATTTTCTTATCATGTTCTACAAAAAATGATACACCTAATTATTGGTCTTTGCATTAACAAAACATTAATTATACGTCATTTTTTTCCAACTCGGTAAATACTTTAATGCACTAGTTACACCATGCAACTCAAGTGCATTTTTTAATGGTATTAGTTGTTTTGCTAAAATGAATTAGTTGGTCAATATTAGTTATTTTCACTGAATATTAGTTGTTTCATTGAACAGTATTAGTTGTGCATACATGAAACATGGCCCAAGGATGCTAATAATACTTTTGAATATATGAAACCAAAACACTTGAACTACAGAGAAATAAAACTAAAAAAATATAATTAGGTATGAGAGAATATCAATTCAGTAGCACAAATTTAGACCATTAGCTAATACATTGGTGCTTCAGTGGAATACCTCAGATTTTTGGTGTTGAGTGAGAGTGGGGAAAACCCATTGTCGTCTTCGTCCTTCGCTGTATTAAACACCAATGTTCTTGAGTGTAGGCATTGAAAGTGATACGACAAATACGAGAAATTAATTATAAAAACCAACGATGAGTTAATTTAGAAGCATCTAACCACAGAATAGGCAGTTCACTCTCAATATATCTCCCAAAGAAAGCTTTTTCAGAACAAAATGGTAAAAGAAAAATAACTCCACTTTTAGCATTATGCCACCAGTAATCATACCATTTTCATTTAGATCAGAAATCAGAAAAAGCTCAAGCGGAGATATTGAACAACAGGAAGTACTATCAGTGCCTGATAAATAGATATTTCATTTGCCCTCATGACACAAAATGATAGTTTTGAGAGGCATGCATTCCATGGTCCATAGTATACGTCATGACCAAAAAATAGTAAAAATTTATGCAAAAACTCAAATTCGTAAAATGATTTCCTAATAAAGAGTAATCAGTTTAATAACTAAGAAGATGAAAAATCGAAAAATCCAAAATGTGATCTTCAATGCCACAGATGACAATAAATAACTCAAAACAAGTAGCATAAATTGGTCTAGAGCTATAATAACAATCACCAATCGCCCTAGAGAAGCAACTCTATTTAATAATTAACATTTTGAGTAAATTGCATAATTGATCCCGTATTTATTGGGTAGATTTTAATCTCGTTTGAATCAATTTCCTCAATTAAGTTCCATAACATCAAAATGATGCAAGTTTAGTCCTATATTGACAAGGTTGTAGGATTATTGCATGTGCCGCCACGTGAGCTGCCGGAATTCTATATAGCAACCGAACTAATGACATGGTGTTGCATACGCATCATAATGAAACCCAAGCATATCAATTTCAATTAAAAAAATTAGAAAATCACAATCCTAAAACAAAAAATTATCAATATAGAACTACAGTTGCAACATTTTAAAAATTATTAACTTAATTGAAAAAATTGATTTGTATGCGACTAAAATCGCCAACACCCAATAGATATGGGACCAACTTTTACAATTTACTAAAATAGTTTGAAGTGCTATAGAAAAAGGTTAAACAAGTATAACCAACCTCACATGGCCAAACAATGATTTTGCAATCACAAGCAACATGGATGCAAACACTAGAATGTTGATATTTGTTTGGAGTTCAGCAGACAATCCCCTTAACAGTTCTAAAACTTTCGTTTTTGCCTTGTTACCTGCCTCGTGATACCTGATGCACAGACCGATAATCGTGAAGTAATAATAGAGAAAATAATTAATCAAATCTTAAATCCCACCACTAATAATAAAGACTACCTGTCTAACGCCTCTTCCACCTTTGTTGTGGTGAACCATTCTTCACCAACTTTTTTGCCTTTGGAATCAAGGGCGGGTTTAAGATTTTTTATTTGTTGTTCTCCAGCGGTACCAGCCCAAACAGATGGCATAAAACGTTTTCCCTTGAACCATACCGCCTCATGCTCACGTGAGTATAGTATCTCCCCCTTGGGTCCCCCAAGCAGAGCTGTTGTTGCTTTAATTCTTGAAATTATAGGGACGAAATCTTCTTTAATCTAGAAAATATTGTGCATCCATTTCAAATATCAAGATGCAGCTATTTAAAGAATCATGTTACAACATCCAAATCATAAAGATAATAACAGAAATCTCTGCTGAAGCAATTGTGGCATCTTCTAATATGAGAGGGCCATGAGTTACCTTCATAATTTTACATCAATTTAGCATAAAATTTTGAAGTTTATAATTATAATTTCTCTGACTGGTTACATTCTATGATACCATAGGAAAGGTTTTGCTGAGGCATGCAACTGACTCAGCCACATCTCCATTTCCCTTGGCGAGTAAGAATTTTGTTTACCTTTGACAGAAAAATATTTCCAAACTCTAATATTTGAAATATACTAAAGACTACAGCAGATCCTTAGTTAAATGTTGCAAATGATTTCCAACAGTAAAATATAGTTAGTTTAGAAGCACAGTAAGATTCAAAGATTTATCTCGACTCTTATTTGACGAATTCACTGGCAGGAAACATTCCAGAATAATCACTACATATGTAAATGGAAGTTCTTTGAAACAAAGCATTTGAATTGCCGTGATAGGAAAGAGGTGTTAATTTTTTAAGTCCTAAACAAAAGAAGAACGAAAGGCAGAGTAAGAGAATGATCCTAGAGTTTGATGGCCTTAATTTTATCATGTCATAGTGGTTTATTGCTTTCTTAAATATATATTTTTTTAATGCAATTTATCATGCCCTTCTTTCTTGTTCACTTATCCATTTTCAAGAATCATTTGACATATTCTTGCAATTCTTAACTTTAATACATTGCAATATCGAGTTCAATATATCTCTTGAAATTATCAAAAAGGTTTCACGTCATCAAGAATAGTGTCTCCTACTAATTGGAAAATTTTGTAGCTTATCATGTCATGTCGATGTAGCAATCAAGCGATATGATGACTAATATAACTAATTTCAACAAGCTCAAATGGACTTACAGCTCTATATAATGCCTCAGCAGCTTCATCTACTTCTGCAAATTCTTCTTCTAAATGAATGCTCTTCACACGACCTTTCCAGGAAGACTCCATATCTTCGAAAAACTCATTTGGAAAATCGGCAAAGGAGGTAACTTTGTTATCATTTTCACCATCTAAGGAGATAATTTCACCAATTCGATGAGAAACTGATTTACATTCAGCTACCTGAAATTAAATAGAGAAAATACACCAATGAAAATTACCAAAGAAGTAGCACAGAAATAAACGGAGGCAGTACGTTCAAATATGAGTTGAACTGGCATAGGTTGTTGCTTCTTCAAATCATTAAATAAAGATTTTACTAAAAGGAATAATTAAGATGATTCGTAATCAAAGGAATCACTTACTAACGTGTCCAGTTCAACTTTCAGTCCAGTTGCCACCCAAGTAGGATCCATTAATAGCTTTAAAATTTCATTGAGTTTTGAGTTGGTGGACAGTTGTAGTATATCATCAAGCAAACTTTTTATTTTACAAAACTCAATGTGATTGGTCTCCCTCGACTCAAGCAACTTCACGAGCTGCATATAGACAAGAATCAGACTACACATGTGTACTAAATTCGGGGCATGGACCATGTAAAAGCATGGTTAAAAGTAATCATGTACCAACGTTTATGCATGCCAGTGTTGAATGAAGAGTGTGTTAAAAATGATGATGTGCTAAGCAAATGTCAAAAAAAATTACGTCAACAAATCCACTATGAAATTCTTCAAACATGAAGGCTTAACTTTAGAACGGAGCCTTATTTTGCATAGGATTCGACAGTGAGATTTCAACATTTAGCACCTAGTAGTTAATAGGATAACATTCAGCAATTGAAATAAACAACATTGTGCAACACAGATTTTAAGTTTTAGTAGTAAAAACAAGATCGAGAATCCAACCTTGGCTGAAGGAACACAGGTGAATTCAGGAATAGAGCATGTTATGCAATTCATCAGTTTGCAGGCTTCTGAGAAGGGGCAAAAATGCACTATAAGGATCAAAAAACACATGATGTAGATACTAGGAAACAAAAAGAATAACAACCATGCCACTGTCGAAAAATTTGAGCATATAAACAAAATAGATTTCCAGTATAATTATAGCCAAGGTGGCACAACGACCTTTTCTAATTCTCTAATAAACCTCCATACACAGTTCATACTATAGAAAGAAAGAGATCCATATATTTCATAGATACGACATTAAACTTCACCAAACTTTTACAGGAGAGAAATAAGCATTTCAAAACAAACCTTGTTGTTTCAATTTTTTTTTTTTTTTTTAAAAAAAAAGGAATGTTTTAGTGGCTAAAGCATCAAATAATTGATTAAATACTAAAATAACTTATTATACTCAAGGCCAAGGGGCAAAAAGATAACCATAAAAAATAAAATCAGCCTTCAATAGATTAGTAACTTTTGGCTGTACAAGTAAAATAGTGACACTTATGCCAAAACAATAATACCAACGCATGAAACATGAAACCGATAGAAATAACATGAAACAAATTTTAAAGAAAAAAGCCAAACCTAGGACTCAATTTTATTGTGTATCAAGCCGTACAATGTTAACAAATTATTCTTACCACTAAAGGCAAACAAAGAAGGTTTGCATACGAGACAATATCGAGGGAAATATGAACCACAGAAAGATAATTCCAATTGATTATATTAAAAAACTTCAGATTAACTTATTTCCTTTCAATACATTAAGTTATTGGGCCAAGATCACACAAAATGCTAACATTATGACTTCTGTAGTGAGTAGAATTACTGAACATGCAAAATGCAAGTTGGCATAAGTATTCCATTTATAACTCACCTTGTATTTTTGAGGCAATCTCATAAGCAGGAGGATTCAAAAGAAGATCTCTAATGTACCTGTGAGGAGATGTGCAGAAGTAGAAAAACAATATGTATTATTGGCAATAGGGTCAAGATCAGAGGAAACAACAATACGAAGGCAGTGAAGATACAGTCACAATCTCTCTTGCAGGTAACTTTTTAAAATCAATAGGATGGGGTTGTGCAGAATGTGAATAGTAGAGAAAAAAGGTGTGGTGCATGTGATGTGAATTTCATCCATAATCAACTTTTCACTTACATAACAGGTAGGCCAACACAATTTGATGGAAGGAGAACCTTGAGTATACATGGAATTCCTTCAGTTGGAAGAGCGCCTGTAGTTACAAAAATGCACTATCTCAATATAAATCAGCGCATGGTTAAAAAATTTCATCGGGAATGGGAATGAGAATGAGAATGAGTTTAGGATTATTATGATGGTTAATGAGAACAAAATATGATCAATCCACTACCTCCTCTCCTAAATAACTTAATCAGTACCCTATTTTGATTAACTATGTCTCCTCCTATAAACATTTCTCCTCAATCATTCCATTGTTTCTCAACGAACAACCATTTGTTGTCCACTTTATCCAAAATTTGGGAAACACACTAACAATGTAACCACCATTGGCACAATCCTTCCTCCAACATATCACTTTCATTACTGGGGTATAGAGGGGAAAAAGATATCTATTACCATTCTCATTGACGAATTTGAACCAAGCGCCCCCTCACTTTTTTATATTAACTCCACTTCATTCAGAACTGAAACTATTTGAGGTGTTGTCTTGTCTATTTATTTTACAACAAAAGCCATATTGATGCAAAAAAATTATTCAGGTGCTTTGTTTAATATTTTTCTAGGCTGCTAGCAATATTCATGTGGACTTCACTAAATCATCAAATGAGCAAACTACTCAATAACTTCGAATTAGATAGAGAAATAGGGTCATTTCTGAATTGAATATATTTGGTTACCAATTTGTGTGGCCGTCCCTAGGTGTAAGGGACTTGGCCTATTTTCTGGGGCTACTGTAACATTTCTGAATGTGATATCATCTTCAAGGCCGTATAGCTCTTTTACCTGAATTAGAACAAGTTAATTCCCAATATAAATAATATAAAAAAAGACAGGCTCTATAACATTAAAAAAACAACCTTGTACAAAAGCTCGTCGATTGGATTCCCATCAAACCATTCAAATTGTCTAACGTTGCATTCTCCCCATAACAGACCGCCTTCACCAAATTCACCCCAGCGACAAGTTCCTGGACATCGGATTCTGTTGTTATAATCTCAAAAAAGACACAAATTATATAAAGAATCAGCTATGGAACTTCATCTCTCAAAAACACTGTTAGAATAAATGTTATTATTTGTCCCTTAACTTGCACTGATTTTGATCTTAGTCCACTCACTTTTTCAACTTTGATATTGTCCCTTAAGTATACCAAATTCAACTTTTTCGTTCTTCTAGCCCGGTTAAAGGACAAAAGAATTGAATTTTGTAAACTTGAGGGAGTAAGTTGATAAAGTTAGTGGAATGAAATCAAAATTGGTGAAAGTTAAAGGACAAAAAATAATCTTTACCCAAATTATTATCAGGTCGAGAATAAAGCACCATATAGATGTGGCTTAAGAAAACTAAATTATTTGAAAATAAAAATAGTCCAATATATCAGTTAACAAATTAACAATTCAGTAAAAGAGCTATGATGCAGAATGTACTATGAACCTGAGGAATTGTGCCTCAACGATGTATGCAGGAACAAATGATGACACCGACAAGTACGAAGTTTGGTGACCAAGGCTTCTTCTGTCAGGTTATCCTCTGCACAATAAGTCTTCATTGTCTCGAGCACCGAAATCATACAGTAACCCTTAGCTGAACGAGATATTCCTTGAAACAAAAACCAATTTTAGAGAAAATATGTAAGATAATTGTTACTGATAACCATAAATGAGAACAAAATCAGTGCCCTAATGATTTGATACTTTTTTTAAATGAGAAACAAATAAAATCTTAATAGACTAAAAGTACATGGAGGGGAAAAGGCGTCCACACACAAACAATACAATTAAGGATCTAAACTAGAGTAGGAAATTCCAGCTCATAAGAAAATCTTGAATTCTCCCAACTATGGAAATCAATAATGCTAATCTAATCTTCAGTCTCTGTCAGACATCATCAATAGATCCTTTGAGCAACCTTTGAGTAAAACACACCAATAGGAGAAATACGAATGTATGGATGTCTCTTTTGAATAATAATGTATGAGATTTTTCAGAATCAGATTCAAAAAGGGAAAAGTAGAACAACCAGGTTCGAGGGAAAAAAAAAGGAATCTAAATACAGATTTACATGAAAAAGCACCCGAAGACTCTAAATCCAACCTTAGCGTCGTCCATGGTCCACCCCTCCCATCAACCTTGTTTTGATACTTGTTCGGTTAAATTTAATTATATTGAATCATTTAGCAAATCTGGCAGCTACATTTAACAGAATATGATTATTGAACCTCTAGCTGAAAGTGATTGAAAACAGCAAGTCCAAATAGAATTATTCACAGGTTTCAACAAAAAAAAAAGTTAATTCACAAGTGAGTCTTGGAGCATACCTACTACAGGCATCGGGTCAGGAAACTCTAGATCATGATCATCTTCAACAAGCCCAAACACGTAAGGACTCCCAGGATGCGCATGCCTGAAAGTAATGTGCAGTTAGGACAAGTACATGTAAATGGACATTCCAAGAATTGTCAATAATGCATGTCGATTATACTCTAAAAATATGTTTCCCTGTTATTTAGGGTCATATATATTGAATGAATTACGAAATGTTCATGTGTGTAATAAAGAACGGATAAACTAAACTGGTCTTACGAACAGAAAAATTAAACCAATGTTAAAGGGCGCCTTCAAAGTGCTAAATTGATTATGAAACTAAATTCTCTCTAATTAAACATCATTGTAAGTGCAATTGCAAGCTAGAAAAGAACTGCTTAGGCAGTCTGCCCATCACAAGCATGAAGATGGAATAGTTTATCAATCAAAAGAATTAATGAGGTTGAGTGCTATGAAGGAAGAAAGAAAGCCCAAGGCACTTAAACAGAAAATATGCTCTAACGGTAAATTCTAGTGGCTTAGCACCAAAAGGCCTCATATTCTATGATTGTTTGGATGATAAAGCTCCAAAGCTTTTTGAGGTAATACTTAGAAAATGAGAGAGAGGCACCCAATGCTCTCCTTATGGGTTAAAATACATGCATTCAGCAAAGGTGAGTAAGGTAACCAAGTAATTAGAAAATCTCAACCTTACAAGAGATAGATAAACAATTATTGAAAAACAAGAACTGGAATGTCACATCCCATATTTTTGCAAATAACGAACATGAATGAATAATTACCTAGTCTAATTTAATTTCCAAAAGTTAGCTCTCATGAGAAGAAAAGATTTTAGTCATTTTACTAGGACAGGAAGTAAATATGGCAACCAAACTAAGCAAAGTCAATTTAAAGATATGTCAATATACAAAATTACCCTGATATAAAACGACTTTTACGCGTGCGAGCTTGAGTTGGACCCTGAACTTCCTCAACTATACACTGCAAATTGAAAAAAAAAAAAAAGAGAGAGAGAGAAAAGGATCTCAAATGATGAAAGAAACATAGTGGATTTCAGAAAATCAAAAAGTGCAATTCATTATATATTTTTTCTCCCCCATGGGTTTGGGGTTGTGATGTAAAAACACAATAAATTTCAAGGAAAAAAGAAAATCTCAAGGGACAATGCTCACAACGGAGAAACCATTACGTGTCAGGTCGTCTAATGTTTGTCGTAGATTCTGCAAGGATAAAAAAAGTGAAAGATCAACAAGTGGGAACCAAAAAGAAGATTGTCATAAAGAATATCCATCCATGAATTTTCAAGACGACATAGGTGTTAAGAAAAACATTCAATTACACAAACACTTTCTTCACCACAAGGCAGACAAATGACAACGAATTTCATCATTCTCCATTGAGATGTTGAACTATTTTTCTACCATGCCTTCCATCGGATAAAGGTGGCTCCAAATCTGGGAGGTTTGGTGTCAGTTGATCACTCATGCTCAACAAATACATCTCAAACTCAAAATGTCCTTTTACAAGAACCTTCTCAACGCAATAATAATCTCATAACATAAAATTGAAGCATAAAAAGTTACCAAATGAGTTTCAATACGATGACAATCAAAAGGCATTGAAATTGAAAGGTAACCTACCACCACAGGGCAACCAGCCCTTGGGATGCTGTCTGTACGTAAACCGCCAAAAGGATTTAACCCAGCATATTCCACAAGAATGCAGGCATCGATACCTATTGCCTCATAAAAATCTCCAACCTTGAAGAGAGGCAACAACAGTAAGATGATTGGAATTGGGCTATCGAATAATGTATTTCTAAAGTTTTAGAATGTGTGAGTGTGTGTGTGTCAATGTAAGAAATCTGAATTCGAACGTAAAGAAGAAAAATGAACAAAATTAGAAGGTAGGAAAAAAACCATTTAAACATACTCTGCATAGCAAAACTTCATGCGGAAATTTTGACTTGAATTGCAACATTTCCCAATTAAGATTTCCTTCTTTGAGGCTACAATTTGATCAAGAAAGAAATTACCATGTCACTATCGTTGTGATAGTTTTTCTAGCATGTGACATGTTCATTCCCATATAAAATTGCTACTATAGCCAAATATTGATGCAGATAAAATAATTATTTACTGAGCCATCAAAAATAATTCACTAGCTATTTACATCACACAAATAAGGAATAATACACACTATAGTACATTTCATACATGATCGTTAGAGTAATAACATAAACATGCATAGATAAGAAAGAAAGTATTGCCATCCAAATAAAATCACTCATCCTCATAGAGTTGAGATCAATGAGAAGAATAATAGTTTGAACAAGCAGTCTGGCAGGGGAAAGCTTTCTGATCACAAAGTTGTTTTAAGTTTATGGTTTCTTCGTAGTGCATACATACCTAAAGCCAATGTAGAATTTGACTTAAATAACTAAAGGGAAGAAGCATAACAATTTTCTGCAGACAACAAAGAGAACTTTAGAGCTTACTTTCCATTCTTTAAGCTAGTATCAACCCCCAGTAAATTAGAAAATGCCAGCCGCTTGATCAGTAAAACAGAAGAAGGTTTTTTGCACATTTGCAATCTCTGGAAGAAAAAAAAAAAAAAAAAAAGAACTCCGGTTAGACTTACAGGAACTAGGGGGGAGTCTGTATGATGAAGATAAGCTTTAATTAAAAGGTAATTAATTTATGCAGCATACAACGAGAATATGAGATATATCTAACCTCTTTCCACCAGATAACATGAGCATAATCTTTCTCTTCCATAGAAACATTTGATTGTTTGAGCTTTTTAGTAGCTTTTGTACAAAACTTTCGCCCCTTGAAGCAAAAGATGCGCTCAGGCTGTCTGATACTGTTAGAAGTGAACAATCGAATTAAGTTCTCTCTCAATTGAGACCAAAAGAAATAACTTCATTAGCATATTCAACGCAAAAAAAAAAAAAGGATTCCTGATATCTTCACATTTCCTTCTCAGAAACATTTAACAAGCAATGCAAATATGTTGGATAACTCAAGTAGCTAATTCATTAGGTAAAACAACAAACGTTTATTTCACCACTGCTAAAATAAGCAAACCTCAATCGCCATATATTTTCACCACCATTGAATTATACTACCAAACATGCTATATTCTTGAAGCCTGCTGATTCTGCACGGCCCGAGGTTCAGTTATTTCCTACATTGTACTGTTAACTCAGTTGGATAAAAAAATTATACAGAGTGGTTTGACATTTTCTTCCAACCAATTATTATAAAAAATAAAACTTAAAGATTGCTGAACATCATAGGGGAAAAATAATAATAATAACCAACCATAAAATCAGCAAAATTTTTTTTTTTTTTTTTGATCGGGCAAAGAGTATAAAATCAGCAAATATTGATGCAATTATTTCACAAAACATGCCTTTGGTGTCTCATCTAAATCAAAATAAGGAGAATAATGGTCTATCGATTATATTCTATGCAACTAATTCAAAAAAATGATTTTAGTTTCAGGGCATTATATGCCTATAGTCCATTCCTTCGCATACCCACACTGAATTTCAAACAGAGAAATCCAATTAACACATAAAGCAACATCCTTCAAGTTTCATAGCACCAATTAAATCCCTATGCACATTTTCAAAAAAGAGATTTCACAAAATTGAAAACCCAAAACAAAAAACTGTGAGAGTGCCACAATACAATCAGACAGCTGAAGAGCAACCGTTATAAGAAACTAATAATTAAATATCAAAATACAAGCAGAGAGAAATGGGGGTTTAGTTACAGTTGCGAAGGGGTGGAGGGAGAGAAAGGGCGGTGGAAAGAGTGGCTGAGAAGGAAGGGGAGAGAGCGCCACTGCGGGACAAGAACGACGGCGTTTCTTGCTGTAAGCCGGTACATGTTTGCTTTGATTACCGCGCGTAATTGAGAAGGGGAAGATGAAGAAGACAGGGGAGAGAAAAGTGGCGTGAGGTTACTGACAATTCCCGCCAGAGCTGAGTGAACAGAAGGTGAAAGTCCACAGTAAAAAAAAAAAAAAAATCACCTCTTTTGTGTAGAGGATATAACTCGAATATTTATTTTTTTTTGGGGGGGGGAGTTTAAGTGACTTTAAAAAAAAATTAAAATCTTAATAAAATATAATATGTGTGTTTGTTTTGAGTTTTGAGTAGATTTTTCGTGTTTTGTATACATTGTATGTTTACGATGTTATTATTTTTAAAAAAGCTATAACTTAGGTGAATGGTCTATGCAGCTAACGATTGAACATCGAAGGCGACATAACGCGGACGAAAGTCCAGTTATTAATAGACATGTCCAACCACCGAAAATTGCTGGTTCCGGTTCCAAATCGGCGGTTTCGGTTTTTCAATTTTTTGGAACCGAAACCGAATCGACGGTTTGGAGGTTTAGGTTCCGGTTTCGGAACCGGCCTGGTTCCGAACCGGCGGTTCCGACGGTTTTCTTTATTTTTTTTATATTTTTTTCTTTTTTTTTAATAATGATATGTGCATTGTTACAACACTTAGAATTAATATTAAAATTGTATTAGAAGTTACAACTTACATTACATGTGCAAATTAATTTATTTTACATTGAAATTTAATTTAATTTAACTTACATTGCTAAATTAACTTACATTTTACATTGAATATAATTCAACTTAAAATATAAATGAATTTACAACTTATAAAAAATATTTAAAATTGAGGGGCCGCTTGGTTGGGGGTATTAGAATTAGGTAATGGGAATGACTAGTGATTCATTCTCATTGATGAATTTTGGAAAGAAAGTTGAGCACGAAAAAATTTGAGCAAGAAAAAAGTTGAGCGAAGAAAAAATGAATGATGGTTAAATGATTGATTATAAGAGGGAGATTATGTAATCAAAATAAATTAGTGATTATTTTATTTTTAAATCAATTCCAAATTGTAAATATTACCAAGCATCATCAATGTGAATGATTAATGAGTCATTCTCATTACCTACTTCTAATACCCTCAACCAAGCGGGCCCTGAAATGTTACAACTTACAAGTTACAACTTACAACTTTAGAATATCAAAATTAAAAATATTACAATTTAGAATATTAAAATTGAAATATTACAAATTACAACTTTAGATTAATATTGATCAATTACAAATTAAATACAATTATAGGGAAGAGGGAGGGATTAAAAAAATTTGACTTGAACTTAATTTTAAGAAATTAACTTAGAAATTCTAAGTTCATAACTTAAAATTAAGGTGCCTACGTATCCAATTAGGAATCAAAGTCCACGTAGTTCTCTTACCTCAAAATTTACCTTTTTGGTTGATACGGTTGAATGCTCGATTCTTTACCCTTCACTTCCGCCGGTGGATATCGTCCATTCTTCGCTATCTTCATCTTCTACAAGCGCTAGTTGAGCCCTATGCTCGGCTCTTACCCAATCATCGAGCAAGCATTGGTTCTCGACATTTTTCACCGTCATGTTTGATCTCGTTGCATCCAACGTATAACCCCCAAGCTAAAAGCTTGTTCACAAGCAACGGTTGAGGCGGGACATGCAAAAATGTCTCTTGCAACCTTAGACATCACCGAAAGTATACTTGTTCTCCTCCCCCACCACTTTAGCACGTTAACACATTTCTCACTTTGTTCATCCCTTTCATACTCAACATTAAGTGACAAATATATTTATAAATCTTGATAAGTGTTAGAAGAAAATCGTGCCCTTTTTTGGTAACGATTATCCAAAAAAATATTAGTTCGACTAAGAATAGGACCGGATGATGAAGAAGTTGAAGTTGAAGTAGAACTATAAGTACCCATTTGGTAGGCATGTTTAGCAATAGATAAGGACCTAATTTATGCATAAATTATGTCCTTATCTATTGCTAAACATGCCTACCAAACGGGCACTAAGATGATGAAGAAGAAGTTTGAGTTTGAGGTGGTCCCGCATACTTTCTAAGTAAATCTACTATAATTTGTCTAACTCTAGCAACTATCTCGCCTACATTAGGACGTATATCACTAAATTGATCAAATTTTGTCACATCACCGCATGGATATAAAGTTCCATAATAAAAATTTAACAAATCTTCTAAACCATCTAATTTAAAAGTAGGATCAAACACTTTAGCAACTAAAAATAAATCGGGAATGGTATGAAAATATTTTGTCCATTTTTCCATCATAGAAAACAAGCTAGAATGCAATATAGGATCATGCAAATTTTCACGTAAAACACCAACAACTTGTAGACAATAATTAACCGCAATATGACTAGTAGGCTCATAAATTTTAGACATCGCATAAGTAGCATCATTAAAAATACTTAAAATTTCACATATTTTCACGCAAGGATCCCAATATTGAGGATATAAACGAAAACCAATATTTTTATTAGCAAAAAACTTACATAAATGTATTTTATATTCATTAGACTCATTTAATAATTTATAGGTAGAATTCCAATGAGTTGAGACATTAAGATAAATTTTTTTTGGATGCACGTTGTTATTTCTACAAAAAAATTTCCATTTTTTCATTAAACTAGAACGACGAGTCATATAATAAATAACATCTCTAATAGGAGCAATTTATTCTCTTAAATCATGCAAACCATCTTGAACACATAAATTCAAAATATGACACATATATCTAATATGCAAAAAACTTACCTCCAAGTCACGATTGACAAATCGCCTTTAAATCTTCAATACTAGCGGTATTAACACTAGCATTATCAAAATCAATGGAAAAAACTTTATGAGTCAAAACATACATATTCAAAATATCATGCAATTTGTCTCTAATATTAACAATGGAGTGTTCGGTATCAAAATCTTTATACGCAATTAATCTTTTGTTTAAAGTCCAAGAATCATCAATTCAATGACAAGTAACTCCAATATAAGAATGTTTTTCAAATTTATCACTCTAAATATCGGCACAAATTGAAATTTTACCATCAAAATCGGCAAAACGGTTAATCAAAGCATATTTATATTCCCCAACAACTTTAGCAACATCACGAGTGCAAGTAGAACGTGAAACTTTTTTTGCGCAAGGTTGAATACCAAGTTGAACCATTTCGGACCACATAAAATTACTGGGAATACTAAAAGGAAGATGTTGCACACATATCATTTATGCTAAAAGTTTGTTATAAGCAATTTGATCATATTTCCAAATATTAGGGTTAGAAGTACTTACCTCACCTTGAACTCCACCACCGAAGGACTCGGTAAATCCGTGACTTGAAAGTTGTGTTTGGCTCGTTGCAATTCCCCACTCCGCTGGATGCTTCATCTTTGTGTGACCATTCAACGTTCCATATCCGTTCCCCTTTATAAACGAATATTTCATGCCACAATAGTTGCAAATTGCCTCGAACTTATCCTCTCTTTTGAATCCTTCCCCACATAATTCTTCTTAAAGTGACGAACAAAAGTCATGGACTTCAAAATCTTTTTTGATTGGTTTGAATCTGGAGTTGGATTTTCTTCTTGATCGTCACTTTCTTCTTGAGTAGGGGTGGGGGCTCGTCGTGGTCGTGGTGGAGGCATTTGAGTGGTGGCGGGTTGATCATCATCCGAAAATATATAATCTTCGTAACCAACACCAAGAATTTCGCGAATAGCATCATCGCGATCATCTTCAAGATCAAAAATTGGAACATTGCTAGGAGGAGGAGGAGATGGTTGAGAGCCGGAGGTAGAAGGAGCTTTGCCTTTGCCCTTTGAAGAAGATGATTTCTTGCTAAATATTTTCGGTTGATATTTAATATAACATAAGTGTAATGTATAATATAAGTATAGTAAATATAAATGTATAATATAAGTGTATAATAATAATTTGAGTATAATATAAATATATAACTAATATAAGTAAAGTAAGTATAATTGTATAAATATATATAAGTGTATATAATATAAGAGTATAATATAAGTATAATATAACTAATATAAGTGTATAATAATTGAAATTGAGAGAGAATTTGAGAATTGAAGAGTATGAATTGAGAATTGAAAGAGGAAGAGGAAGAGGAAGAGGAAGAGAGTAAGAATTGGTGTGGGAAATGAGAAGATTGTGTGGGTATTTTTAGAGGTGTGAAAAATGCTACAAACCGAAACCGAACCGCCCTAAAGTTGGTTCCAGTCCGATTTTTGAACAGAAATCAGCGGTCCGACCAAACCGGCGGTTTCAAAGGCCTGGTTCCGGTTCCGAAACGCCAGTTCGGTTCCGATTTGAACATGTCTAGTTATTATGGTCAGGGAAAACCTCCGAAGAGACGGAGCCGTACCTACGAATGAATGACCTATCAAATATTAGATAAGAGTATTAAAAATCTCGTCATTAGTACCAGGAATTAGGGTCATTCATGTTTGACCAACAATATCAAAATTTGACCAAAAGTATAAAAAATTTGATGAAATTGAAAAAAATATTTAAAGTATCAAATATTAATCAAGAGTATCAGTGAAACATCGTATTACGGTGTATACAAAACACATAAGAAAAAGTCTTGAGTTTTTAAGTAGGGTAGGATTTAACTTTGTATCAAATTAATGTGTAAGAGTGAATAAAATTATATTATTATACTATTATTATCATGTCAAATCAAAGTATTAGGTGGTTTATGAATGTATTTTGATGGGAAAATGGTCATTTAAGCATGAAATGGTTGATAAAAACTCGTTGTTGTGTTGAAAAGGCCTTTTGAGTTTAACGTTTTTATCTTAATAAATTTACCCTTTAACACTAAAAAAAAAAACTTTTATTTTTTATATTGTATTTTCTCTATTAGCCCGCCCTTCTTTTTTTTTTTTTTGGTTTCACCCTTGGTGGATATCATTTAGGGCAAAATATTATGTGAATAAGTTTTACGTGGACGAGATCCATATATTTTGGTATACCTAATCTTGTGATTTTTATTGATATAGTAAGTGCAGTATATTGATATTTCTGGTATTTATCCCACCCTTTTAGATGTGGGACGAATCAATAGTTTTTTATTGAATTCCTAACGTCAGGTAGGACGAACAGATTGACTAATAGTAGAAAACCAAAAAAAACATTAAAAGGAAGAAATAGCTTTTAAATTAATGATCAAACTTCGTTTTTTTACATAGTTTGGTAGGCATGTTTAGCAATAAGATAAGGACCTAATTTATGCTAAACATGCCTACCAAACGGGTACGTAAATGCGATTGTTTATCTGCTCTGTATCATAGGGCATGTCACAAGATTGTACAGAGAGTGCTGGAAATACTTCCAATGCTAAGTGCGATTTCAAATGCTCTAAGCGCAACCTTCCATTTGTTCTGGAAAAAAAAAAAAAAAACTAAATCATGGACATAATTCAAAACAATACAAAAACTTATAATTTGTATGAGATCGTGAGATAGAATTTGAAAAAAAAAAAAATAATACTCCCTCCGTCCCGGAACTATCTTCATACTTTCTATTTCGCTGTGTCCCACAACTATTTTCACACCCCAAATTTGGAATACCCTTCATAAACTACACCCTCACAAAATCATTAAAATTTAAAAAATGTCACACTTACTTTATTTCTTCTCCTACACTTTATATCATAAAATCACCCAAAATACGCTTACACTTTATTTTCTCGCCTACACTAATTTAAGTTTTCTTAATAAGCGTGCCCCTTCACATATGAAGATAGTTTTGGGACGGAGGGAGTATTATTTTATATGTACGTAATGTTTCCAAAAGTATCAATTTTATTATATACATTTTTTTCTTCGATGAGATGGTCTTACAAAGGCCATACATGATTTTTAAACCAATAAATATTTGGAGTTTGTCTATTTCCTTCAAAATTGGATTTTAATATGAAAATGGCGTGGTGATTATGAAATATATAATAAATCTCAAGACATATTAGAAAAAGAGTAAGTATATATTATTAATTGTACCATGGTACAACTGATCAAATACAATTTTAGATTATATTAGTTGTTTTTATTAAATTAAAACTTTATTTTGTAAACCAGTTTCACAGTAAAATTAATTCGTGTATTTTGATCTTAGAAAATTAATAACTAATATATGCATGTAAATCAAAGTTTAAGGATCGGAAACAACAAAATAATATTAGATATATTTTGGAAAATACTAACCGCATTCGATGCTGGAACAATTGTATTTGCATGATTAGGGACATGATTGGGATGATGAATCACATACGTATTTGGATACGTATCATGTACGTACATATTATTTTGTTTTCTAGGAACAATTGCATTTGATGTGGAAGTAGTACTCCATGACTGCCACAAAGGAGAGAGTTACAATACAAATTTTCATGTAAAAATTATTCATGGTATGAAATTAATATTATTTATTTATTTTATAATATTATAATATTCGTTTAATTATATAATTACAGTTATAAACTAATATTACAGTATAAAATATTATGATATTAATTTAAAATACGATGAACAAGTTTTATAGGGGAGTAACCCAAAATTAATTTGAATAGTGTACTCCATTTAGGCATTACATTTTCGTGCATGCATTATAAACATGCAAAAACAAAATTAAAGTACAAATTATATATATTTGACTTTCATAGTTCTAGATAGTCTAAGTCTAATTTCATTTGGTGTTATTCGATAATATCCAAATCTGTAACAATACTACAAGTTTTGTTGCTAGGTCACATCAATTCCCTAAGTCAACATATTATACTAAAAACTATTGCATAAATATATCAAATTTGAATTATCATGTTTTTTTATCCCAATTGTGTAAATTATTTCTATTTAAACGCATGTAGGCAAAAATTTGTATGAATCTTAAGATATTAAATAGTTGAGAAGATGTATCAAATGTTTGAAAATGGGAATTAAAAAAAAATGTCAGCAAGAGTATGAAATATGTGAGCAGGGATATTAAATATATAAGATGGGTTAAGGGTGAGACCCGTCACATGTATGAGACCGTCTCACCCAATAGTGCCCCTTTAATACATTTGAGATTAGACATTATTGTGTTTTTATATTCAATAAATTATAAGGGTATACCGGGAACTCTATAAATAAAATCTACAATTTCAAACACAATAAATAATATTTTATTGGTCGTGTAAAAAATGAATGTGAACTATTTTTTGTGGAATAAAATCCTTATTATTATTTAATACCTGGTTAAATATCGGGTTCAAGTTTTGGCCCGACGGTTGAGTGAGAATTGGGTCTCTTCTTGTCTTCAGCAAAGTATAGTTATCCAGAAATTGAGCTCGGCCATTATGATTATGACTGCACTTAGCAAATCGATAACATTCGCAGCATAGATGAAAAGAGTTTCTAGGGTTTTTAAAGCATTCGACACAGGAAAAATATATTCCCGGAATAAAATTGCCACAACAACTGCACAGGGGGCGTCCACTCTTGATTATGTAATAGAGTGTCATAACCTCGGAGAAATCGAGAGTTCCATTGCCATCAACATCAAGCTCTTTAAAAAAATAAGGGTTGGAAATTTGTGTATAACCTTCTTCTCTTGTGAATGTTATGAACTCAGAAAGATTGATCCTCCAATCTCCATTAGTATCCATCGATTGGTAGAACTGATGGGCCAGGGCCTGCACTTGTGGAGACCCGGCCCGGTAATGGGCTTTTGCGATTTCATGTAATTCTTCCATCTCCTTCTGTTCGAATAGTATAAATCAACCATATGTTATAAGTAACATGATTTGTGATTTTAAAATACAAAAAATTGTGTAGGATACGTTTCATATATGAAATGTGAAACTTTTGCAAGTCTTTGTGATACTTTAAAAATTAGAGTATTACAAAAATATGTAAAAATATCACATCTCGTAAAAAAATTTTCCTTTTGAATTTGCTAAATGCACTCGCCAGTTAGTCAAATCCGGTCAAGTTTACTCAAAAATGTGTCAAAAGTTCTCTTAAACTATATGCTTATAAAAACTGCCCTCGTGCTTTCTAAAGATTAATTTTTTTATCTTTGCAAATGGTATCATTTATTAATGTAATTTTCACAATAAAAATTAGAAAAATAACTTTTTTTTAGAACATAAAGACATTTTAGAGATGACTAGGTTAACTTTGTATTATTTAACTAAGTTTGACTAAATAATTATATAGTATTTAGTAATTTCTGGATGCAAATAGTTCAACCCAGCTATAATATTTTTTATGGATCATTATGCATGATGTCGATATTTATGTGCTTAATTATATATATTTACATCACTGTTATAAAAAAAACTCTAGATGGAAACGATATATAACCAGGTCTTAGTCAATAGGAAAGACGATTAAATTAGGACGCTCTAACTAATGTATATGACCCTTTCCATGGGATGTGTTTTTCATATATTGAAAAATATGATATTTACTTCTATTTAATTTTGTTTATAAAAATATTTGTAATATTATTTTGAAAAGTATATATCATTTTTTTAAGATATAAGAGTCTTGTGTAAATGAATTTTACTATACAAATAATTTTTAAATTTTGTATATATTTTTAAGTAGTATAGGTGTTTCATTAAAATGTACTATTATTTTATAATATTAATTTTTTCAATGAACAATAATAATTAGTATTATTTATAAAGTGATAGTGGCAGCCATGCAACCAGTTGAATAATAAAACTGCTTTTACCAGTTGTGGTATAAATTAATAATTACGAAAACGATAAAACTATTTTATTTAAGATTAACTTTCATTTAAGATTAACTTTTATATTACTATGTCTCATGATTACTTTCATGTGAAGGTGAACACACATATTAAGAAGGTGAAATAATGAATAGGAATTTGAGGGGTAATTTTGTAAATATCCATGTATAAATAAATTATAAAGTAAAGAAATGAATTGAATTGTCTTTAAGTATGGATAAAAAAATAATGACATTTTGTGTAAAATTAAAAATATTATGAGTGTGGAGTTTATAAAAATTATCTATTTAAATTGTGAGAAAGTTATTTTGGGACGGACGAAAAAAAAATATGAAAATAATCACGGGATGAATGGAGTATTACTTTTCAACAAAACATATTTTATGAAACAATCTTAATTTAGTTTACCATGTCGATTAATTTCATGTTTGACTTTAGGAGTTGACATCAAATATCCCATTTTCAAAAAAAGGTAAGTAATTGGAAAAGAATAAAAAAAGAGTTATTCTCTTGTTAAACAGTTTCATGATATAAAACTGAGACCATTAGTATCATTCATTGATACCATTAAAATCATTCACTGATATCATAATCATTTGATACCGTGATATTAGTTTATAAGTGTAATGGTATCACTAAATGAATGTTATGGTATCAGTAAATGATTCTAATAGTATTAATTTCATATTATGAAACTGCTTCACACAAAATTTTGCCAAAAAATTAGAATAAATGTATTATACAAAGGTGTACCATGCGATTCAAGAGTTATTTTAAACCGTTAGGGTTGTTTTCACTGAATAGTTACGTACGATTATTTTTACTGAACAGTTACGATTGTTCAACCGAAACTATCCAGCGAAAACAACTGTAATTAAACATCCATAACTATTTCAAAATGCAACGATACACCTAATGCATACAAAACCTCGTTAAAAGCCAGTAATTAATAAATTAATTTACCTCCCTTTGAGTTTTGTGTGCAGCAAGTGTGCGATCCCTAAAAGCCATGATCAATGAATGATTGTCCAACATGAAATCAGAGGAGTGTTGATGAGACAAGTCTTTGTTGCGGTAACAAAAACAACAAAGATTATACGCGGCTGGTTTTTCGAAACAAAGCATGCAAGAAAAGTACGGCCCTACTAACAAAACCCAGCAAACGCTGCATCTGGCGATGCTCGTCTTCTTCTCCATGTAATAGAGACACAAAACGTCGTCGAAATCGAGCGCCCCGTCGCCGTTTTTGTCGAGCTTTCTGAAGATGTCTTGTGAAGACAACGAGGAGGAGACGGTAGAATTCATGACGTGAAAGTGTGTTATTTTTCCATCTCTATTACTATCTAGTTTTTTGAAGAAATCGTACACGCACTTTTTTTCATCTTGGTTTGTTCTCTCGTAGAAGGATCTTGCAATTTCTCTAATGCCTTCCATCTCTCTTTAGATCTCTCAGAGTGATCAGTGTGTGATGAATTAGAACGTCTTATAATTAATGTGTGTTTAAATAAAAGAATAAATATATATAGGAGAAAAATGAGTGAGTTAGTTGATTAGTCAACAACCACAACGTTATTGCAAGTAGCTCACATGATCACTTGGTCAAATATTATTAAAATGCATGGGCACGGTCTCATATATTTATTTGGGACCACATTTTCTGTCAACAAGGGAAAGTACCAAGTAATTCAATAAATTGAAAGGTTAAATCTCAGGACGAACGACATTACAGATGTGGATTTAAATGCAGTTCGAATTGATATTGGAATCCGCATGCATGTGACAATTCTTCACTATTGAAAATTCAAAATGTACGTGATCGCAATGATCGACGAAAATCACAAAAAATATAATGAGACACGATATGAATATTAGTGGGTAATGTATTTTTTGTGAAATGTCGCGAAATATCGATATTGAAAGAATTTTATTTTATTTAAAAGTTTGAAATTTAATTCATTTATTTTGATTCCCTAACAGTCTCCCTCACTCATGGACTGAATTCTTAACATTCCCCTTTGAAGAGAATGTCCAATGAGTGAACAGTTTAATATGGACGGAGTTGATTTACGTACGCGAAAGTCGAACCAAGGATTTGAGCATGAGCCAGAGGCTCTGATACCATGAAAATTTTTTATCTCATCTAGAAGTTTTTAGAGATCAAATGTGAATTTAATTCATTTATATTGATTTTCTATTAAATATCAATATCAATATTGGCTAGATGTAACACCTCTAAAATTCTCAACTTAGTTATTTTAAGATTTTAAAAATTTTAATAATATTTATATATATATATATATATATATATATTGTTAGCAAGATTTTCTCAACAAAGAAATCTCTCTCTTATTTTTTAAAAAGTGCCGATTTTTTTTCTTCCTTTTCCTTCAAAAATTTAAATTTTTAATTAAAAATCTTATCTTTTAAGTGTAAGATTTTGTAATCCAAATTCCCTTTTTATATCATCAAAAATATCTTTCTCACTACCACATAATTGGAATACACGATTATATCAAACATTTAATAACAAGAAAATATATTTTCTTCAATGTTTTAAATCTTAAATATTTTCAAATAAGGATTTAAAAGTTATTTTTAATATTTAAATTCTAGAACTTATTTCACTTAAACGTAAGCCCAAGCCCATGTCTAAAAATTCTATTTATACGAGATATTATTCTACAAAATTTTATACTCATAAATATTTTTTAAAAATTTTCATCTACACTGTTTATTTCTTTTTAATAATTTACGGAGACGGGATTAATGAGACAATCAATTGGATTGCATTGCATGAATTTATTAAATCAAGGTGAGGTTTCCTACTTATGTATTTACTTTGCCACCTTTAAATATTCATGTGAATTTAATTGTTGCTTGTCACATCGTACATTATGATTTTCGTTAACGCGTGTTATGACTTTTCTAGTCATTCATTAACGCATGTTTATTTGTGGGAAACCGTGTATCGTTGGTTTAACCAGCGCATCGTTGGTATAGCTAGCGCATCCTTGGTTTAGTCAAGGAACAAGTATAGAGTATGAATGTTATGCAAGTTGATGATTTTATTTACGTGTGATATTTAACTGTGACAAAGGGACTTCATTGAGCTAGTGGTTTTTCTCACCCCAATCTCATTAATATTTTTTTCAGATTAATAAGGAGTGCGGTGGAGGGCCGGTGGATGTGTCATAAGCAATATTTCATGTTTAGAATTAATTCTTTTTATTTAAAGTTCAAACTAAAAATTTTAGGATTTTTAAGCATATATTTTAAACAAAGTCACATCTTATGTTTCATTCTTGAAATTATTAGTAAGTTTTTATAAAATTAATTATTTCTACTAAACATATCTTCAAATGTTCTTATCTGAGAAAAATGCACTTTTGGTCCCATAGGACACGCCCCCTCACGGTTTTAGTCTCAATACTTGCAATATTGGTCCCGTCCGTTAAATACCATGCCATATTTGTCCCACCGTTAAGTTTTCTGTTTGTGCTTGTAGCAAATTTTGGTCCCATACGATTAAAATAAGACATTCAGCAGTTTTGGAGGGAAAATCCAACTTATCCCTCCATTTTTGTTCTTCCATCAGTGTATATATATCCCCCACCAAACCCTGCATAGCCACTAAATCTAAAAAAAAAAGCAGAAATCTCTCAAGAAAAAAGAAATGAGCAACCAAGGTTCATCATCTTCATCAACACAAAGATGTCAACATCAACTTATTTGCTATTGTGGCAAATCTGCTGCCACATATATTTCTCAAATGATGAAAAGCAAAGGTAGGTTATTCCATACCTGTTGTGACTCTATCAGTGGTGGCGGTTGTAATTTTTTTGTTTGGTGATTGCAGCTTTTTCGAGTAAGTATATTTAAGACACAACCAAGTTATCGAACCCAAAGGAACTAAGTCGAGCAAAGATCCCTAAAGCTAAGAGTTGACATGGTATTATAGAGTCGGGCTCGGGTATGCAAAATTAAATCTAAATTAAACCACTAAGAATAACCAACAAGCAAATTACCAAGAGACAACTAATATGAGAAAAATGTGTTTGGGTGCAAATCACCAAGGAATCCTTAATTACGAATCACACATGATCGGGGTTTCAATTAACGAGGGATAATAGGAGCTATCTAGCCAAATATCATGTATCACCCGTACTTGATAAGCCTAGGTTTAATACATCAAATGAACACGTAAGATAGTTTAGAGACGACACCCTAAGTCTCCTCACTTAATCACAAGAAATAGAATCAAGCAATTAACGTATCCTAATGTAGGTTCTAATGAAAATTAACCAAGTCTCCTTGCGTTAATCCAATATTGAATTCAATCACCAAACCAAGCCTAACATCTAAGCATCAATTTAATAAACCAAATCTCTTTGAGCAAATTAAATCAATTAACCAAGGATCAAAACCTAATCTAGCAATTAAATCATACAAATCACAATAGAATATAATTAATTCACCTCAATAAATGAAACACTCAATCACATGATCATCAAAATTAATTCATCCAAGGATCATCACACCCAAACACAAAAGAAATTTAGCCACTCATCATCAATTCAACAAAATCCATGAAAATTAAGAGAATTAAATGAGAAGAGAGCATAAGAATTAAGAAATAATCCACTAATAATAAAGAGAAAAGTATGGGTATCACCTTGAAAGCATTGAATACTCTTTATTGCATTAAATCTAACCCTAATTTGCAAGGAATTGAATTGGAATTGAAAAATACCTAATCTATGTGTGAATGTGTGTGTTGCCGCCCTAATTCTAATCTGAAACTCTGAATATTATTCTAATATCTGCTCCCCTTCACGCCTCTGTTTTACGCCCCTTAAATAGACGTTTCTGAAAAAAAATCTCGCTCCTCGAGTCGAGGCTCAGCCCTCGACTCGAGGGACCTCATTTTGCCTACTCCTCGACTCGAGGCTCCTCCCTCGAGTCGAGGCATCTGCCATTTTTTAATTCTTCTCTTTCCATCGAATCCCTCGACTCGAGGCATCTGGCACTCGACCAGAGGTCGAGTCCAGGGATTTTTTACGAGCAGGACTCCGCTTTCGACCCCCGTTTTCGTCCGTCTTGTTCGTCTCTTCATCCTAAGAATGCCGGTACTCTCGATTTGGCCAAATTCCACCGATTTACGACGAAATACCTCAAGTGATACTTTTTAGACAAAATAATAATACTCTACACATTTAAGCACAAAACTAACATTTTTATCACTTTCTGCACTAAAATAGGCCCAAAAAACATGCATCACTTCACTCCAATCATTTGGGCAGATGAACATGAAATAGCCGGGCAAAGTATGTTCCCAGGCATGATGAGGAGAATTGACTCCTTAGTCTTTGAGAACTTGGACCTAACTCAGAAGCTAAAGGATGTTGTACAAGGGGAGAATGAAGCAATAGAAATGGCCAAACAAGTGAAGACCGAGATGATGCATATGGGAGAAGAACTTTCAAAACTGAAACAACTACAAGTCATCCTTTTCATTGTAATATTTGTGTCTTGGGCACCCACTATCTTCAAGTTGATGGATTGAATCTGTAGGACAATGCTACTATTTTTATGTATCTGTTTTTATTCTACTTTTTCCTAAAATTATGTATTAAATCAATGAATGCAATGCTACTGTTTTTATGCTACTTTTTCCTAAAGTTCTCTATTAATCTATAATCAATAGTATAGCACACATAATGCAATTGTAAATATCATAGTGCACAGAACACATTCATACAAATTATCCATAGTGCACGACACTTAATAAAAAACTTAATCCAAACAACATCAAACAAATATTCATAGTGCACAACACTTAACATAATCCAAACAACATTAAACAAATATCCATAATGCATAACACTTAATCAAAACTTAATCCAAACAGCATCAAACAAATATCCATAGTTCATCAAACTTAAAATTAAAACTTAATCAGCAAATCCTAACCAACAGTTACCACCATCTCATTTTTTCTTCTTCTTGCCTTTCACTTCAGCAGCTGCTTTTATGCTACATAATGTTACAATTTTTTTACATTGAACTGGATGCACCAACATGAATGTTTCCTCCAATTAAATTGTGAGGGTGAAATGACATCGGTGGAGGTTCCCTTATTACAACTCCTTTTGGTCTCTGCAAATAGATATAAGGCTTATATTAAATTTTATATTTTGAATGTATACATGTAAATAAAATTGATTTCAATTTATACCTGTTCTTGAGCTTGAGATTGAACCTGTTCTTGAGCTTGAGATTATTGGTTTTCAAGTCTCTTTGAAGTACTAGCCGAACTCAATACAGATCTTTTATTTGCCTACAAATTACATCAAAATGTAAAAAAAAAAAAACAAAAAAGCACTGAAATACAAAAATATTTTACCATTTCTTTCCTACCTTGTCTAGTAGTTGGCTTTCTTTTTTTACCATTGTCCTGTTCAACCTATTAAATATAAAAATCACATTAATACAATAATATTTCATAAGATGAATACAACTGAAATTATATATTACAACTTACAGTAGCAGTAGGCTCTTCTTCTTGTGTCATTGGTGGACAATCAGGGGTCTGGGTCATCTCCACAGGTTGCTGAACTTCATCTTCCATTGGTAGTCTTCCAAAAAATCTTCTGTCATTTTCTTCCATTCACATCCTTTCTGATTGTGACCTTCTTCATGACAATTACAAGTCACCTTGTAATTTTGTCTTTACATCTTTTGCACTCCTCTCTGCTTTTTTCCGGCTTCATTAGCACCAACTCTTTTTCTTCTTTCAGGCCTCCTCTTATTTCTTTTCCCAAAGTTTGGTGGCAGTGCAGGTATGTACCCTGTCTTTGTCCACAAATCTTGGCTATTCATTGGTGCAATAGAGTGTGCATAAACATTCTGGTATGTGTCAACATAATAGCACTTGTGCACAAACTTCTCCACATCCAAACCTTGTGCAGATATTGCACTCACAACATGCTTGCAAGGTATACCAGATAACTCCCACAGTCTGCAATCACATATACAGTCTCTCAAATCAATAGCATACCTTGATCCATCAAAGCATGAAACTTCATACTTCTAATCATTTGATTTGATTGGCAAACAGTCCTTGGATCCATGCATACTCTTCACTAGAATGGTTCTGATTTTCCCACAGATTTCTCTTCCCTCCCATTTTCTTTCACATTTTTCCCTATTCTTCTGCAGCCTTATCATTATATACTCTCTGATCCACTCCAACATTATTATTATAGATGATGATCTAGCATCCAAGATCATAGAGTTAAAAACCTCACACATGTTGTTGACAAGTGTATCACATTTTGAGAATGTCCTGAAATGCGACCTAGACCACTGTGAGGCAGGCTTATCCTGAAGCCAATGGAGACGTCTTGGATCCAACTCTTCGATTTTCTTCATTACCCTTTCAAAATCTGGTACAGTAGTAGCCTTAGCAGCACTCCACAGTGCTTTCTTGAATGCATCTCCCTTGAATCCAGCTCTTTTCATATTACCATGGAGATGTCTAACACAGAATCTATTCTCAACTCCAGGTATAATCGCCTCAAATGCTGGTATTAAGCCTTTCTGCTTATCTGACATGAAGGTGTATACATCTTCCCTCCATTCGATTAAATCTTCCTTCAAAAGCTGCAAAAACCATTCCCAAGCAGCCTTAGTCTCACTGCCCACCACTGCCCAAGCTAATGGATATGGGTCATTGTTGGGATCCATTGCTACTACACACAACAAGACTCCTTGTAATGTACCTTTCAAATGGCAGCCATCTACACCAATCCATGGTCTACATCCACTCTTGAAACCCTTTTTCAGTGCAGCCAAGCAAATGTACAGCTTGCTGAATCTTCTTCCTGTAGGTGAGTTCTCCAAATTCAGTAAGATAGTAGATCCAGGGTTATTCTGTAGTAGGGTCTGAGTGTAATCCCATAGTCTTGTATACTGCTCTGTAGGATCTCCTTCTATCAATTTCAAAGCCTTTTTTTTTGCTCTATAGGCTTGATGGTGAGAAATGTGGCATCCTAACTCCTAAATCTTTAAGTTCTTGAACCCTCTCACTGTGGTTTTTGGAGCAGCCCTGAAATAATCTGAATATCTCCTTGCCAACCAGCCTGACTTCACATTTTCCACATGATATTGTCTTGCACAGATATGATCTGGGTTGTACTCTCTAATCTGGAAACACTCTTCACCTATTACCTTCAATGCATTAATGTGCCAATCACAACCTTCTTGCTTGCATCTTGCATAGATCCTTCTACCATCATTCTTGGTAAATCTTATGCTCCTCCCTGTCTTCACACTATACATGTTAACAACATCTTTGAACAGTTGTTTTGTATTAAAAATTTGCTCAATGAAGAATACAGGATTCTCAACTTGAGAAGGCCTAAATGTCAATCTTGAGTCTCTCTCTTCATCATCATTATCAGCATTGTCATTTGATGCCACACTATCAAAATCAGATTCATTGTCTATAATTTGATCTTCATCTTCATCCTCACTTGAGTCACTAGCCTCATCACCATTGACTGCAGCTTTATCAATTCTCTGCCACTCAACATCATTATCAACATTCTCTTAAAAAATGATGTCATCCAGTATTTCATCAGCACTGGATACACCACAATCCCAATCTGGATCTTCACTCTCATCTTCTAGACAAGTTTCTGCCTCATTTTCTGGTTCTGCCTCTGCCTCCCTTTCTGGCTCTGCCTCTGCCTTCCTTTCTGGCTCTACCTCTGTCTCTTGCACTATCATTGCCTCTGCCTCTTACACTTGGTTTCCCTCTGTCTCTTGCACTTGGTTTCCCTCTGCCTCTGCCTCTTGCTGTGGCTAAGTCAACATCTCAATTTCTTGCTGTGGCTCAGTCAACCTAGCAATTTCTTTTCCCCTACTTCCAACAGTCAACCTCTCAATTAATGCTTCATCAAAGTATTCCATCTCTCCTTCTACTTCCCCATCCCCAAAAAAACTGTCAATGTCATCTCTGATTCCATCCAAATATAAATGAGCTACCCTATTTTCAGCATAATTGAAAGACTTTCAATTGCAAAATACCCATCTACAACCTCTATTTGCCCAACTTTGTTCTTCATATAATAAACTGTATAATCTGAATATCCTAGTTGCTTAGATAAACCATCTAAATACCTCATATCTACCCTACCTGTGTCAACAAAATAAAAAAACACTCACAATCCCTCCTATATAATCAAAATCACCATCATTTTTCTCCTTTAAAGTTCCCCCATGATGCATTTTAATGATATACATGGTCGGGCATTTTCCTATAATGCAAAATCATAACAAAATTACCACATAATTCAAACACTCCAAACAAAATTTAAAAAAAATCAGAATAATTCACAAAAAAAAAAATTCAGTAAATTTCAATTTCATTAATTAAAATAACAATAGGCGTTTAGATATTATATATTTCAACATTCAATTTCAAATAGTAAATTTTCGAATTTGAATTAGGGCAACACCTTTTCCAGTGTATTTCGCCTCAGAAAACAAATCAAACCAGCGCAACAAGAATAAAAAAGAACCATAACTACAAATCGAACCAGCGCAATAAGAATGAAAAAAAAATTATGTGACTAACCATAGTTTGGTGCTCCAAATCTGCCCAAGTATTTCCGTCGCAACTGTGCTCCAACTTTAAGCTTGGGTTTCGGCTTAGAAGGTTTCCTTATAGACGACAGAGGGGGTTTCGGTGTAGTGGGCAATGTGGGATCTCGCTTGAATTCGATCGATTTTGCACTGAGAAGGAAAAATTGGGGATGAAATTAGGGTTACCTGATTTTCGCGCTGAGAATGGACGAATTTGGGGGTTATTCGTTTAGTTTTTTCTTTTTTGTTTAATTTTAATGCCTGAAAATTAAACTAACGGAACACATGAGGCGCACATGCCTGAGTCCGTTAATTTTAGACGGCTAATTGAATTTTGGGACGAAATTGGCATGAAATTTACTGAATGGGACCAATATTGCAAGTATTGGGACTAAAACCGTGAGGGGGCGTGTCCTATGGCACCAAAAGTGCATTTTTCTCATTCTTATCCTTTTATGAAAAATTAAAATTTTTGAATAATGATAAGATTAAGTTCTTTTTCAAAAGCCTTTAAAAATTGAGATGTGACACTAGCAATAGTGTATTTTTTTCGAATAACGTGAAAGTTTTGCGATATAGCACAATATCACAATATCCGAAAAATCACAATTTTTTAAGCATAATAAAACAATAAAAAACCCTTGAACTATCAACTTTTGTTTAGAAAGATCTCCTGAACTATTTTTTGTTTAAAAAAATATTGAAACTATATAATTCTTCTTTTCACGAATTGTTGTTGTGACAGTGCTTATAATAATTCAGCTGATCCGACTTTCCAATGGAACGCCAAACATGTACAGTTTGATAAAACGACGATGTTTACGGTGGAAGATTGCCTCAGAATTTTACATATTGCGATCTCAAGCAAAAAAGGAAATGTGGTTGTTGTAGGTATTGAATTGTCACATAATTGTGCAGGCTGCAGCAGTGCCGGCTATACTACCAATTGTGAGTGCAACTTCAAATGCGTTAAGTGCAACCTTCCATTTGTTCTGCAATTAGTATGAAATCTAATCTTTTTATATTTTTGGTATTTATTGATACGGTAAGTGCGGTATATCGATATTTCGGTATTTATTTCACCCATCTAGATGCGGGACGAATCAATAAAAAAGTATAAAAAAAAATTAATTTAAAATGAAGGGGGTGACTAAAAAACAAAAATTAAAAGGAAGAAAAAGTTTTAAAATTAATGATAAAACTTCATCACCCGGGTTTTTTTTACATACTCAGAAGTTGTTTTTTTTAGGTATTAAATTTGGAGGAACAGTGAAATATGTGATATATTTAACTTTTTATGTGTGATATGTTTTACTAAATATTACAAATCACATGTTAATATATATTACAATATATAGTTTAATGGGTCATAATATTTTCAGGTATTTGTATTGAGAATTAATCCATGTGATAAGTTAAAATTTTACAATTATACTCTCGTCTACTATTTTTGTTGGAATTAAAAAAAATGATATTTTTGTCAATTAACTTAGTAATATAGAGGGTGATAATTTTAATACCTCATGAAGGGAGTGATATATTTTCAATTAAAAATGGAAAAATATAGATCGTACTTTAATTTTTGTAGGTTGTAGGTAATAAATACAAATGAAAAAGAAAAACCTACAAGCCATAAGATCACAAACCGATCCAGAGGCCGGAGCCCCCACTAAAAACCTTGTTAGGGTAAAACCCTTCATAGGGAAACCCCTAACCGAGGAAAAGGGAAAACTCCTCTAAAAAACGTTAACAACGACGAAAATACTCAAGATGACTATCCTTAACCTATACGAAAATGTGACTCTGCATCATAGTGCACGTCACAACTCACAAGATTGTGCAGAGAGTGGCGGAAATACTCCCAATGCCAAGTGCCATTTCAAATGCTTTAAGCGCAGCCTTCCATTTGCTCTGAAAACAAAAAATTAAAGGGTTTTTATTAGTTCAAGTCCTGAAAGATATATTAATTATCAATTCGGGACTTGAAAGATAAAATTTATCAATCCGGAACCTGAAAAATATTTATATTAAGAGATTTTATCAGGACCTGAAATTAAGGTCCCGAATTGATAATTATCCTATCTTTCAGATCCCGAATTGATAAAATTCCTTAATATAAATATCTTTCAGGTCTCGGATTGATAAATTTTATCTTTCAGGCTCCGGATTGACAATTAACATATCTTTCAGGACTTGTACTGATAAAAATCCAAAATTAAACTAAATCATGGACATAATTCCAAACAATACAAAAATTTTATTTGTATGAGATCGTGAGACGGAATTTAAAAAAAAAAATAGATATATTCTGAAAAACACTAACCACATTCGACGCTGGAACGATTGCATTTGCATGATTGGGATACGTATTATGTACGTGCATATTATTTTGTTGTATAAGAACAATTTCATTTGATGTGGAAGAAGTATTCCATGACTGCCACAAATTAAAGAGAGATTTACAATACAAATTTTCATATAAAACTTATTAAATTCACGTAATTACACTTATATATAAACTAATATTATAATATAAAATATTATAATATTAATTTATAAAAATGCAACAAGAGGCCATACATGATGTTTAAACCAATAAATATTTGGAGTTTGTCTTTATCCTTCAAAATTTGATTTTAATATGAAAATGACATGGTGATTATGAAATATATAATAAATCTCATGGCATATATTAGGAAAAAGTACGTCATCGTAAAACTCAAATACATTTTAAAATTATAATATTAATTATTTTTATTAAATTAATACCCCCTCCGTCCCATAAAAGCTTTCACACTTTCCTTTTCGTACGTTCCATTATAAGTTTCACACCCTTAAAATGAAAAAGTCTTTATAAACTTCACCCTCACAATTTTCACTAATTTACACAAATGTCATTACTTTTTACTCTTACATACACATAACTCAATAAAGTTTTTTTAATTTATACATAAAAGTTTACAAAATTATTCCTCAAAACCTCAATCATTACTATTTTTTCTTAAAGTGTGTGCCTTCATACATGTGGAAGTTTTTCCGGGACGGAGGGAATAATTTTAATAATCAACTAATATTATAAACCAATTTCAACTTATATTATTATCTTAGAAAATTAATAACTAATGCATAACTTTAAGGATCGGAAACAATAGATATATTATGGAAAATACTAACCGCATTTGACGCTGGAACGATTGTATTTGCATGATTGGGATACGTATCATCTACGTACATATTATTTTGTAGTATAGGAACAATTGCATTTGACTGCCACAAATTAAGGAGAGATTTACAATACAAATTTTCATATAAAACTACTTATTAAATTCACGTAATTACACTTATAAACTAATAATATTACACTATAAAATATTATAATATTAATTTATAAAAATATAGTAAACAAATTTTACAGGGGAATGACTCGAATATTGTACTCCATTTGGGCATTACATTTCGTGCATGCATTATAAACATGCAATGACAAAATTAAAGTATAATTATATATATTTAACTTTCATAGTTCTGGATATATAGTCTAAGTTTGAATTGTAACCCTTGTGAGAATAGATAAACTAAATATTGGTGGACAACTCATTTTTAATCGAGTTTAAATAAATTGAGTTGCATGAATTAATATGATTTGGATTCGTACAAATTTGTATAAAAATATGTGAGAAAAAACAATATCTAAATATATTAAAAATATCTTTCGAATGGCTGGCAATTTGCATATTCCAAATTAAAATTCTTGATGAGGATAAAAAAAATAAACTGAGATTTCTAATTGCCTATGACATCCTCCGTTAAATCTCCTAGCTAGAAGAATGCATGCTAGTATTTAATAATTAATTAACTAATACTCACACAATTCGTTTTAAATTATTCAAAACTAAATGATACAAGTTTTATAAAAATATTATTTATTTGTATTAAAAGTTGTAAAGTGAAAGATCAACTTTATTGAAGTAAGTAATTGAGTGTGAAAATTTAATTAATTATATATAGTGAATAATTGAATGACATCATCAGGTGTAAATAAGAGATGTTTGTAAGAATTTAATTTGAAAGGGTAAAATTATATTTTTACTGTTTTGATAATGTCTATTTTGAACTTTTGAATAATAAAAAATGTAACAGAGGGTGTAGTATATAACAAAAGATTTTATATACCCCTGTTCCCCCAAAAAAATAAAACATGTTTTCTTTTGTTTTGTTTATCCCAAATTATATTATATAGTCCTTCTTATACTAAAAGGTGTAAATTATCTCTATTTAAAATGTAGGCAAAAACTCGTACGAAACTGTCTCATTTATGAGATGAGATTTAAAGTATCAAATATATGAACAATGTTATCACATATCTGAGAATGGAAATTTTTTTAAAAAATGTCAGCAGAAGTATTAAATATGTACGTAAGACAGGTTAGAAATGAGACTCATCTCATGTATGATAGATAAAATCCACAATTTCAAACACAATAAATGGAGTATTTTATTGGTTAGTGTAAAAAATAAATGTGAACTATTTTTGTGGAACAAAATACTCCCTCTGTCCCGGATTAACTTGCACAGTTGACTTTTTCAACGGTTGTTGTGTGAGAGTTATTTAATAGTAATATGTTTACAAAAGTTATTTTATATGAATAATATGTTAGTTGATCTTATTAACTAGCATAACATTCATATAAAATAACTTTTGTACACGTATTACTATGAAATAATTCTCACACAAAAACCGTTGAAAAAGTCAACTGTGCAAGTTAATCCGGGACGGAGGGAGTATTTTATTATTATTTAATATACCTGGTTCAAGTTTTGGCCCGGCGGTTGACTGAGAATTGGGTCTCTTTTCGTCTGCAGCAAGGTATAGTTATCCAGAAATTGAGCACGACCATTGTGATTATGACTGCACTTGGCAAATCGATAACATTCATAGCATAGATGAAAGGAGTTTCTAGGGTTTTTAAAGCACTCGACACATGAAAAATATATTCCCGGAATAAAATTGCCACAATAACTACACAAGGGGCGTCCACTCTTGATTATGTAATAGAGTGTCATAACCTCGTAGAAATCGAGAGTTCCATTGCCATCAACATCAAGCTCTTTGAAAAAATAAGGGTTGCAAATTTGTGTATAACCTTCATCTCTTGTGAATGTTATGAACTCAAAAAGATTGATCCTCCAATCTCCATTAGTATCCATGGATTGGTAGAACTCATGGGCCCGGGCCTGCACTTCTGGAGACCCGGCCAGGTAATGGGCTTTCGCAATTTCATGTAATTCTTTCATCTCTTTCTGTTCGAATAGTATAAATCAACCATGTTATAAATAACATGATTTGCAATTTAAAATACAAAAAATTGTGTAGGATAATTTCATATATGAAATGTGATATCTTTACAAATCTTTGTGATACTTTAAAAATTAGAGTATTACAAAAATATGTAAAAACAAAATTCCTCCTTTTGAAATTGCTAAATGCACTCGCCAGTTAGTCAAATCCGGTCAAGTTTACTAAAAAATGTGTCAAAAGTTCTCTTAAACTATATTCTTATAAAAACTGCCCTCATGCTTTCTAAAGATTAATTTTTTATCTTTGCAAATTCTATCATTTATTAATGTAATTTTCACAATAAAAATTAGAAAAATAATTTTTTTTAGAACATAATTAGACATTTTAGAGATGTAGGTTAACTTTTTATTATTTTAATTAAGTCTGACTACTTCTCGAAAAAAAAAAAAACTAAGTTTGGCTAAACAATTATGTAGTACTTTAGTAATTTCGGATGCAAATAGTTTAACCCAGCTATAGTATTTTTTTATGGATCATTATGCATGATATCGGTATTTATGTGCTTACATATATTTACATCACTATTATAAAAAAAAAAAAAAAATTATAGATGGAAACGATATATAACCAGGTCTTAGTCAATAGCAAAGACGATTAAATTAGGACACTCTAACTAAAGTATATGACCCTTTCCATGGGATGTGTTTCATATATTGAAAAATATGATATTTACTTCTATTTAATTTTTTTTTATAAAAATATTAGTAATATTATTTTAAAAAGTATCATTAATTTGGTCCCATGAGAATTTTTCAACGACAATGTTAGTCCCACGTTCTTTTTTGGTCTTTTTTTTTTTTTTTGGCAAATATAGTCTCGACCATTATATTTTAGGACCAAAACCGCAATTTTATCTCATTCTCTCGAGACCAAAACTGCAATTTATCATTCTCTTGAGACTAAAACTATAATTTTCTTGGGACTAAAAATGTCGAAAAAAACTACTCCCCCCGTCCCATACTCGTTGTGACATTTGCCAAAAAGGTCCGTCTCATACTCGTTGCATCATTTCCTTAAATGGTAATAAAGCAACTTTTTCACTTTTATCTATCCCCTTCAAACACTACAATATTACACCATATGCCACTACTTTTTCACACTAACACAATTTAATACTATTAAACAACTCTTTTATTAAAGTTGAAAAGACTATCCTACCCCCATCAAAAAGTAATTTATATTATTAAACAACTCTTATATTAAAATTTGTGTCCAACAGTAAATGTCACAACGAGTATGGGACGAAGGGAGTATAATTTTCTTGCAAATTGAGTCATTCTTTTGTTAAACATGATACCATTAGTATCATTCATTGATATCATAACCATTTTATAACGTGATATCAGTTTATAAGTGCAATGGTATCAATAAATGATTCTAATGGTATTAATTTCATACTAATTTTGCCAAAAAATTAGAATAAATGTATTGTACAAAGATATACTGTGCGATTCAAGAGTTATTTTAAACAGTTATGGTTGTTTTCACTGAATAGTTACGTACGTCTATTTTCACTGAATAGTTACAATTGTTCAACCGAAACTATCTAGCGAAAACAACTGTAATTAAACGTCCATAACTATTTCAAAATGCAACACTGATGCACCTAATCCATACAAGACCTCGGAGTTAAAAACCAATTTGGTCCCATAACTATTTCAGTCTCATTTTCGCCGGAAAAGTGCATTTTTGGGACTAAAATTGGACTACTTGGTGAGTTATGGGACAAAATTGAAAATTTGAAATATTTTGGGACCTTTTACAAAAAAAATCAGAGTTATGGGACCAAATCTTTTTAACTCTGAGACCTCGTTAAAAAGCTAACGACAGTAATATATAAATTAATTTTACCTCCCTTTGAGTTTTGTGTGCAGCAATTGTGCAGTCCCTGGAAGTCATGATCAATGAATGATAGTCCATCATAAAATCAAAGGAGTGTTGATGAGGCAAGTCCTTGTTGCGGTAACAAACACAACAAAGATTATATGCGGCTGGTTTTTCGAAACAAAGCATGCAAGAAAAGTACGGCCCTACTAACAAAACCCAGCAATCGCTGCATCTGGCGATGCACGTCTTCTTCTCCATGTAATAAAGACACAAAACGTCGTCGAAATCGAGCGCCCCGTCGCCGTTTTTGTCGAGCTTTCTGAAGGTGTCTTCTGAAGACAACGAGGAGGAGATGGTAGAATTCATCATGACGTGAAGGTGTGTTATTTTTCCATCTCTATTTCTATCTAGTTTTTTGAAGAAATCGCACACGTACTTTTTTTCATCTTGGTTTGCTCTATCGTAGAAGGATCTTGCAATTTCTCTAATGCCTTCCATCTCTCTTTAGATCTCTCAGAGTGATCAGTGTGTGATGAATTAGTGTGTGTTTAAATAACAAAATAAATTAATATATATAGGAGAAAGATGAGTGAGTTAGTTAGTTGATTAGTCAACAACCACAACATAATTGCAAGTAGCTCACATGATGATTTGGTCAAATATTATTAAAATGCATGGGCACGGTCTAATACATTAATTTGGGACCACATTATCAGTTAACGAGGGAAAGTACAAAGTAATTCAATAAATTGAAAGGTTAAATTTGGGATCTACGTATATAGTGACTAGACGTTGATCATTCTAACCTATCATTAATACAAATAAAGATCCAATGTTGAGTGAAATGTTGGAACATTCACCAACGGAAGTATCGAGTATGAAACATAATAAATTCTATAATCTATGCCAATAGAATGCTAGATTGTGTTTCTCTCAACTTCGAGTTTTAATCTTCATAGCAGCCGTGTATATATAGAAAATCTGGACACTCTTAATGATTGAAGATAACTTCCACATCTCCCTTGAAAGTAGGTAACTTCTTTGTAACTTCCCCATGTTCTTTTCAACTCATCACTCTTGCCTTTTCAACCGCATGACTTAAGGAAACCGCCATAAGTCTTCAAACTGTAAAAACAAGACATTTCGTGGGTTAAGGGTTAGTTAAAGTGGAAGGACGAATTCCGATGTTGTGTCCAGAATGTTAGCACATTCTGAGTAATACTTGTCACTAATATCAACAATCTCCTCCAATTCGGCCTTTTTACTGGAACACACCTAATGTTGTACCATTGAACAGAATGTGTACACAATAGAGACAAATAAATCAATATCAAGTTAATGACATCTCGAAGAAAGATGAGTGAGGTAGTTGACTAATCAACGACCAACGAGTAGCTCCCATGATCACTTGGTCAAATAATATTGGAATGCATCGCCACAGTCTCTCATACGTACATTTATTTGGGACCATGCATGTTTTGGGACCAACGAGGGAAAGTACCAAGTAATTCAAACGGTCATTACAGATATGGATTTAAGTGCAGTTCGAATGGACGTCGCGCGAAATTCGCATGCATGTGACAAGTTTTCACACTATATATTGAAAATTCAAACGGTAAGGTTGCGTTTGTTTTGGGCATTTTCCGACCCGTTGCATACGAGTTCGGGATTTAAAATCTAGATTTCAAACTTCATACTCCATCCACACCTATAATACCTATTATTACTCTTTCCAATACAATTCACTTTTCTCCTATATTCATCTATTCTCTTTCCTCTCATTCATCTATTCTTTTTTCTATTTTATTCTACAAAATACAATAAAATAATACAACATCAATCTCTTTCCTCTCGTTCATCTATTCTCTTTCCTATTTTATTCTTATATAATATATAATAAAATAATATATACAACATCAATCTATTAAACATTTATTTGACATAAAGTGAAATCTCATCCTACCAAAATCTCAAAACAAACACATACTTTTACTATTCATCAAAGATTTTACATCTCATGGATTTAAAGTCATGACTTCCCACGCACACCTAAATCCCGAAACGAGCGTAGCCTATATGATCGCAATGATTCACGAAAATATCGTGAAATATTGTGTATGTATCACAAAAAATGAGACGCCGTATGAATATTAGTGGGTAATGTATTTTTTTTTTAAATATCACGAAATATCAATATTGAAAGAATATTATCTTATTTAAAAGCCTGAACTTTTAAAGAGATGTGAGTTCAATTCATTTATGTTGATTCCCTAATAGTCTCCCTCACTCATGGGCTGAATTCTCAACATTCCCCTTTGGAGAGAATGCCCAATGAGTGAACAGTTTAATATGGACGGAATTGCTTCGCGCGGGAGTCGAACTCAGTATTTGAGCGTGAGTCACATGCTCTGATACCATGAAAAAATTTCATCTCATTTAAAAGTTTTTAAAAAATTGTGAATTTAATTCATTTATGTTGATCCCTAACAAATATCGATATCGCTCAGTCATGGTGTAATTTTTTCCGAATATCGTGATATATAACGCAATATCCCAAAAAATCACGATTTTTTTAGGCATAAACACAATAATAGACTAGCTCTTGATTAAACTATCAACTTTTGTTTCGAGAGGCCTCCTAAACTATGTTTTGTTTTAAAAAATCCTTAAACTATATAATTCCATTTGATCCGACTTTTCGATGGAACACCGAACATGTACAATTTGATAAAACGACGACGTTTACAGTGGAAGATTGACTCGGAAGTTTACCTATTGCGATCTCAAGGAAAAAAGGAAATGTGATTGTTGTAGGTATTGTCACATAATTGTGCATGGCCACGGTCTCATACATTTATTTGGGACCAACGAGGGAAAGTACCAAGTAATTCAAACGGTCTCATACATTTATTTGGGACCACAGATATGGATTTAAGGAATCCGCATGCATGTGACAATTTTTCACACTATTGAAAATTCAAACGGTACATCGCAATGATCCACGAAAATATCGTGAAATATTGTGTATATATCACAAAAAATGAGACGCGATATGAATATTAGTGAGTACTGTATATTTTGTGAAAATATCGCAAAATATCGATATTGAAATAACTTTTTTTTAGAGAGGTGAGAATTTAATTCAATTATGATGATTCCCTAACAGTCTCCCTCACTCATGGGCTGATTTCTCAACATTCCATGAGTGGACGGTTTAATATGGACGGAGTTGCTTTGTGCGGGAGTCGAACCCAGGATTTGAGCGTGAGTTAGAAACTCTGATACCATGAAAAAATTTCATCTCATCTAAAAGTTTTTAGAGATCAGTTGTGAATTTAATTCATTTATGTCGATTTCCTATCAAATATCAATATCGATATTGGCTAGCCATAGTGTATTTTTTTCCGAATATCGTGAAATTTTTGCGATATATAGCACAATATCTCAATATCCGAAAAATCACAATTTTTTAAGCATAATAATACAATAAAAGACCCTTGAACTATCAACTTTTGTTCAGAAAGATTTCCTGAACTATTTTTTGTTTTAAAAAATATTTAAACTATATAATTCTTCTTTCACGAATTGTGGTTGTGACAGTACTTATAATAATCCAGCTGATCCGACTTTCCGACGGAACGCCAAACATGTACAGTTTGATAAAACGACGACGTTTAGGGTGGAAGATTGCCTCAGGATTTTACATATTGCGATCTCAAGCAAAAAAGGAAATGTGGTTGTAGGTATGGTCACATAATTGTGCAGGCTGCCGCAGTGCCGGCTATACTACCAATTGTGAGTGCAACTTCAAATGCGTTAAGTGCAACCTTCCATTTGTTCTGCAATTAATCAACAAAGAAACATATTCATCGACAAAGAGAAGCTGATTATTATTCAACCTATATTCAAAGGCCTCACAATTATAATTCCCCCTCCATCCATAAATTTATTTCCAGGCACGAGTTTTAATGAATTTTAGTAGTTTAATTTATATATAAAATATAAATGTGTGGTAGATATATGTTGTTTAGATCTAATGAGTATTAGTAGTTTAATGAATTATCGAGGTCTAGAGGGTGACGAATTAAGTATATAGTGTGAGATAAAGTTATTTACAAAATAGAATGAGAATAACTTTTTGTACAAACCAAAAAAAAAAAAAAAAAAGTGAAAATAAATTTATTGGACAGAAATAGAGTACATAATGACATTAGCCAAAATTATTTTGTTACTATAAATTCGTTAGAGTGTAAATAAATAGATTTTTTTTATCCTTTAAAGTTAATTTCTTGTAAGAACCATTTATATCTGTTTGAAATAAATTAATACTTTTAATTTTTTTTTTTCGATTTGCTTAACTTATCTTATAGCTTCTTTGCTCACGTATATACAACAATTTATATATAACGAGATCATTATTACTCTTAATTTTTTTTATCATTTTTTGTTGATTAGTTGTGACTTGTGACCTCTTTATTTTCTTACCTAATAATACCTTACTATTTTATAAATTAATTTGAAGAGTTGTTTGCAATATATAAACTTAGAGGGATAATTCCAACAAATAAGCAAAATTAAATAGAAGTATAAGTTAAATTTGTGGGATAGAGTTTTTTTTGGTCCCATAACTTTTTACTTTTTCTAAAAAGGTCCCAAAATAGTTAACTTTTTTTTAATTACATCTCAATTTTTAGCTAAGTGTATAATTTGCGTCCCAAAGCCGTCGGAATTACCAAAACGACGTCGTATTTTTTGGTCGGGAACCCCCAAATCTAGCGAATACATGCACGACACATGAAGTAAAATGAATGTGTTTCATTTTATCTGGTGGCTTTGGGACATAAATTGTACACTTAGCCAAAAATTGGGATGTAATCGAAAAAATTAATTTTTTTGGGACATTTTTTGAAAAGGTGAAAAGTTATTGGAACAAATAAAGCTTTATCCCTAAATTTGTGTATTAAAGTTAGTAATAATATTATCTAAAATTTCATGCTAAATTTCCATCAATTTTCTATTTTTACCGATATCGATATTGATATTTCCACCGATATATCCGAAATTTAAGGTACCGATCGACGTTTCCATCTATACCGATATTTTCATTCTTTGAGTAAAAAGTAAGAAAGATTAAGTTGAATAGTACTAACCCGATTTGATGCAGGAACAAGTGCATTTGGATAATTATGTGCTCCATTTTGGAGATGACCAACATCCAAGGGAAATTGATATGTAGCAGTAGGAAATGAATTATACCTACACATATTACCACGTTGCACTGAAACCATTGCATTTGAGGAAGTAGTCCATGCCTGCACAAAGGAATGATTTATGCATGATAAAATAAATTAATTACTAATTTAAATATTTTATTTTAATTCAAAAATAAAACAACTAGTACTATTTAAAAATATACTCGAATTGTACGATATAATTGGTATGGATATAATTGGTATGTATGTAATTGTCATACCCTTGTATTCAAAGCAATAGTATACTATCTGATTCGTATATACAACAACTCCGATATAATGTGTAAATATATGCAAATTGAAAATAAAAAAATAAAAAATAATAATATCCACTTGCACTACTCTTAATTGTAGACTAATCGCAATTTGTACCAACCCTCCTCTTTTCTTAATTATAAATATTTCTATTTAAAAAAAAATTGTAAATATTTCTCATCCATGATTTTGTAGAATATTTGATATAAAATTATTAAATAATTTGGAAGATTTTACATCACCTAAGAATTATATCCAGTGCCTTTCAAGGAATAAAAATAATATAATTTTTTTTCTCATACGCATAAAATGGATTCAGATTTCATGTAACATAACGGTGTATCAATTTTCATGCAAGAGTAATCATATTAATTTAATGGAATGTTTGGTTCAAAAATTTCAATAGAAATTATAAAGAGATTGAACATGCCATAATTTTGATGGCTATGAGTAAAAATTGATCAATTCACCTTAATCATGATTTAGACGTGGTAATAAGACCAAAATAAGTTATCATTTACCTCATTTTGATAAACTACTTCTACTCCTAAAATTATTTTTCGGAAATAATTTATTTAGGACGGTAACTATTTAGAATAAGCCATTAAAATTTAATTGGTATATTTAGGCCTGTAAATTTAATTTCGCACATTTAGGTGAAATTGGGGTGTTTTGGGCTGGCAAAATTTAGGTAATTATATTTTAGCACATTTAGACCAAACAAACATGTGACATTTTTGGCCCGAATTGAGGTCATGGTTCAGACCAATTTAGCCTTAAATGTGTGAAAATTATAATATAATGGTTTAAATATGCCAATCTTTTTTTTCTCCTTAATCATTCGATATTTCTTGACTTACAATCATTTTTTGTCCCCACTTTTTTCAAAATTAGAGCAAAACATCATTTTCATATGATTCACTATTCAATAATTCTTATTACTATTCCCATGAAAGAATCTGAACCAAGAGCCTCTGAATAATCCTATAATCAATTAAATTCGATTAATTACGACTTGAGTTCAGATCAACTTACGTTGTTTGGGTTAAACCCTGGGGCCGGGGCCGGGGCCGGGGCTCGTGCTAGACCCGGATCTCTCCTAACTTGCAACAATGTGTAGTTATCCAAAAATTGAGCACGTCCGTTGTGATTATGATTGCATTTTGTTGATCGATAGCACTCACAACATAGATGGTACGATGCTTCAGAATGCATGAAACACTCCACGCACGAGAAATACATGCCTGGTATGAATTTTGCACACCATCCGCAGAAGGGACGCCCACTCTTGATTATGTAGAAAAGCGTCATAACCTCGAAGAAATCGAGGGTTCCATTGCTGTCTTGATCGAGCTCGTCGAAGAAATAAGGGTTATGCATGTGGGAATAGCCTTCTTCTTGTCTCATGAATGCCAAGAACTCGGAGAGATTAATCCATCCGTCTCCGTCCATATCCATTGATTGGTAGAACTGATACGCTATGCGTTGGACATGTGGGGATGCTGCCTGATAATGGGCTTTCGCGATTTCGCGTAGTTCTTCCATCTCTTTCTATCGGGAAAATTGCAAAATTAGTTCATGAGCACGTTTCATATATGGACTAGAGTTTACAAGACGAGCCACTCTCCTGTGAAATTTGATCACAGTATGAAATTGATATCATCACATTCATTCAATAATATCATTATTCGTATAAACTAATAGCATAATATTTTATATTGTGATATTAATTTATAAGAACAATAATATTACTAAATAAATGTTATGATATTATTGAATGAATCTAATGATTACAGTTAATAAATTTCACAAGATAATTTGTGTAGAAATTCGAGTTTGTTTTATATGATTATATCATTATTTATTACTTTCTTTGTGATTGATTTTTATATAATATCATATTTATTTACTTATTTAGATAGGTTATACAATTATATATATTAAGCAATATTTATTTACAATTATTTTTTGATACAGTCTATACATCACCATCCATTTCCAAAATATATTCTACATCCCCTTAATTCCCCTTAATTTCTCGTGAAAATGAATTGAGGGGGCACTTGGTTCAATTCTTGAATCGTCTGGATTGAAAAGTGTTTGTTGATTGAAATAAATGGAATGATTGATGAAAATTAATGATTATATATAGAAAATGAGGTAATTAATAAAAGAGTCACTTACAATAAGGTAGAAAGAGATAAATCTTATTACAATTAGGTGTAAAAAATTTGCACAGAAGCACAAATTTTTTTTGCACAAAAGCACAAAAATTTGCACTTTTACAATTGTTTGTAATTTTGCTAATTTTTTACACCTATTTGTAATTTTCCCTTAATAAAATGGATTAATAATTAATTTATTTTGAATCTTACAATTGCAAACGAAGTACAATGATGGTGAATTATTTTTCTTTTATTCTAGTTAACCATCACAATTATTTTATACTCATTTCTATTAAAAAAATTTAAAACAAGCTCCCCAAATGTTTATTTGCTAATTATGTGAATACTATGTTGAAATTAGATTAATTCTTCAACTAAGAATGTTTGCTAATTTATGTGAATACTATGTTGAAATTAGATTAATTCTTCAACTAAGAATGTTTGCTAATTTATGTGAATACTATGTTGAAATTAGATTAATTCTTCAACTAAGAATGTTTGCTAATTTATGTGAATACTATGTTGAAATTAGATTAATTCTTCAACTATGAATGTTTGCTAATTTATGTGAATACTATGTTGAAATTAGATTAATTCTTCAACTATGAATGTTTGCTAATTTATGTGAATACTATGTTGAATTAGACTAATTCTTCAACTGCTGGAAATAGTAAGATTCTGGTGGCTGTCTATATTCTAAATAGGAATTTTGTGCAGTTTTCTTACTTCAATGTTGGCATCCATCCATACTATACATACAATATAAATGACGACAAATTAAAACTAATTAATAAAATTAAGAGTTAATGGAAAAAATTATTACCTTTATAGTTTCTATTAATTATTACATATATATATATACATATATATATATATATATATATATATATATATATATATATATATTTTTTTTTACAATTTGATACATCACTTTTTTTAAGTTTTGCAATTTAATTCATTTGATTATTTTTTTATCAATTAAATGACGTAGTTGTTACTAATGCCTCCACATAAATGACCATTTGTTGTCTTCTATCTGGGCATTTATGTCACATCTCCGATAGCCACATTTTAATTGTTTTAAAAAAGTGTTGAATGCATTGAATTGTAAAATTTAAAATACAAGATTGAAACAAAGCACGTAAGAGATATCAAATTTATAAATTACCTTTCTCTGGCTATTTTCTTCAGAAGTTGTTCGTTCCCTGAGAAGCCTGATCAGGGAATGATGATCCAACAAATTATCGGAGGAATGCTCGTGAGACGACGGGCTTTCTCCACGATAACACGAACAACAAAGATCATAAGTATCAGGGCTCTTTCCCAGACAAAGAATGCAAGAAAAGTAAGGCCCAAGTAGCACATCAAAGCACCCGCTACACCTAACAATGTTCAACTTCTTCTCCATGTAATAAAGACACAAAACTTCATCGAAATCGAGCGTTTCATTGCCATCGACGTCGAGTTCTTTAAACACATCTTCAGTAGACAACCATGAGGTGATAGATTTCTTGATTTCTTCCACGCTTATTTTTCCATCCCCATTGATATCTAGTTTATTGAAGAAGTGTTGTACGGAGTTCTTTTCGTCTTGGCTTGCTTTCTGGTAATAAGATTTGGCAATCTCTCTGATCCCTTCCATCTCTTTGTCTGATCAAAGTGTAATCAAGAATTAACATTCTTTCCTGCTTACAAAATTTGCATTACATTACATGTTACAAAAAAACAATGTTGACTTTATGTTAGTTGACTCAACGTACGTCTAAAAATTATTGCAACTAGCTAGTAGATGTGATGACTTGGCCAAGTTGACTAATGTAACCAGACTGTAATAAGGCTGGAATCTTTGAAATTTCGACCTTGAGGTGAGTTATTAATATTCTTTCTTCAATTATGAGAATTTGAGTGTATATAATTTGTAACATAGAAGTGCGATTTTGTGTTTATCTTAGTTGATCTAAGAGCAAGTATTCTGAGCCTGTCTCACGAATCTCATTTTGTGAGACGAATTCAATTTTAATAAAATTTTACCATTTTTATACTAAATTGTATCAGTTTTAAAAAAAAATATATATAATGTGCATTTAAGTCATAAAATAAAAGGCGAGACACTTTGTATTAAATAAATTGTACAATTTTCTGTATCATTTTAAGATAAAAAAAAAAATTAAAATTTGATACACTTCACATTAATAATAAGTGATAATAATTTACAACCGTCATACAAAATGAGATCCGTGAGACAATGCCACATAAATTTTTGCCTTAATTTGATTACTTGATATCTTCATCAAACAAGAAACTCTTATTTGAAATATTGTCAACCATTGATGAATTTTGACATTCATTTCTCTATATATAATTTTACAAAAATAAACGTGGCTGTCGTATTGCCAGGTGGACAAAGTATGAACTTATCGAAATTTGAGGATGTTGCTTGTCCAAACTATTGTCGAACAAAATTAGGTGTATATAAAAAGAAATGTAAAATTAATATAACTAGATTTTTTGCCCGTGCAATGCACGGGTCTATAGTAATTTTTTTTTCTCCGTAAAAAGTATGAGAATGCATATACATATAGAGATAATTTTTGTTGTAATTTTTTTTATTCTTTGTAAAAAGTATGAAAATGCATATATACATATAGAGAGATTTTGTTGTAATTTTTTTTATTCTTTGTAAAAAGTATGAGAATGCTTATACATATAGAAAAATTTTGAGTTGGCACCCAATCCCACCAAGAGTTTGTTGCTTCTTCTGAGATGAAAGTTTATGTTCCTTTTGTTTTGTAAACCTGGAACGGGGAAGCTTTAACCAAATGCAGTGTGGACTCAGCAAAATACCAAATCTTAATAAAAAATCAATAGCCGAAGCTTGCAGTCCGTATAAAGCCCAAAAAACTTATCAAAAGCTCACCATGACCTTTCTAAAAAATGTGATAATTCTTTACTTTATATTTTCCTATTGCATACAAAGGTGCACTACCTCTCCATCAAATTATTTCTCCGACAAAAGGTCAAAATGACATTTTTTTTGAATGAGAGGGAATACTTCTTTTTATCATGTTCTATATGCATTTTTTGTCAAAAAAATTCGTCTCATACTAAATGCATCTTTTTCTTAAAAATATTTAAGAAATCGACCCATTACATATACTGCCCAGAAAAAAAGTGCAAGTTCTTATTTTAATATCAAGAGGCGAGGAAAAGAAACAACAAACATGCAAATAAACAAAGATCGGTCGTTGATGAAGGACTCAAAATTGAACAACAACAGCTAGTAAAACGATTGAAACTTTTGTGAACGCAATATCTCCAATAGTAGGTCTAATCCTCACTGCAACCTATCCATATACCAACAACCAAACCAAATTGTTGTCATAATCTTCATGTTAGGTTTAAGAAATCTGATTGTCTATAATTAAGAACATCGAATCCAATATAACACACAATTAATATTTTACAAAAGTGAAATGCTAATAGATCTCACAACTATAAAAAACTCAGACCAAAAACAAATCTTATAGAAAATTCTCAAACAAATTAATATCTTTAAAATTTTCATTTAATGCCCTAAAAAGATCTCAAATCAGCAAACATCAATAACTTCACAAAACTTATCATACTCGCATCGTTCTATAAGAATCCCCAAGAAATATTACCCAAAGTCGTAAACCTTTAGTTGATACACCAACTTAATAAACTATGTCAAAAATCTTACTTCTCCTCAAGTTATTCTTGCAAAACATAATTAAGAACTCGAGTAAATTAATGAATAAAAACCAAAACAGATGTAGGAGTTTACCAATGCTCGGAACACCACCTTTTCCAACGCAAATGCCAGTGACTCATCTGAACAGAATGAGGCGAGGCCACCTGTGAGTTTACAAAAAACCAAAATAGATATAGGAGATTACGAATGCTCGGAACCCCCACACAATAAGGCGAGGCCGTCTCGTGAGTTTTATTCAACAACATTTTTATTGTGAAACTCTCTCGATCGGGGGAACTTTGGGTGTAAAACATTCACTATCATAAATTTATAAAAATTGGATCAATGCTTACAATAACATTATGTGTTCTAATTTATCTTTGAATAATGTATATTCTAAAAATAAAATAAACATGCTTGAATAATATAATCTACACATCATAACTCAGATACACTACATGTAAAAATGGGAATTGCACATGCCATCAGAGTCTTGAGACCTAAGTCTCCAAATCCTAATACAACAAGTCCTGCAAGTGTCATAATGATTAATTAATTGGTAGTCCTATAATATAGATTGCCTAACTACTTGAATCTTGAAAAGATTTGCTAAGAAAGAAGTTTTATTCACTACTCATCTTTTCTAATCTCAATAAAAGCTGGCTACAGTACCCGTGACAATATCATCCTTTTCAATTTAACCAGAATTTTTTTACCATCAAATTTTGAAAATTACATACCTGCAAATTAATGGAGCCTCACCTACATTAAAAAATGAGGCAAATCATCAGATCATGCAGAGATGAAATATAAGATTAAGTAGTATATTACATTTATGATGTTGATATGCAATTTAAAAATCAAGACTTAGCTAGTGTATTATTTCATTAACTCAAAATTTCGAACCAAAACACATTAATTAGTTAAAAAAATGTGTACTTTTGAACTGAATCTTTCGTGCTTGATTCTTCAAAATTCCATCTAGCCAATTGCGTTGACTACCGGAGATGATTTTTCAACTGGAGTGAACTCGCAACGCTAAATCTAGCATCACTATTTTGGTAGAATCAATTTCTTCTCCAGCATCACAACCTCCTCTTAATGTTAGTTTAAAATTTTCACTCCCAAATGTTGCCTAAAACAGATCAATCAATTAAAAACAAATTTGTCCATTCAATTTCAATCATGCATCTACCGAACTTAATCCCATGCAATGCTATTCACAATCGAAAAGGCGAGGAAGACTCCCACCATTCATCTTCTCATAAACCTCCAAGCCTTTCTCAATTTGCCCATCCTCACAACAATATCTAATCCCTATATTAAATATCTAAATTATTGGCTCACAATCGTCTCTCATTTTGTCCATGTACATAATAGCCATATCCATGTTTCCAGCATGACACAGTCCTCTAATATCTATAGTGATTCAAATCAAAAGCCATAGATTATGAAACCTAGTAACATACGAAATCAATTAGCAACAACTTTCACAAAATTTGATTTCAATTTTTACCTTCCAATACAATACTATATATTTGCAGGCTTCAACTACAATTTTAATATAAGATGAAACAGGTATCCAGATCCATTTATACCTTCCAGTTATTGATATACTCTTTTTCCCAAGCAAGAGTCATTCCAACGTGGAACAAACATCTCTTATTTATACTTCATATATATAACCCTCAATTCTCCAAGATAATTAAATATATCTCACTCAATTACTCAAACCAATAAAATTTAAAAACCTCATTCACCCTTCCTTTTAAACTTTTCAATTTTAATAAATAACACATTTATTAAACTTATGTCATTTGGTTTTAAGCAATCAAAATCATTATAGATTCCTTTTTTTTCCGGTGTAAAGAAATCTTCTTACTAAATACAATAAAAAACCTGGTCAAATCTCCATCTAATTCGTTTCACCAATTAAATTTTCTACTGCGAACTCTTTCTCAATAAAAGTGTAAAACCTGTCGGGAGAAAGTAAATTTTAGGTAAGTCGAGAAGTCGAACCCATTCCTTCCATATTTTACCGCTTACACTCGTTTTTCGACTAAAAAGTGTAAAACCTGTCAGGAGAAAGTAAATTTGAGGTAAGCCTAGAAGTTCATGAGACATTTGGTTCCATAATTTCTCTACTGGATCTATAAAAAGAAAATAAACATTTTGTACATAAATCAATAAAAAGAAATATATTTTTACAACGAATAATGTAATGCATCAAATACCATATCTTGGAATTAATTTTTACAGTAACAATATGTCCAATTGTCTTACTATAATCCTTTTTAATTAATTGTTATTATCAATATTAAATCCACATATAATTTCTCAACTTATGCATCGTGAGTTTGAAATAACGTCATATAATTGAGACAACAATTCATAAGCACCACAACTGCATAAATTTCAGAAAATATTGATAATGCTCTTCCAAGCATTAATATAAAATTATCTGAAGAAATACGAAATATAAACCACTAATCACCTTGAATTTAGTATAACGAAGGCTACAATACCCAAGAGTAGAGAGGGGCTAACAGTGGCAGCAGTTGGAGGAAACCTATTAACAATTTCACATGATCAACTCATCAAAATATAAAAAGTATGAGAAAAAAAAAATCAAACCATAAGACTAATTACAAATCTAACCTGTCGAAATTATTGAAATAACAGTGTCAGGAACGATCTCATTGTATCCCGTCACGACATCCAATTCAGTGTTAAAACCTTTCATTCATGAAAAAACATTCAATATCACATTTTAAGATGAATCAAAGTTGAAAATATAAAAATCCACATAATATCAAGAAAAGCTACCGGTGTTTCTACATGCTCATAAGAACTCTAATAGAACAATACTCAATTTGAAAAAGGAAAACCAATCGATTTTGTGAGAAAATTAGAAAAAAATTGAATCGATTTTGCAACCAAAATAACTAAACAACAATTAATTTAACAAAACACAAATTAAATAATTGATAAAGGCTACACAAAAATCAAACCCATACAAACCGGCTTCATCGACTTGCTTCTTCGACTCCTTCAACCGGTTGCTTCGATTTATTTTTTCTGTTGCTTTGCTTCGATAGAAATGAGGGGTAAGAACATCCAATTCAGTGTTAAAATCTTTCATTCATGAAAAAACATTCAATATCACATTTTAAGATGAATCAAAGTTGAAAATATAAAAATTCCCATAATATCAAGAAAAGCTACCGGTGTTTCTATATGCTCATAAGAACTCTAATAGAACAATACTCAATTTCGAAAAAGAAAAACCAATCGATTTTGACAGAAAATTAGAAAAATTTGAATCGATTTTGCAACCAAAATAACTAAACAACAATTAATTTAACAAAACACAAATTAAATAATTGATAAAGGCTACACAAAAATCAAACCCATACAAACCGGCTTCATCGACTCCTTCAACCGATTGCTTCGATTTGTTTTTTCTGTTGCTTTGCTTCGATAGAAATGAGGGATAAGAAGATCCAATTCAGTGTTGAATCCTTTCATTCATGAAAAAACATTCAATATCACATTTTAAGATGAATCAAATTGAAAAAATAAAAATCCACATAATATCAAGAAAATCTACCGGTGTTTCTATATGCTCATAAGAACTCTAATAGAACAATACTCAATTTCGAAAAAGAAAAACCAATCGATTTTGACAGAAAATTAGAAAAAATTGAATCGATTTTGCAACCAAAATAACTAAACAACAATTAATTTAACAAAACACAAATTAAATAATCGATAAAGGCTACACAAAAATCAAACCCATACAAACCGGCTTCATCGACTTGCTTCTTCGACTCCTTCAACCGGTTGCTTCGATTTATTTTTTCTGTTGCTTTGTTTCGATAGAAATGAGGGGTAAGAAGATGAACGTTTCGTTTTCTTTTTTTAAGAAATAAACGTTTCGTTTGTTGAAGCGTTTCTTCGTTAAGAAAAGAAGAGAGCGTTTCTGCATTTAACAACCTAATCAATCTTGTTACCAAAATTAAAGAGAGAGTGGGAGGTTTTTGGGGGAAAAAATGAATACAGGTGCAAAAAAATCTTAATGCCACGTGTCCAACTGTTGGACAAGGGTGATTCTCCAATTAAATATATAGATTGTCGAATAAATATTCAATTTAAAATAATACTCCTATTAATTATTTTCAGAATACATCATTACTGTTAAACTAATACCTTCTAATGAAACACATACTACCGTTGACTTTTTCAACGGTTTTTATATGAGAATTATTTCATAGTAATATGTGTACAAAAGTTATTTTATATAAATAGTATGATAGTTAATAAGGTTAACTAGCATACCATTCATATAAAACAATTTTTATACACATATTATTATGAAATAATTGTCACACAAAAACCGTTGAAAAAGTCAACTGTGAAAACTGATCTGGGACGGAGGTAATATTATTTAAAAAATACACATAAAATACAACAAATTTTACGATAAAACTGGTTTACAATGTACTTTGCCATTATTGTCATGACACATCATATATATCCACCATAGTCAGGGATGTCACGGGATAGAACTAGGTTACCGATCCCCATCCATGTCTCGACGAAATAGGGGATTCTCTATTCCCATCCCTACAAAGTAAACTATAAATTTTACTCTCCATCTCGCTTATTTTTATTTTTTTATTATAATCTTTATTTAATTATGAAAATTAATAGAAAATATATAATAAAAATTACATTAAATAAAAAAAATTAAGATTTAAAATTAAATTATTTATACACATAACGTACATATTAAATTAAGTAATATAATCAAATTAATATATAAACAAAATAAAATCGTTGATTCTTCGCCCCATTCAGAATGGATCCATTCGGAGAAGGGAATTCCCCATCCCAATACCAAGTTGAGTGGGTGTTTGCAAACAATCACTTTTATTCTGAAAAAAATTACTTTTGTAGTGTTTGCAACCATTTTTTTAAGTATTTAAAATCAATTTTAACAAAAAAAATGTTGGTCCCGATTAGTTTTTTAAGAAATTTAAAATCAATTTTAACAAAATAAATTTTACTTATTTTTTAATTTTCTAAATCTTTCCAAAATCAATTCAAAATTTTTTTTTTCTAAAAACAATTTTTGATCTCATTGGGAGAAGAAAAAATAATTACTCGATATATAATTTTTTTAACTTTGAAAGTCAAATATTATATGGAAAAAAAGAAAGCAAATTAAAGGCAAGAGAAATGCCTTTTATAGTGGTTGAATCAATCCTATATCAAAATTTTCTCCAACTTGAAGAAACTTATCCAATCTACTACTTACCAGAAACAAATTACAACTCCTATTCCATATTCAACTCTTAAAATACAGCAAAACTATGAAATTAATAAAAAACCACGTGATTTGAAGACTCCATTTTGTGTTCTACAAACACTTAGAAAAATCTATGAAGAAAACTTCCAAACTATCTTGTGCTTTTTGAAAACTTGTGATTTAAAGAATAATTTTCTTTTAAAAATAACTTGAGGTCTGCCGAATATTTTATATATGATATATTTTGAAGTGCATGGTCTATTTAAAATAATGGCAGTTTGTTAGCTGTTTTAACAAATGAAAACTACTTTAACAAACTTAATCTTGAAAACATTCCCACCTCGGCTTTTTACACACATGCACCACTTGAAAGATAGCCTTTCTTATTTTTACCTCTTAATAGATTAGCTCTTCATATTTGTCTCCCTAAAGAGAAAAATTTGAGCATTGTCACCAATGACTTGTAATCTTAAGACTCGGTGATTGATTGGTTTTTGTACGTAAAATCACATTAAAAAATGGTCTCAATCTAACCGATTCTCCGTGTGTGTCGATCAAAAGATGCTTCTTTTAACTCATCAAAACCTCTTGATCCAACAACAAATTTTACTTGTTTTTTGATTTTCTAAAAGCAATTGACCTCATTGGGATTTGGGAGAGAAAAATAATAATCACTCTCATATATAATTATTCTCACTATTAGTAAAAATAATTCATTTTTCAAACACTCACTTTTTTAATTTGATTTAACTCTCATATACAATTATCCTCACTATCAGTAAAAATGATTCCTTTTGCAAATACTCATTTTTTCAATTTGATATAATTTTTTTTAAACACTCTTCACTTTTTCACACTTTCCTCCTTTTGGATTGTCCCACATTAGTTTTCATATTCCAAAAAAGGAAACATCTATTTAAACTCCACCATAACAATATTCATATATTTACACAATATGTCATTACTTTTTACACTCAATTCAACCACCTCTCTTACTTTAATAATAAAAGTTTACAAAATTATCCTTCAATACTCTACTCATTATATTTTTTCTTAAAATGTGTGTCCACATTAGTATGAAATCTAATTTGGGGAGGAGGGAGTATAAAAATTAATTAATGTCATTTTTTCAGCAGTGTTTCATAACACACTATGAATGTAATTCTTAAAATTTTCAAGGTGTATATATACCCTCTCTTGTAAATAGGGGTGTGCATTCGGTATTCGGTAACCGAACAGTGAAAACCAAATAAATACCGAAATAGTACTATAAAAAATTGAAACCGAACCGAAATGTGTAGAAACCGTTCAATACCAAAACCAAAATTTTCGATTCGGTTTCGGTATAATACCGAATACCAAATTTTTTTTATTTTTATTTTTTAAATAAATTTTGAGACCTTTTCTTTTGGACTATTTTTAAAAATAATTTCTCAACCAAAACAAGTAAAAACAAGCAAACATAAATCATTTATACTCTAAGTTCCAACTTCCAACATAAAATTCAAATCCAAAATATCAAAACATCAACATAAAATATCAAATACGAAATTTAATACAAATTCGTAAAATTATATATATATATATATATATAATTTCGGTTCGATTTTCGGTTATACCGAAATTATATTCATTAAACCGATACCAAAATCGAATACCAAAATCTTCAAATTTTATAACTGAATATCGAACTGAATTAAAATTTCAGTTCAGTTCAGTTCAGTTCAATTTTTGGTTAAAAATCAAATAATGCTCGCCCTACTTTTTGTTATTTTTGAAAGTAGGTGTTCTAATCCAAACTGTCCTTTTCTGCTTTTCATCGAGAGGTTGCCGACTCGCCGCCACCAGAAAAAATACTAACGAAACAACAAATTTACTGGTAAATTGAGGAGGGAGATTTTCTACTTCTCTACCTTCCTTTTCTTTCACACCCTATCGCTGAGCTCTGCTGTTCAGACAACTTCAAATGGCTTCATCTGCTGTACCTCCCAGCTCCTCCTTCCTCGTCGACAAGGTAATTCTTCTAATTTTATCTCTAATTCTCCCAATTATTGCACTAAAAATACAATCTTTGTTTTTCATTTTCGCCCAATGTTGTTTAATTGATCAATAATTCCCTTGTGTATGCGTTGTGTGTTTGCAGAAAGATGTGGGGTTTTCATCATTTGCTACACAGCCTTCATTTCCATGTCCTGCGCAGCGTTTCAAAAATAGGGTTTCCAAGAAAATAGTGTCTGTAATGGCACCACAGCAATCCGAGCGCAAGCCTGCAACAACAGGGGCGGTAAACGATCTTCTTTTGAAATGATTTAAGTTCAATATTAGGGGTTTTTGATTTTTTGTTGAATTTTAATGGTGGGATTCTATTAAATTTGTGGGTTTTGGCAGGTGAAGACTGGTATGACTATGACTGAGAAGATATTAGCAAGAGCTTCAGAGAAACCTCAATTGGTTCCCGGTGAAAACGTATGGGTTAATGTAGATGTTTTGATGACCCACGATGTTTGTGGCCCTGGTTCAATTGGGATTTTCAAGAAGGAGTTTGGGCAAAATGCTAAGGTATTCAATAAATATTCCCTCCGTCCCAAGTTTAGCTTCATATTATATTTGACACACATATTAAGAAAGTGGAGGGATATTAGTAGGGATTTGAGGGGTAATTTTGTAAATTTATATCAATAAAGTAAAGAAATGAGTTGGATTGTGCGTATGTGCAAGTCCAAAAGTAATGATATTTTGTGTAAAATTAAAGATATTGTGAGGGTGGAGCTTAGGAGGGTTTTTCATTTTAAGTGTGTGAAGCTTATTGTGGGACGGACGAAAAAAGAAAGTGTGAAATTAGTTTTGGGACGGAGGGATTAGCGGACAAAAAAGTATTGTGCTGATAATGAATGATGCCGTCTTTTGTAATTATAGAATCATTTGATTCTTTAGAATGACTTTGTATGTTTTTAGTTTCTTTTATTTATGGGACCCAAGCTTTTTATTAAATACTTCATCTTCATGTTCTTTTGTGTTTTGTAAAGTTGGCAGGTCTTATGTTTAATTGATATGCTATATATCAGGTAATCACATTGAAGGCTTTGAAGCTAGGAAGAGTGAATTTTCTAGCCTAGTAATGAAATTTGTGTGAAAGATAACAGCTAAATGTGTTTCGAGACTATTGATTAAGACTCAGTTGAAGTTGAGATTTAATATTTTATTTCTTGATTAGACGTTCGTATGGGACTTGTGGTTATATATTAGGTTTATAATACATTAATTTTTAAGATTGTAGTTGAATTGTGATTTCATATTTTATTTCCATCTATTGGAGTGAAAACAGTCTCTGTGTCTAGGTATCTGAGAACCCCGTAGTTTATGCTGTAGTATGAAAATCGTGGAACTTATGAAGAATTTTCTTTCTTTTTTAGTTAATTTGTCATAGAATACAATGATTGTTTCTGTAGATGTCCTTTTGTCCATAGAAACATAGTCTTCAAAGAAGCCCCTTTCTCCATCTAAGTTTAAAACATTTTTCATGGATCTGCATTCTATTTGAAAAAAAAATAAATGGGTAAAGTGTCTTGACAAGAATTGTCCAACTTGACATCTCATTTTATTTTGTATCATGCATTTTTCTGAGAGGTGAATTATTATACTTTATCTACTTACTGATTGAAAATATCATTCTTTATTTGCTCAATTTCTGATTCTGCTTTGATTGTATTAATTTTTCCATCTGATGTCAAAAGTCATTTGTTTCCTACAATGATCAGTTGTAAAATTAAGGTTATTACAATAAGTCATCTCATGAATTCTGTATGATGGTTTCTTGTGATTTCAAAACTGAAGCATTTTTACTCTGAAGCTCTGATTTCTGATGATTTCTTTTATTGGCTCTGATATTTTAAATATAATTTATTTATTTTAGTGATTTCTTCTTCTTATAAGTATGTTCTGAAATTTTGCATGTTGTAGGACCCTTTCTTCTGTTGATTTCCCTGCATTTTAAGACATTTGTATGTCAATTGAAGTTGGTTAATAGTTTCCCATTTGAAATTGTAGGTTTGGGACCGAGAAAAACTTGTAATTATTCCAGATCATTATATCTTCACAACTGATGAGCGAGCAAATCGCAATGTAGACATCTTGAGGGATTTCTGCAATGAGCAAAATATTAAGTACTTCTATGATATTAAAGATCTTGGGAACTTCAAGGTATGGTTATTTTGTTCGATTAGTTGCTAACACTTTCTATATTATTACATATATTTGTGTTATAAGGATTTGAAATGGCAAACTAATTTTGCAGGCCAATCCCGACTATAAAGGCGTGTGCCATGTAGCTCTTGCCCAAGAAGGTCATTGCAGACCTGGAGAGGTATTAATTATTGAAAGTCTTGTTGAAATCCCATTAACAATATATTTAATATCTCGTGTTTTAACCACTTAAAAACTTTTTGAGTAAACTGTAAAATGGGTCCCATATTTATTGGCTAAGACAAGATTGCAGTTTTTCTTGCACGTGCTACTCGCGTGATCTGCAAGAATTTATGTAGCAACCGGACTAATGACATGACATCAATTATGTGGCATAATGAGACCCAGCATATCAATTAAAAAATAACAAATTAATTATTATCCTAAAACAAAAAATTGTTGATACTGGACTAAAATTGCAGCATTAATTATGGGAATTAATTAATTGAGAAAATTCATTCGTATATGACTAAAATCGCTAACACCCAATAGATATCAGGCCAATTTTTGCAAAGTACTCAGCTTTTTATATGATGTAGCCATTCAAATAGAAATTTCCTCGTGTTCCATTTTTCCCAGTTGCTTTCCGAAATGATTATTGGACTGTTATATTCTGCCCCTAGGTCTTGCTGGGTACAGACTCTCATACGTGTACTGCTGGAGCATTTGGTCAATTTGCTACTGGAATTGGAAATACTGATGCAGGATTTGTGTTGGGTACTGGAAAGCTTTTGCTTAAGGTAGATCTAATATTATATATTTATGTATTGTTATTCTGTTTCTCTCTCTCTCTCTTGTTTTTTTTAATCCTCTCTTTCTGAATGTTTGACTGCTACAACTAAGAGCCCGTTTGGCTACACTTATCTTAAACATCTTATAAACTTTAACATCTTATAAGTTGTTTCAAGAGCTTATCAGATGTAATTTTTAAGTAGTTTATAAGTTGTTAAAGTGTTTTAACTAATAAAACATGTAAGTTCTTTGATAATTTGAAAAAAACATTTTAGAAAATTATAATTATATATATATATTTTATTTAATGTTGAGTTGGGGGTGGGGTGGTGGGAAGGGGGTGGAGGTGGGGTGAGTGATATTTGTTTTTTAAATATAGCTTAAAAAATTTTTAAAAAATAAGTTGGGTTATCCAAACATTTTTTTTTTGAAACTTATAAGATGTAAGAAGCTTATTTTTAAGATTTTATAAGCTATTAAACATCTTATTTTACCAAACATTTTGAGCGAACTTATAAGCTCCTAAATTACTTATAAACGGTTTTAAAAAGCCTATAAGCTCTGCCAAACGGGCTCTAAATATTTTGTGAGTGCTATAAATTGCTCCTCTTCCCAATTAAGTTTGCTTTACCACAGTGATCATGCACATCTACTAAGGTAGTTGTGTGTGTTCATGTAACTAGTAGCTAGAATTAAATGTGGGGAAATGAATCCAAATTTCAATTTTTTGTTTTAAAAATCACAACCAATTCTAGGCTGGCCATTTCAAAGTGAAGAGCAGATAATTGTCACTCTATTCTTCCATTTCATATTTTCATTAGCAAAATGTAAAATCCCCTGCTGTAACTTTGTCACATTGCCTGTGTCAATTCCTTAAAATTAAAAGATATCCGGACAATTTTTTGAATATTTATAAAATTATGCATATATGAGAATTCTGAATATCTTATGAATTCACAGGTGCCTCCAACTCTGAGATTTGTGATGGATGGTGAAATGCCTGATTACCTTCAAGCAAAAGATTTGATTTTGCAAGTAAGTTATTTGAGCTTATTCATTTGAATAGAAGTAATAGAATGGGAGATAAACATACTGGCTCATGTTTTATGTGGACTCAGAAGTGTTCACTTAACTATTGCATATTTTGTAGATTATTGGTGAAATTTCAGTGGCTGGTGCAACATATAAAGCAATGGAATTTGTCGGCTCTACTGTTGAAAGTTTGTCTGTAAGTAGATCTCGTAATCCGTTACTTCAATGGATTTTCTGGATAATAGTTTTGAGTCACTGATGAGTCTATTTTAATTTGTGTTTTGGCAAAGATGGAAGAAAGAATGACATTGTGCAACATGGTTGTTGAAGCTGGAGGAAAGAATGGTGTTGTCCCTGCTGATAGTACCACATATAAGTATCTTGAGGTTAGTTTGAGAAGACATTGATTCCAGGATCTCTCTCTCTCTCTCTCTCTCACTCACACACACACACACACACACACAAAAAAAAAAAACCACATTCTGGACTCATCACTCAGAACAAACATGCTCTAACCAAATCAACTCTCTGGGGGTTTTTGTTGATGAATTTGATTGGATTTGAAATTTAGTAGGTGGATTTGATGAATAATAAAAGGTGTATTTGAATTTGAGACACTCTTGTGTGAGACAGCGCTCCATTTGAGTATTTGGATCATATTTACTTTAAAACGCAGTTGAGTTGGAGCCCCATAAGCTCACGAGTCATATAATATAAGTAAATACGATTTGTTACATACAAATTTTTGTCCTTTGAATTTTGTATATGTTTGAGAGTGTTTTGTAGGATTTAATAGGTTTGGATTTTTAAAAGTAGGAGATAGTTGAATTAGTATATTGTAGAAAGTAATATAGAAATGATTGAGTGGTTGTGTAATGCTTGATGTGTTGTAAAGTATGTGCAAAAGGAGGAGAGGGAGTGTTGAGTTGGGCAGATAAAAATAATTAAAAATTGGATGATAGATGATTGTTTGTGTATTAGAAATTGTGTTTGAAAAAAGTAAAATAGGTGTATTATAGGTATTGTTGGGTAAAATTTTATGATATTTGAAATCCTATAATGAAATCCGGTTTGAGAAACGAGGATTTGGATTTCCCTTAAACTTTTGACGCCTATTTCAGGATTATGTCTTTCTTCAAGTTACCTTGAATAAAATGTTTTTAAGGCTTTAGCAAACGAGAAAAATTTGCATCCTTTTCTGTGTGTTTTTCACCGCTGATATATTCCCTTTTCTACTTCACAGGACAAAACATCTGTGCCATATGAACCAGTTTATAGTGATGGACAAGCAAGGTATTTATTGTTCTAAAAATTGTACACAATAGTTAATACTATTCTTAAAACCAGCTGACAGTAAAAGACGTTCATCCAAATTGATATGCTTATAAAAACTTCACCTGTAAAGTCAAATAGTCAATGATCATTGATATTGCTTTAAAGCTGGAACTTTAGTGGGCCTGCTGGCCAATATTTGTCTGTCCAACTTCAATTTACGATCTTCAATTTGTGGATATCAATTGAACCTTGTAATTCTCGAGAAGATTTCTCTGTTATATACTGAGAACTATTGTTCATACACCTATGTAGCATTCTATGTATATCATCCAGCTCCTCAATTTATAGTTCCAATTTATTTTTTTGTTCCTTTTGATAGGTTTCTTTCAGAGTACAAATTTGATATCTCGAAGCTGGAGCCGTTGGTGGCCAAGGTGAGTAATATAATGCCCACTGATCTGAACAAATTATGACAAGTGACGGGATTTATTATTATTATTTATTTTCTTCCAAATTTATTCTTGTAACCAGAGATGTCTTCCTTTTATGTGTGGGTTGAGGGGGGGGGGGGCAGTATGCAGTTACTGCACGGTTATTATATAGATAAAATATTCTCAAAATTGTAGCAACCTTTAATTAAGCTGTATGGAGGTTTTGTAAAAAAAGTTCTCTCCTATTAAAAATGATGAGTATTGTTATCTCTTTATTACAACCACTGACTGGTACCTTGTGTCTTCTCAGCCTCATTCGCCAGATAACCGCGCTTTAGCCAGAGAATGCAAAGATGTGAAAATTGACAGAGTATATATTGGATCTTGTACTGGTGGGAAAACAGAGGATTTCATGGCTGCTGCTAAACTATTTCATGCTGCGGTAAGTTCTGCCTTTATATATTGTTTTAGCAGCAGTAATATTCGTGTCTCAAATTATGGCATAATGAGATCCCAACATATTAATTTCGATTTAAAAAATTACAAAAAATTGTCTATGGGACCAGAATTGCATCATTTTAAAAGTTTTGTAACTTATATAAAAAAAATTATTCGTGTGGGACTAAAATCGCCAACACCCATATTTGCGGGACTTATTTTACAATTTACTCCCAACAAAATTCAGTGAAAGCTACGAATAATGATACTCTGTTTATGGGATATCCAATATCTTAATGTTATCTCTCTCTTGTACTGCCCATTTTTTAATTAGTCAAACACAAATTAAAGGATAATATAATTGTTTTTTCAAGATTGCAATTGAAAATATATGTATTCATGCCAAAAATTATTCGTCTGATGATTAGTTTCTTATCTCCAGGGTAAAAAGGTCAAAGTCCCAACATTCCTTGTTCCAGCTACGCAGAAGGTATGTGTTATTTAGGTGCTGCTAAATTTGTTGCTTCATATTTGATATATTTGAATATGAAATTTTTGTAATTCGGTGTAACCTACACGTGTTTTTTCTCAGGTGTGGATGGACGTATATGCCCTTCCAGTACCTGGATCTGGTGGGAAGACATGCTCACAGATCTTTGAGGAAGCTGGTTGCGATACACCTGCAAGCCCCAGTTGTGGTGCCTGTTTGGGAGGACCAAAAGACACCTACGCACGCATGAACGAACCTAAGGCAAGTTATATTGTTTATGATATAAAAGAATGCTGTTCTGATCCATTCAACCATATGCTAGTGTTACTGTTTGTTTGGTTTGAGGGTATTTTTCATTTGGGATTATAAAACTGGATTTGAGATTTCGAAATCTAAATACGGTTTTACTTTGGGATCTTAGAATTCGATTTTTAAAAACCCAATACATCCAACCCTACAAACCTTGTAAATACATTTTTTTTTTTGGGTTTTTATCAGTACAAGTCCTAAAAGATATATTAATTATCAATTTGGGGCCTGAGGCTGAAAGATAAAATTTATCAATCCGGGACCTAAAAGATGTTTATATTAAGGGATTTTATCAATCCAGGACCTGAAATTAAGGCCCCGAATTGATAATTGTCCTATCTTTCAGGTCCCGAATTGATTAAATCCTTTAATATAAACATTTTTCAGGTCCCGGATTGATAAATTTTATCTTTAAGGTCCCGAATTGATAATTAACATATTTTTCGGGACTTGTAGCGATAAAAATTTGGGGAGACTCATTAATGCAAATGTACCCTTCTCTTATTTATCACTTTTCACAACTTTTTATTTCACTTTTACTACTTTCAATAAAACAAACTATCATTATACAATCATCCAGTCCTTAAAATTACAATCAACAGTAATAATAAAATAATAAACATCACACATTCTTATAAATCAATTTGACATAAAGTTAAGCCCTACCCTATATTTAAATCTCAAAATCCTTACAGACTCTAATTTCCAATTCTTACAGCTCCACTTTATGTTTTGGTTTTGATTTTTCATTTGTTTCCATTTTTATTTACATTTATTTGCATCGAGTGAATCTGTTTTATTGGTCAAAATGACATACTTCTTCCGTCCATCAAAAGTATGTTCACTTGCTTTATTTGTCCGTCCACCAAAAATATGTTCATTCCGTTTATAAAAACAATCACTTTATTATAACCCTCCATCACTTAATTATTTAAAACGTCATTAACACTCACAAACAATCATTTTATTTCTAAATGGAACCCACAATACCCCAATATATACCCTTACTTTATCTACTTTATTTATATTTTTCTTAAAACTTGTGCTCAACCCTTTGATCATTGTTTTAGTGGACGGAGGGAGTATTAACAACTTTATGGACTGTAATACTCCATCCGTTCACGTTGTTGAAATTTATAGGACACATGATATATACAGTCATTTTCTGGTGATGCATCTGAGATGTCTTACAACTAATTCGAAAGTATGCATTTATTAATGTAATTGTTGGTAAAATACAGGTCTGTGTATCCACCACAAACAGAAATTTCCCTGGTCGTATGGGCCACAAAGAAGGCGAGATTTATCTCGCTTCTCCCTACACAGCTGCAGCATCTGCATTGACTGGTTTCGTTACTGATCCACGAGATTTCTTGCAGTAAGATTATGAATACATTTGTTATTTTGAGCTCGAAGTTTTTAAACGTGACTTGTGAGTTGTAGCACCTCGTGATCTGTTAGAACTTTGTTTGTCGTCGATCCTTCTTGAAACATGATGTCCTGTATCGTATTAAGCAACAATTTTTTCAAATCTCTGTTTTCTGTAGTTGTAATAATCTGATGAATTTCTAAGAAATTAATCATGAGGGGTAGCTACAGAAAATGTCAATTGTTTCAGTTTCAGTTGTCTTAACTAGGTTTTAATTGTGTCTGTTCTTTAGCAAGTTCCTATTTTACGAGTAGAATACATTTGACATTTATCATGTGCCAAACATAGAAAAAAATTGCAATGTAACAAGGATACTGTTTCTTGATGTATACTAGACCATTTGCATATCTATCTTTATATATATTTTTTTTTTTTCAAATTTTTTCATTCCATATTTATGATTGTATATCTGGCTGTATCAACTTTCGATGAAAATTAATTTTAAGTGTGATGAAAAGAAAAAAGTCAAGATTTTAATTTTGTAATAAAATGAAGGCAAAGACGAGTGAATTAGTTTTACAGTGAAACTGATTTTTCATTGTATTAGTTGTTTATAGTATAACATATTATTTTTGAATGATAATAGTTGTATCATTAAAGGGTATTAGTTGTTTAATTGTAAAGTATTATCCGTGAAATTGGTTCACCGACTATTTAAATTCATGGAAGGAACTTCCAATTTAAATTGGCAAGAATTCATTTCACTCATTAATTTATACAGGTTAACTTGTTTACAATTCATTTCAATCATTGAATTATACAGGAAATAAAAATGTATTTCATTTGAAAAATTATTTCATAAAGTAGATCCATTTGCTTTCTGAGGATGAAAAATAAAAGTGCTGCAGTGTAAGGTTATGATAGAACATTCCAAATAAAAAAAAGATTTTGTTTTCTTCTTTTGAAGATCAGGTTGATTTATTTTTTATAATAAAGACTTTTATTTGTTTTTTTAAAAGGTTTTACACCCATCTATTCATCTTAATAGTTTTTTTAAAACTTAATTTGCATATCAAGAAAGCAATGGGCATGTAGACACACTGTTTCGCCTTCTTCAACTTAAAAAAAAAAAAAAAAAAAAAAAAAAAAAGAGTTATACAAATAATAAAATTACCTTTGTAATTGTGAACTATCATTTCAAATCCCATTTCCATTGTATCCTAAAAAATGGCAGAATCTAATCTAATATGAGGAAATAAAACAACTCTTTTATGTGAGATTGAAAAGAAAGAAAAAGTAAAGTGTAAAAAAAAAAAAAGAAAAAAAGTGAAGTGTAAGAATAATCAAGAGTAACAGAGGTGACATTGATATAAATAAAATGAAGTGTGTGAATTTTTTTTGATAAAGTAGATCCATTTACTTTACAAAAAATAAAATGAGAAGCTTATGGTAGAACACTCAAAATGAAAAAAAGAGGAAGTTTCTAATAATTTACATCCACTTCAATAATAGTTTTTTTAAAACTTAATTTCTTAATTCAAGAAAACGCGTCATGTAGACACACTGCTTCGCCTTCTTCAACTCTATATTTGCCTGTTAAGATGAGAGTTCTACAAATAATAAAATTACCTTTGTAATTGTGAACTATCATTTCAAACCCCATTTCCATTGTATCCTAAAAAATGGCAGCATCTAATCTAATATGAGGAAATAAAACAACTCTTTTATGTGGGTCTTGTATACAATAGGTGCACTCTGGGCTGAATTTTCAACTTTTCTTTTGGGGAGGAGGCAAAATAGTGGGTAGTTTAATATGAGTGGAGTTGTTTTCTGTGAGAATCGAACTCAAGATTTGGGTGTGAGTCAAAGACTCTGATATCATTGAACAAAGAATTTCATTACATTTAAAAATCCGAACTTATAGAGATGTGTGAAATTAATTTATTTATATCAATTCCCTAACAAACAATATCAATTGTTTTAATTGAACAATTATAGTTTTTCTGCACTAAACTAAACAATTATAACTATCCAATTGAATTAAAATTTAGAGCTATTCCATATCAATCTATTGAAAATTAACCTCCCCTTTTTGAACAAGAAACCATGGTGGTCCAAGCCACCATCCATTTCTAGGGTTTGTGAATGTTGTGTTCGGGCAACATTCGGTTGAGGTCCAATCATCTCACCAATGTGATCTCTAGGTTAATTACTATTTAAGGAAGTAAAATTTTACCTAAAATATACATGCGGCTCTAATATAGTGCATGTCACATTCCTTTAAATCCTTAATTAGATTTAACATTGAAATTTGGAGTTCTATATTAATTTCACCGTACAAAAAAATAAGAGAGAGAGAGAGAGAGAGAGAGAGAGAGAGAGAGAGAGAGAGAGAGAGAGAGAGAGAGAGAGAGAGAGAGAGAGAGAGAGAGAGAGAGAGAGAGAGAGAGAGAGAGAGAGAGAGAGAGAGAGAGAGAGAGAGAGAGAGAGAGAGAGAGAGAGAGAGAGAGAGAGAGAGAGTCCAACTTTTGATGTCATGTGCGCAAACATACATCAAAACGACGTCGTCCCTTAAATCTTGGCGAATTCGAGACGAAAATCGAACCAATTAAATAATTAGGAGATAAAATTGAATATATATTTAAATTTTGTGAGATCTTTTGCGAAATAATCCAAAATTATACGATGAAATTTAATTTTAACTCAATATATACCTGTGTGTATAAAATAAAACATTATGAGAAATAAAAAAAAATGATGCGACTTAAAAAAATATTTTAAACAAAATGAGATAAAGATAGGGAAGGGTTGTTATGAAAATGGGAAGCAGAAGAATGATGAGAAATTGAAGAAATGAAAAAGACAACATCATTTCTTATATATTATGTTCTTTGTGGTATTGATTGCCCTACAGTTGTCACACTTTACTCAGTAATCAATCACACACTCAATGTAGTGGAAACGTGAAGAGAACAAAAGCTTAAAAACAAAAAAGCCGTTTATAAGAATGATTCAAAATTTTTAAAACTTTGTATTCTATGAAAATAAATAAATGTATTAAGTTTATGTGAATAAGCTGATACTTTAGCATAATCCAATATTCAAAAATAGGTAAAAATTTCATGTAATTTTGATCCAAATTTAACTCATTTTAATCATGAGTCATTCATAAGACCAATAAACACGAAAGGAAAAATATTAGTTCATATAAATAAAAATATTAAGGTCAGCTTGGTTGGGAGTATTAGAAGTGGGTAATAGGAATGACTCATTAATCATTCCCATTGATGATGCTTGATAATATTTACAATTTGGAATTAATTTAAAAATAAAATAATCACTAATTTATTTTGATTACATAATCTTTCTTTTATAATCAATATATCATTTAACAAATATTCATTTTTCCTCCGCTCAACTTTTTTCTCGCTCAAATTTTTTCGTGTTCAACTTTCTTTCTAAAATTCATCAATGGGAATGAATCACTAGTCATTCTCATTACCTAATTCTAATACCCTCAACCAAGCGGGCCCTAAAATATTGAATTGTTTCAATATTTTTTAATGTACAAATTGCTATTACGAAAAAGAGTTGCTTGATTGAATGAACAAAATAGCGGCCGTTGTAATAGCACTAATTGTATGGTGCAACTGTCATGAAGAAATGTTACCTTCCAAAATATGTTAGTTTGTTAGTTGTTAGATCACCCGTTAAAGTGAGGAACACAATGGCCAGGTGGGTTACCCTTCAAAATATGTATTTATTATTCGTTATATATATAATTACTCAAAATTTCTCCAAATTTGGGTGTGTTTCCTAAATTTTCCAGTTTGTCAAACAAGTTTTAAATGGATATCAATAATTTTAAATATATGAAAGCAATTTTTATAAGCCTAAATAATTAACATTGACTGTAATTTTCATAGTTAATTAAGATACAGTAAAAAAAATCTTATTTATGTGCTATTTTTGGGAAATGCTATTTGAGACCCATTGTTTAGGATATGAAACATGAGTATGGTATTTGTTGAAGACATTTGTTAGTGAAAAGTAAGTAATATCAATTGCAGTGATAATTTTTGACCAAAAAAAAACTGCAGTGATAATTTAAAAAATTAATACATACACACATATATAACTAAAATATTTTGATATTTTCAGTTGAATTTATGCATTTAAATATTGAATCATCAAAATTTGTTTCCCCTTTACTTTTTCCGAAACTGTTTTACTTTTACTTTGTGCCAAGATTGGTACTAAATCTTTTGACAAAAAAAGGGGGTACAATTAACACTATACCAAAACTTTTGGTGTCACGATGAAAAAGTGATATTTTTGTTTAAAAAGAAAATTTTATTTCATATCAAACTTATATTAACAGTAAAACCTAGCTATACATGTATATGTTGCTATTTCTAGGCGATCCATGGAGTTGCTTAAAAGCGCTGTAATTTGATAACATCAATTTGTAAAGGGTTGAGTACCCCTTGTACTCAAATAGTGAAACTTTTCTTTTACCGTTCAAAAAAAAAAAAAATATCATGCATAGTATCACACTACAAAAAATTTGGTGATTATATAGCGAAAAATAGTGAGAATTTTTCGAGATTCAATCTCTGTAAAAAGACTTTCTTGATAAAGTATAGCGAATTCTTTGCTAAATACTTGCCCAAATTTGCCAGTTCCCCTCATCGATTCTTGCCAATTAGCGAGGGATTACAATTTCAACATTAACAAAAAATATATATCCCTCGCTAATTAGCAAGGGTAATTTGTGTGTGTTTTCAATTTTGTGTAATTTCACCTTTCATGATTAGTCCTATAATTCTAGAGATATCTTAGAAAGTATGTAAATACTCATTCCATTCCATTTTAATTAGTCAATATATATTTTTATTCCGTCCAATTTTAATATGTCATCCCAAAATGAAATTTTTTTTTATTTATTTTTACCCTCACAACATACACTTATTTACATCATTTGCCATTTGAACCCCACACTATTTCATCTCTCTTATTAATGATTTGACAATAATATTCTTACTTTTTACTCTACTCATCTACTTTATACATAAACAACTACTCCCTCCGTCCCGGATTAACTTGCACAGTTGACTTTTTCAACAGTTTTTGTGTGAGAATTATTTCATAGTAATACATGTACAAAAGTTATTTTATATGAACGTTATGCTAGTTAATAAGATCAACTAACATATCATTCATATAAAATAACTTTTGTAAACATATTACTATGAAATAACTTTCGCACAAAAACCTTTGAAAAAGTCAACTGTGCAAGTTAATCCGGGACAGAGGGAGTAATATTTCTTAAAATTTGTGCCAAACCTATTTATCTAATTAAAATTGGACGAAATAGCTAGAGAACTTAACATGCAAAATAAGTAACAACGTCATTTCAATGCAATTTTTTGTAATGTCAATAATATTAATTTTCTAGTTTCTCTTCAACAAACAAATTGTAACAATTGATATCTAAGCAAAAGCATAACTTGATACACCACAAACTCAATATTAAAAAAATAACAAAATAAATAAATCTTCTCCTTAAAATCCACTAGCTAAAAGAATAGAATAAAGTGGGTTTAAGGACTCTTTTAGGCATTCTCATATATATACATAATGAGAAAATGTATACATATTAAGTGCAAGGTGTATGACAACATGACCTTCACAGATTCTACAAATAAAAGTACGTAAAACGTGAGTGGAAAGACTATAAAGCCCCTGAAAATACAACGAAATTAATAAAGAAAATTTTAAGAGTGAAAAAAAAAAGACTTTTTTGATTCAAACATTGACTTGTAGGTAGGTGTCTTAGTTGAAGGAGCAACTGTTCTATATAAGTTTGCTCTTTTGCTTTTCATTCTTTAATTCCTTGGAACTTTGGAGCTGCAGAAAAATTAATCATAATTGATATTATTAATATGAAGTAAAGATAAAATCATAATTATTATATCTATATGAGTTTTGATATAAAGTAACAAAAGTTTGATGTTGGATTCTTTATGGAGCTTTGAGCTGAACTTCAGCATAAATTACTTGTACTATATTAAAAAGTACAAGTAAATTGCTGAAGTCAGCTCGAAACTCCATATTGAACTTCATATAAAAACCGTATATATGTGGGGAGGGTGTGTGCATATTTTCGTTGTCATACCTAGTCCATTCGCTTCAGATGTTCGCATGATTCGGAGTCGTTTCACGGTGCTCAGAAACATCCTAAGAAACAATGAAATATGTTAGCATTTGTAACTCACCATTCTAGTATTTATAAAAAAATTGACTTTAGTACAAACTTCAAATTCGCTAGAAATTTAAAAACAGTGTCGTTTATCACGCGAATGTCCAATAATATTCATTTGGATAATGTATGTATAAAATAAGAACTAGTGATGCGTATAAATACGTACCCCCATGGAACGTCGCCTACGAGCATCCAATCCCCTTCTCTGTATCCTCGTACGTTAGTACAAACTCAGACGATCCATCCAAGAGCTTTGGAGTTTGTACCGATTGTTCCTTCCCTCCACCTGATTCAAATGAAGACACATAAACATTCATCAACAAACTTAAACTATGATCCCTATACCATTTCTTTGAGGGGAAGTATTTCATGATACTTTTGCATTTTTTTGTAATACTTTTGAAATTTAAGTATTATAAAAACAGACAAAAGTATCACATCTCATACGTTCATACAAGTTTATAAACAATCAAAGAAACGTACGGATGGAGAGAGATGGCATGAAGAACATCTCCTCCAACATCCTCGAAAGAGTTTCATAGCTCTTGTGAGCATTCAAATCGACCTTCCTTCCAATCGGCAAACCATCCATGTTCACCTTCACAAATCCAACACACCCTCGTTCCTTAGATTCGACATTTTTTTCGTTTCCATGGTTGATCTTCTTCTTCGATTTCTCGTTGGTTTCTTTCCCGCCAACTCCCTTCTCCTCTTCCACATTTGAAGTCTTGGATTGGTTAAACAAAGTGTTCATTCTAAAAGCCCTTATAGGAGGCCATCCAACCACCTGGCTGCTTCAACAAATTTAAACCACATTTAATTAAATTTATGAATTGTTAGTAATCAAGATTCATATCATTAACAATAACCATGTATATGTTGAAACATAATAGATTAAGAGACAAAGAAAACATAATTGAAATAAAGAATGAAAAAGATGTAAAAGTGTGACATTTACTTTTTTTTTTTATTTGGCATCATGGTGTATTGAAATGATGCAAAAAGCAATTTGGACATGATAATTGAAAAGGGAAAGAAAGCAGCACTCTAGACATAACGGTAAATTATTTTTTGATGAAACAAGAATCACAATGAGCTTTTTATATGAAAGAAAAAGGAAACATAATTTAATCTTTTATTCTATTTTACAATTATTATACATACACGTACACTGGTTGAAAATTGAGATCCCTTATTTTTTATTTTGGCGTTCCATCTTATATTAATGCACATAATATGTCAAATAATAATGTCATTTAATATATATATATATATATATATATGGCATATAAGTGAGAAGAAACTAAATTAAGTAATTAATTCTACACTCGCTTATCCACAAATTTTATTCTATTTTTATTTTTGATCTAGATATATAGTTTAACAAGAAATTAATAAAATACTAGATAAACTAAAAATTAAGTAAAAGTAATTACTACAGAAACGTATCCACTAATTATATTCTATTTTTATTTTTTAAAGATAGTTTAACAAGAAATTAATAAAATACTAGATAAAAAAAAACTGCTCTAATGCTGAACATCGTTGTTATATTATTAACAAAGAAACATATAATTTTTTGTAATGCTATTGCTAGGAAGTAGACAATTTTTTCATAAGTGGTTCAAGAAAAGAAATTTACTGCATCGATTAAATCTAATAAATTTTGCCAAGTAAATTAAACAATCAGAAATTAAGCTTAATTAAAAAGGAACTACAATTCCTATAAGTAAGTATCGCACCATATCACCAATATAATTGATATAAGTTTTTATATTCCACTGTTTACTCCACCCCTACATATTAAAAAATAAAATTTTCATGATATAGACACGTATTCAAAATCCAGAATATTCTATGCCATATGAAAAATGACACATAATATATTTGAACCCATGAGTAGTGTAGCCAATCAAAACATTTTAAAGGGTAATTAAAATGACTTATAACAAAAATTAAATAATAAAATCACACGCTGATGCAGTCCCACAAATTAAGCATACCCAACGTCTAAACGAGACTAGCCAATTCTATCAAAATTCCATCCTATAACTCAATAAACTTATAAACTAGTTTCACTTCTTTCAATAATTTTACGTGGGACAACTCACACGTGTAATTTTTCATATCACGTGCTAACAAAATCCAAAATAGGATAAAAAAAAACACACACACATATTTCTATTTGTAAGAAAATTCAATTGAATTAACCTGACAGCAGCAGAAGCAGATCCTTCATCAACACAATCAGAAGCAGCAGCCCTTTCCCTTTTTGTACCACATGAAAATCCATTAGGAAAATCCTTTGCAGTTAATATCCTTCCATATTCCCCCCATGCACAACCCTTCCCCTTCTCCGCCACCCCACCGCCACCGCCGCCGCCGCCGCCAAGACTCAAGCCCAAACCCAACTCAAGCTTATCTTCTTTCTGCATGCCCATGTAGTCTTTCTCCACCTTTGAAGTTTGCTCACACGCCAACCCTGCTCCACCGCCGCCGCCTCCGCCGCCGTGTAGTAAGCCGAGAGATTGTTCCATGACATAAACTAGGGCAAAAGAGAGAATGGAGAGTGAAGAGAGATGAGAGGAGTAGTAGTAGTATTGGTTGATGAGAGAGAGAAGAGAGAGAGAGAGAGGGGAGAGAGAGGGGATAATGTAATGGCGGGTGGCGAACAAGGTGGTGGAGATAGTCATGATATTGGGACCCATATGTTTCCACCAATTTCATCTCTCACAATTCTCTTTTTACTTCAACACCTTTTTGACCCTACCACTCCTTTTATTATATTTAATTTAATTTTTCTAATATCACCAAAATTTAGGAATTTTATCGGTTCGAGTTCTGAAAGATATATTAATTATCAATCCGTGACTCAAAAGATAAAATTTATCAATCCGATCAATTCGGGACCTAGAATTAAGGCCCCGAATTGATAAAATCCCTTAATATAAACATCTTTCAGGTCCCGAATCGATAAATTTTATCTTTCAAACCCCTAATTGATAATTAACATATTTTTCGACATTTGTACATAAAAATTCAAATTTATAATGGTTACTTTTTTGTATATCAGTTGTATAGACTAAGATTTAATTCATATTATCTATTGGTTCATAAATCAAAACATGATAAAAAAGAATATATATATTATATAAAAATATTTAATTCATGTAAAAAATATTAGCATATGTAGTATTAGTTTGTATGTTGATCTGAATTAATATTACTTTTCAATATACAAAATTAATATTTTCATACCCATTTTTTTTATGAAAATTGCTTTCGGGGGAAGAAAAAATGTCTTCCATTTTTTTAAGATCCATTTAGTAAATGAATAAAAAATTACGGAGAAGTGTTGCTCCTAAATTAATGATATGTATTTCACGTATGTCATCCTCTTATCTATTAATTTTTTGATTAATTAATAAATAGTATTGATCATCTTACATGAAACTATCAAAAGGGTGTTTCCTTGTGATTTACATGTCTTTAGGCAAATTCTTGTTTGTGAGATGGTCCTGCCAGAAATTGGTGGTGACAGGAATTCTTCAGCTCACTTCGGGCTAGTTTGATTAATTACGATAATTGATAATAGAATTAGTTAGAATTTTATTATTTGAATGGTTATTTTTTAAATTTGATGTTATTTTTGGATTGGGATTATAATTTTTATTATTGCATGATAATTTATTTTTCAAGTTTGAAGAGATATTTTATTTTATATATATATTTTGTGTTTAAAGAATAATCTATTTGTAATTAGCCTTTTTTTTTTTGAACTTATATGTAAATGCCCCTTAAAGTAAAAATAATTATCCATAAATTATCCTGAATTTTTTTTTTTTTATGTAAATTAACATTCATAACAAATGGTGATAATTAATCTCTTTTTTTCTCTTCAACATCTTTTCTATATTCAAGAAAATATTACACATAGAGTAATATTTAACACAATTAAAAATAATTAATTAAGAATTAACAAGAGTAGGTATATATTGATTATTTACCACAATTAACTATTTTTAACATGAATTTTCCGACAACAATTCGGAAGTAGTTCATGCTTAAAAATGTTGTACTCAACTTTTGTTGATGCACTCATGACAGGGACAAGAATGAATCTTTCTCGAGGCCTACAAATATATGTTGTACATATGTATATATTTTAGTGGGGATTATTTATTTTTCATACATGTATCAAATTCTCACGACAGTCAATACCCCTCCACTGACCACTTTATGAATTCACAATTCTTCTTGTATTAGTATATGTATATATTACAACTAACAAAAGTAATGACTATGATGATAAAGGGAGGGGTGTCATCATGATGTATGCCAGCAAAAATAAATTATAATTTACATTTGAGATTTTTTTTTAATATTCCATCAGTCCCATTAAAATAGTCTAATTTCCTTTTCTAAATAGATCAAGAAACATATTTAATATAATTAAAATTCTAAACTTATTATATTTTTCTATTATACCATTGCATTAATAAATTAAATGACTTTTATTGTAAAAATAAGATGATAAGATTATTTTGATCCAAAGTAATATTTAATGATTAAAATAAAAAAATAGGACCATAATTGAGAACATACTAAAAAGAAAATAAGAATATGTTAGTGAGATAGAGGGAGCTAGTATTAATTGAGTTTTCTATAATAATAATAATAATAATACTAGTTCTTTATTATTTGTTTGATTTTATTACACAAATCATCATAAGGCTATTATATAATTATTATTAATTAATAAACTTAATAATTACAAAATATTTATTATAGGTATTGGTGGAAATAAGTAGATAGTCTCTTCATCTAATTTTAGTCAGCATACATTTTTTTACACCGATTTTAAAAAAATATTAGTAATTTATATATAAAATGGATATATTGGGTATATTGTGGATCCATATATTTATGAATATAGTGAATAATAAATTGAGTAGTAATTAAAAATATATTTATAGAGTGAAAATAAAATGTTGTTGGGTATTGCCATTTTATTTTAGGACATAAATACTAAAATTGGACGAACAAGATATAAATAATATTTTTTTTTTGGTATTAACAAAATGAAAAGTAATTATGAACATCATTATTTTAAATAAAATCGAACATATATATAATAAAGAACGGTGGTAATAATATATTTAATCAGAAAATTTTCTTAAGTGACATTAGGCTGAGACGGTAATACTTTTTTAACGTAACAAATGGTTCGTTTCAATATAAATATCACTTGATTCATTAATAATTATATTAAAAATATTAATAATTAAGAATTACTAATGTATCGAAAGGCGATCGATCTCATACAATTTTTTTTTTTTAGTTTATTTTTTTGAAGTGTTTTTTTATAGTTAATTAGCACATGCTATGTTTGTATTGTTAGTGTGGCCAAGTACGTAATTGTGATTACAATAAGTACTAAATATAACATAAAGTATAAGAGAATATATATAAATATATATGAACTAAAAAGCTCAAATTCATCATCATAAATTTCCAAACTTTGCAAAAGAAAGAAGTAGAAATCATAGTGAGCACTTGAATTAAGTATATATATGTTTATTACAATTGTAAAACCGGAAAGAAACAGAAATAATAGTGATTATTTTGTCCTATATTACTTTTGAAATAATATGATTATTCAATAGTGTATTTTAATAATAACTATGCATGAGCTATCATTTAGGATCTTTTATTTTATTTCATATTAATTTTTATTTTCTATTTATATCATATAGTGAGCACTTGAAAATATATTACGTGTATATATATATATATATATATATATATATATATATTACAATTGTAAAACCGGAAAGAAACAGAAATAATAAGTGATTATTTTTTTGTCCTATATTACTTTTGAAATAGTATGATTATTCAATAGTGTATTTTAATAATAACTTTGCTTGAGCTATCATTCAGGGTCTTTTATTTTATTTGTTATTAATTTTTATTCTCTATTTATATCTAATATATATATAAACACATTTAATTTAAGATGATTATTTAAAAATCTGTGTGAGAATTGAGACCATCTGATGGATAAATTACTATCTCTCATATAATATTATAATATAAATCATATAATATTACACAATGACGAATTCAGAGAAATAAACAATTGATACAAGGCTCTCCCTCTAAACATATCATCCAATTTGGTCCAAAGATCACTAAATCACAAATGAACAGTAACATGGAGCTCATAAAAATGAGAGATTTTAAATTTGGGGTACATAAAATAATAATAATTGAGAGAAATAAAAAAAAATTAGGGTACATAATAATTTTTTTTATTTTATATAAAAAATTTAAAAAAATAATATTTTGGAAGTACAACTGTACCCCTTGTACATAGCTGAATCCACCACTATAACAATATATTAAAAAGTGAATTCGCCTCACAAAATGAGATCCATCAGACGGTGTTAGACCTACTCCAAGATTTTTATTATATGTTTAGCTCATATATTCAAAATCTCGAAGGATTGAAAAGTTACATCGAAGATTATTAGAATTACGTACTTCATGGATTATTTGTGATATTTCTAATTATGACGTTTAAATTAATATCATACTTTAAATATTATATATTTATTGCAATTTATGCTTTTTAATTACATTATGTATATGTATGTTATATGATTTGACATATCGTAATATATTATTTAGAATTTTATTAACGTTTTAAATGCTTATTATATATGTATTCATTATACAATCATGAAAAAATTTACATGTAAATTTTATTTTAATTCATCTTCGACTAACTTTAATGAATTAATTGAATTTTCTAAAAATTAAAAAACACTTGACATCATATAAATTTAGAGATAAAATTGATTATATAATATATAAATAACAGATTGCCCTATAATATAAATAATAATAATAATAATACAAAATATATGGGTATAATAAATAACTAAAAGAATAAAAAAAATTTAGAATAACTTTGGATTAGCAAACCACTCGACGCCCACAATAGATAAACCCACTCTAATCTCATCTAAATTCCACCTCCAAAGTCTTTCCTTGAGTTCCCCCAACAATTTATTGGCCACAAAGTCTTCATTTGAATATTTTTCTTATTTGCACGTTTTAAAATAAATATGCACATTCCAAATATAAAAAATTATAAATTTCACTTTTATATTATCCACAATTTTACACTAAATATCATTACTTTTGGACTAATGTATACCCACAAATCAATTCATTTCTTACTTTATATCTAAAGATTTGCAAAATTATCCCTCAAAATTTAACTCATTAGTCATTACTGTATGTATTTTTTTATCGTGTGTGCTCATCAAATGGTGCAAATTAATTTGAGGAGGATGGATGGAGAATTACTGTTTCAATGTTTAGAATAAACATAACCAGCATAGTTAATTAATTTGTTTAATTTTAGTGATGAAGAAGATCTAAGTAAGATTAGGGTGCCTCAACTTTTAGATAAAAGTGTGGATGGTTGAGTCTTTTGACAAGCATGTATATTTAAAATTAATATTGTGCTGCTCCATGCCTTAGTTTTTGTTTTTTACTTTCTTTCTTTTATTGTGCTGTCCACAACACACAAGACAATCACCACTGCTCTGAATTAACCTTGTTTTGGAAAGTAGGGACCTAGGACATATGCCTACCACTTGACAGAGAGAGTATATATATATATATATATATATATATATATATATATATATATTGTAGATATTTTTGTCAATATTATTTTGGTGTGATGATATAAAAAAAATACATAACAATGTAGAAATTTGTATATGTACAAATAGCTAAAATATTGAATATATGAATGTAGAGAGTTATTGAATTTTTTTATTGGTAAATATTCGTTCCCAAAGAGAATCGAACACGGGTTCCTCACTTTGAAACCCGGTAGCCAGGTGGGCTACGCCACCTAGTTGTAGAGAGTTATTGATTAATAGTCACCCGTCAAATTAATATCATTACACTAATTTTCTTAAAGATGTTCTTTTACAAAATTGTCTCATATCAAATATATCAAAATTCATTGATTAATCGGTAATAAAATTTAATATAGTTGAATAGGTAGTTATATGGATAAGAAAGTCTTGCATGCACCAAATTTATCGTATAATACAAGTGCATTTTTAACAGTAATAATTATTTTTATTAAAAATGTAAGTAAAAATAACTGCACATTTTAGTAAAATCAACCAATACTATTCTAAAATTTATTAATGTTGCACGGTGAATTTGATGCATAAAAGACTTATCCATAGATAAAACACATTCCATTTAAATGCCACCCACAATCGCACCTGATATTAATTAGAATTTCTTTTATTCAACTTTTGAAAATAAAACCAAACATACAATCAATTTTCGTATGAGTAGATTTTCAGTGAAATTTGTTAACCATATAAAATTGATATTGTTATATTCATTTAGTAATATCATTTACTTTTATAAACTAATATCATAATATTTTACACTGTAATATTAATTTATAAGTTTAACAATATTACTAAATGAATAATATAATATTACTGAATAAATATAATGATATTAATTTTATATTATGAACAAATTTCACATGAGATTTTATATTTTCGTATAACGTTCTAATTATATAATTGGGACCCAACCCGTCATTTCTCATTAGTACACACTGAAATTGATCCTATGTTAGCCATAAATTTATATATCATCGTCTATTATGTGATACTATATAATTAAATAATAGAAAATCTCTTATATATATAGCAATATATAATATACAGTGAACATATAAATTTATGTACTCATTTAAGAGATATGATTAATTTAGCAGTACACAGAGATTCCATTTTTCCAACCCAAAAGTCTTAATTTGGACCATAAATATATTAATTTCAGTAATGAGGGAACAAAGCCTTAACCTTATCAACAATTTAACTTTTTCTTTTTTATTGTGGAAAATAAAGTAACTTTAGTAACATATACACTTTAGAGTAAACCCACTAAAATTCAGCAAATATAAAGGTGACAAAGCCAACTTTTCTATTAACAAGCTCGGTTTTTGAAGTTTGGATGTCTGATTGTAATGGTAATTTTTAATTACTAACGTAAAAAATATTTTTAATATATATCCAATAAATAATATATTTACAAATCAATTTCGATAAAATTATATACAATTAATAATTTTTTAGTGAAAATAAATAATATTTCCCGGTGAAAGTAACTATAGATTTTGTTATACTGAGTGCTACTCCTACATCTTAAAAAAAAAGTACTAATATATAAGATAAAATCGATCAATGCGAACCACTCCCAAATTCGTTATACCGAAATTTTGATATGGTTTAAGTGGTAACTATATATGGTATACTCTTTTTTGAAGCCAACTATATTTTATATATATATATATATGGTATACTGAACATTCTGAACATTCAATATGACATTTTTTATATACAGAAAATTCTTGTATGATATACAATATGAATTGAAATTTTTGATATACGTACGTATACGGTATATCACTTATTTTGCTGTGAACCCCTCCTGGCCCGTTGAAGGAACAGCCCACTGGGTGGTTTGGGCCTAAGCTTTGATGGGCTAACCTATTCGGCCCACAATATCCATAATATATAATATGTTAAATAATATGGAGCTGAAATAGATGATGAACAAGTCTTTACGATGATATTTTACAAATTGTTGGCAATATTCAAGTTTTAAAATTATTACAACAACAAAATGGAAAATTATCATATTTTATGTATATAATCATCTTATACAAGTTCTTGTGATAAATGACACGTACATAACCAGGTACGGATTTAGGGGCAGGGGTGCGGTCGGCCCCCTTGGATTGAAAATTTCTCTATTATATGTATGAATTTTTTTTTTATTTATACCTTAAATTTATAATATTTTATCATTTAGCCCCCTTGAATTTATAAAATTTTTCTCCCTTTATTTTATGAAGTAATTTACCCCTTAAAATGAAATCATGGATCTATTTCTGTACATAACATGATTTTTTTTAAAAAAAAAGAACACTACATTTTCTTTATTTATATATTTCCTCTAATTCTTTTTCCTGATATTTTTCAATTTCAATTTTAAAAATTGTTTTGATTAGAGAAAGAAAAGGTGATATGTGTTTTGCCATATACTAACATGCTCAGAAATCAATACCCTGCTGAGCTCCTGAAATTGGGATTTATTGCTCTACCATGGATGTCATTTTGATTAACATTTTGGAGCTTCCACGCAACTAAGTACTATAATTTAATTTGACCCACAAATTTTCAAATGTGTAGTTTTTCTATTTTTCGCATACACAATTTGTATTCTGATTTTCTCTTTTTTTTTTTTTTTTTTAATATTGTTCAACATATAAATTAATATTTTTCTTTATATTGTGGGTCCTATTACCCATTAAAATAAGTCAAAATTACACCAGTTATACAATGATATGAAAAAATTTAGAGTGTGCAAGCTATTTTCGGGGAGTATAATTTAAATCGACTTTCAAATATAAACAATCTTATGACCAACAAGAGATTTATAACTTCACATATATAATTAATTGAAATAAAAGATCATTCAAGAATTAGGGTACGTCTTTACACTCAAAAAGAACAAATAAATGTACGGTATACAAAACATGAAAAAGAAAAATAAAAACAGAACTAGTTCAATGACCGAAGAGTGACAACATGAACATACCCATAAAACACTCTGCCTCTCTCCAAAAAGTACCAAACCAAAAACTCAAATAATCAATAAAAAATAAAAAATAAAGCACACAATATCATTGTCAAGAGCATAGATTAATCGCTAGGATAATTGATCATAGTACTTCCCTCTAAGAAATGATACCAAATTTAATTCATAATAATACCATTAATTATTATCTCAAATGAATGACCTCCCGGGAGTACTAGCCGAGGGGCTATTGAACCGCCCGGCCTTCCTCCCCTTAGGCTTACCGCACACGCACTGACACTCGTACCCGAAAATATTCCCGAAGCACGAGAACGCCCCGGTCTCGGGGTTACTAGCATTCCTACGAGTGCGATAGCTAGACGACTTGTAGCTACTCGTAGAGTAGCCGCCGCGATCATACAAAGGCGGCAACTCCATTCTCCACCTCTCGAGCTTCGATCTTAGCCCTTCGACGCTTTCATCCATGCTCCATCCGTCCAAAACCGAGCTTTGGTTATCCTCTAACGGGTATCTCCTCTCAGCCATCATCACCGCCGCCGCCACCTCAGAAGGCGAGGGCCCCACCTCGGAATCCGATAAGATCGATGTACCTTTAGTGGCAGATTCAGGATTTTAAATTTAGGAATACAATAATTAATTAAAAATATTATTTAATTTTAAAGTCATACAACCTAAGGTCTTAAACCATGAAAAATATAAGTACATAACATTCATTAAAAATACATAAATATTCAAATAAAAAATAATAAATAATTGATATAATTTTTATATTTATATTTCTTAAAAGTAATGATATAATTTATATATATATTCTTAATTTTTTAGTAATGTATAGTAAGAGCATTTTCATTATGTTTATGGACCTATAAATTAAGAATATTATTTTCTTATTTATGTAAAGATAAATTGACACGAATCAACCCAAATTAAACTAAAAACACACATGAGTCTCACTTGAAAATTAAAAATAGGGCTTTGATCCATATAAATTAAGGACAATATTTTTCAATATACATAAATGTATGCCAAATTAGCCGAATTAGCCCCATTTTGACCTACATTTACATAAATAAAAAAATATCATCCATAATTTAAAGGCACATAAATATATTGTCCTTTTTTTACAACACTCAAAGTTATACATACCTTTCTTGAAAGGGGCTCCGATCCCATACTTCCCTTGTGTCTTAGGTCCACCATAGTCATACCCATTGTACTTTGTGATAGGCTTTCCAATAGTTAGTTTCTCCTTAGGTGGACTAATATTGATAGTTTTTGCAACTTGTTTCTCTTCCACTGCTTTGATTATAGCCTTGACATTAACCTCTTCCAACTCGGGTTTTTCTAGGGTTAGGGTTTTCTCCTCGGTTTTCGTCTCCTTTTCGTTCGGATCTCTCGTGGTGATCCTCTGGAAGGCGGGCGATTCTCTGCTGACAATCGAATCGCTCACGACTGAGCTCGCTTTACTCTTCTTCCCTCTTTGCCTCGGCCTCTCACGAAACTCTGCACCGTTTATCACTGAACTTGCCTTTCCTGCTTTCTTCACAATTGGATCAAGTGGGACCATGCATTCTGTGATGCTTAGAATTGAGCTTTCTTTAGCTTTGGGCTTTGATTTTACGATGATCATGGAGCTACTAGGGGAGAAATTTTCGAGAGTCCTTGGAGCTCGCTGCGCTCGCTTCTTGATCGCCGTAGAATGGGCTTCAGAGTAGCGTTGTTGTTGTTGTTGTTGTTGTTCATGTTTTCGTTTTGTTCGAGGTCATGATGAGCTGGCGGGCCGTCCATTAGGTCACGATAACCGACTGCAGACATTGCAGGTTGGGTGTATAATGGCATGCTTCTCATGGATGGATCAAGTACGGCCACACCTAAGTTCAAGATACCTTGCGGACGCCCCGATGGCCTTCGAACCTGAGACGACATCAACCGTGGTAATAAAATACGAGTCGTAACTATCATTTTATAGTATAATAAGTACTCCTTCCATCCCGTTTTAATCAGACAAATAGATTGAGCATTGAGCATACGTCTTGAGAAATATTAATTGTTTGGGAAAATTGTAGTTTTGGTCCCATGAGAATTTTTCAACGACAATGTTAGTCCCACGTTCTTTTTTTGTCCTTTTTTTTTCAAAAATAGTCTCAACCATTATTTTTTAGGACTAAAATTGCAATTTTATCTCATTCTCTCGGGACTAAAACTACAATTTTAACTGGAATATAAAATACGAGTCGTAACTATCATTTTATGAGTTAAAAACCGATTTGGTCCCATAATTCTGGTTTTTTCCGCAAAAGGTCCCAAAATATTTCAAATTTTCAATTTTGTCCCATAATTCACAAAGTAGTCCGATTTTAGTCCCAAAAATGCACTTTTCTGGCGAAAATGAGACTTGAATCGGACTACTTGGTGAGTTGTGGGATAAAATTGAAAATTTGAAATATTTTGGGACCTAACCTTTTGTGGAAAAAGCCAGCGTTATGGAACCAAATTGATTTTTAACTCATCATTTTATAGTATAAAAAGTACTCCTTCCATCCAATTTTAATCAGACAAATAGATTGAACACAAATTTTAAGAAATATTAATTGTTTATACATAAAACAGATGAGAAGAGTAAAAAATAAAGATATTACTGATTAAAATTGGACGTAGGGAGAGGGAGTAATACTTTTGAATGAAACACATGATAAATTGATATCCCTAATGCATATTAAGTGACGTTCTAAAGACGTATAACTATTATTGATATTAACGTAATTAATCTAAAAAATATAAGATTTTTTTTTCCCCATAAAAACTGCAAGCAGATCCAATCTCATAATCCAAAATACATTTTCTTAACAATCCACCAAATGATCAGAAAACAAATCACGATGTCAATTTGATGAATTTCCATTCAAGAAAATAATTGCATGAAGATAAAAATAATAATAATAATAGTTGTTGCGTAAAACCGTCTCACGAATACCTGAAGGGCAACAAAGCGCATGCCAATATAGCCGTTCTGCTGCGTGCGCATATCCGGCGGCGGAACAAGATTTCCGACGAGGACACGGACGGTGCCGATGAGGACGTCTTTAAACCAATGACCGGCGTAGATTTCGATCATGACGGCGGAGGTGTCTCGGCGGAGAAATTCCTCCTCCACCCTAAAGACAAATTTGTCATTCCAGGTGGGATTGGTGTGGCCATCGGCGTCGACGCAGGAGGAGAGCTTCCTCTTGGGATTCATCCAGGCGGTGGCGTAGGTTTTCATCTTCTTCGAAACGGGCTCCAAATCCTGGGCGGAGATGACGTTGATTTCGAGCAGCTGGAAGGTCTTCATCGGCGGCGCCATCGCGCTGCTCCCGCCGCCCGCCGGACGACGGAATGGTGTGGCAAAGAGGGGGGAGGGAACGCGAGGACGGCGGAGGAGGGAGAGAGGATATGCTAATTAGGGAGGAGAAGAAGAAAGGAGAGAGGCCATTTGTTTTATTTTTTACATGAGTTGTGCCTATATTAGTACGTGGTTGGTTGGTTGGAAATGGAATATCCGGAATTAAGCATTCATTTTTTTACAAATTTTTTATTTTTTTTACATTTTTATTCATTCTACTCTTGTAATGAGTTTTTGGGTATTTCTCTTTTCAATCGGAAATATATTATGAGATAGAGTCACTTTTTCATAAATTGTTATCATCTTTTCATAAATTGTTATAATTTTTATACTAATTAGTATCACTTTTTTAAAAAGTGATAACAATTTATTAAAAAGTGACTAGGTCTAATGCATGAGACGATCTCATACAAATTTTTGTCTAATTTTAATGGTTTATGTGCCAAAATTTAATAAATAATTGTATAAATCGGTGTAAAGAGTATTATTTATGTCCCTCCTCAAATTTGATATTTGAGGGATGATACAAGTTTTAATAAATATAATATTTTTATTATGAAATTGTTGAAAAATATGAAAAAAAATAAAAAAGTAAACAGAATATAAGAAAACAGAAATGTAGATCAAGTATTTTATTATAAATGTGGTGCCAAAATATTTTAAATAAAAAGTTAAATTTTAAGAGAAATATTTAAAATAGTAAAATATTAAATTTAAAGAATAAGAATTAAGTACCAATTTAGTGGATTAGTTGCAAAATCGATAATATTTCGGTGGGTGTGCTAGCTATTAGGCTGTTGTTTTATAAGTCCATATCCTTTTTTTTTTAAAATAAAAAATATATTACAACATTTTTTTTTGACAGATACAAGTCCATATCTTAAATTTAAATGAAGAAAAATGGACCTGGTTATTTGGACCCTTTTTTGCAAAGTTCACCGTTCAGTTGAATTTATCCATTTTTTTTTATCCATTTTTTCTATTATTCTCTTTCCCTCTTCAGCTACCATTACTCACTCACCCCTCCCATTTTTATTGCAAAAACTCACACCAACACCGTCAAAGCCTGTCGCCGACCATCTTCTGTCGTCGTCCCTAGGAGCCTCGCCGTCCGCCGCCGGCCCTTGGCCATTCAAAAAAAAGTTGGAAATCTAACATATGTTTGAAATTTATTTCTGCAAGAAACATATTTTTTCGAAAATTTTTGTTGAACATATGTTGTTTGTTCGGAAAAAATTTCGAACACATGTTCGAAAATCTTTTTTGCAAAAAACACATTTGTTTACAATTTTTTGTTGAACATATATATGTTGTTTGTTCGGAAAAAACAAGAGTCGAACATATATTTTTCACGCGTAAAAAATGCAAAAGACGTCAAAACACTAATACCAACATATATCCGTTCCAGTTGCATATTTTTTTTTATCGGTAAATGTTAGTTGTTAGTAGTTAGTTCACCAAGCGCCGAAACACTCCTAGATTTCTCTAAGCCTACACCTTATAACTCCATTAATTCGTTTCAAAAGGGATCGAACCTGGGTCACCCATTAAAGTGAGGAACCCAGTGGCCAGGTGGGCTAAACCCCTGGTTAGCATATTAACTACTCAAACTATGTCAATATAAATGAAAACTAACAAATAAACACAAACATTATACAAACTTAAAAACAAAAAAAATGAAGGATACTTACCTATGAAGGTTCAGACTCATTGTGACAAAAAAAAAAAAAAACGAGTGCAATATGTGAGAGGATATTATTTTTTTAATGTTGGGTGATGTTTGATTAGTTGAGTTGAGAAAGAAAATGTTTGATTATGTGTTATTTTGTCCAAAAGTGCTATAAATTTATGTTTGATCATGGGGGGTGAACTAATTAGGGAGGTGAACTCAACAATCTATGTGCTGAAATTTTAATAAAGGATATTTTTATCTTTTTTTCTATCTGGGTGGTAAACTTTAAAAAAAAAAAAAAAAAGAGTGCATATAAATATATAATGGCAAAAATTTTAATAAAAGATATTTTTATCTTTTTTCCGAATTTAAAAAGAAAAAAATTCTGGGTGGTGAACTTTAAAAAAAAAAAAAAAAGGTAATCCATATAATTATAAGTTTATAACCTCGTCCAACAAAAATATGTAAATTAAATCTGTATCACGAGTTGCATTGACTTAATAGATCTGTATCTTTTGTCACGTGCAATCTGTTTTTTATTCACTCCACACTTTTTCACAACCAAGCAACGACATGCTATAAGATATCCACCATTTGCTTTCGTCTCCTTCAAATTCCTCTCCTCTCTCTCCTTTCCATTTTCAGTTCAAATATGAGTGAATCTTCAGAGCATGACGATCAACAACACGGATTGCGTACAGAACCATCTTTCTGTATATACAATGGAGATGATGATGATGATGATGGTGATGATAAGTTTGGCGGAGAGGCTGAAAACATGGACAAAATTCAAGAGAAGATGGAGAGATCTGCTACAATTGGAGAAGCTGAGTTCAGCTTCGGGCGGAGCGCGATGCGAATTATTGAGGAAGATGAAGATGAAGATGAGGATGAAGACGGCGAAGAAGAAGAAGATAGGGCACCCAATCGATTTGAAAATCTTCAGAATGAAATTCAAGGGGGAAGAGGAGATGAGGTTGGGCTTAAATTGAGGAATCATGCACAGTATTTGGAGGTTGGTTTTAGTCTTCTTCAATTTTGTTCTTGTGATTACAGCCTCTGTTTCACGAATGTGTTATATTAGCGATGTTACTTGTCAGCTGTTCGTTTTTTCATTAATACTATGCGCACAGTCAATTCCTCACATAGTCGTTTATCTGCAAATTTATGTAGTGTAATTCATCTGAGTATAGCATCTACAAGAAAGTTGTGCAGTAACTATTGCATAATCCGATTCCTGCATTCAGTATGAGCAAACAGTGAGAGTTTTTGGGGTTTCTCCCCGGAAGCCTCTCTGATGCTTAATTCAGCACTAGATTTTATAATATAATCAATCTATCGGACCTTATTGTAACATTGGGCTGATTGCCATCATCTTCATCATGATAATTAATTTATCATTCAAATACTTTTCCCCTTTTTATTCAATTTTTTATGAATAAAATACGGTTGCCTTATTTCAGTCCACGGGAGATCTTTATGGTGCTGAGGAATCCTACATCCAAGCTATAGAGGCAGATCCTAACCATGGTGAAACACTTTCTCAGTATGCCAAGTTGGTGTGGCAGCTCCATGGTGATGAAGCTAGGGCCTTGCGTTATTTCGAACAGGCAGCTGAGGTTGCTCCTCAAGATAGGTGAGTCGTGTTTCTTCTGAAAGTAGGAATGGAGTCATCCATGGACTTCTCACATATTGGTGTGTCCTGTTTCAACTACAATTTTTACATTTGAATTCCATGCCCATGTTTGATTATGAAATCTAGTATTGTTGAAGTGAAGTCAAACATATATAAGAAGCCGTTACTGGTCTAATAGTTGAACAGGTTTGATTCTTGTTTATTACAGCAATGTTCTTGCTGCATACGCGAGTTTCTTGTGGGATATAGATAGTGATGAGGAAGAACAATTGTCCGACTCTCAGGTTCTCATTGTTTTATAAAAGGATGAGGTTAAAGAATATTTTTGAAATCTTGATATTCACAATGCTGATGTTGTATTATAAATGGTAGGGTGATGAGAATGATGTTATGGTGGATCCATCTGCAATGGATTTTAAAGAAGAAATGAGGCCCTCTAGCCCAACTTTACATCTGGCGATGGGGCTGGGAATCAATGATGCTGGTTTTGGCGGTTTTAATGATGCTTATGACCACAGAAGCATACACTCGGATGAAAGTTGTAGTGTTGAAGAATATCACAAGAGGATGGTTGAGGAAAATCCTCGTAATCCATTCTTCCTGAAAAATTATGCTCTTTTTCTGCATCAGGTAAATACGTTTTTCATCAGAGTTCGACTAAATTATTGGAAAAGCTCTATATTTAGTTGGTGAATAAGGTGTTCCTTTTGCTCTCATGACAGTTGCTTGAATCATAATCATCTTTTCAAGAACTTAAAATTCAGAAAGTGTAGTCATATAAGGAAAAACTATGGTTTTACTCCAAGTTTGAATATGGTTTTCGTATTCTACCAGTTATTTCTTGTTTGTAAAAGTTTTCATCAAATGTGATATTATTTGTTTCTCTAAAAATTACAGGTGAAGGGAAATATTGAGGGAGCCGAAGAATATTACGCACGTGGAATACAAGAGGATCCCCGTGATGGGCAAGTGCTTTCTCTGTATGCTGGTATAGTGTGGCAGCTTCATCGTGACAAATATAGAGCTCTAAAATATTTTGAACGAGCAGTCGAAGTATCTCCAAATGATAGGTAACGACCATTTCATGCACTCTATTTTTCATTATATGTTGTTTCCATACAGTTGAGGTAGTGTTTAACATGGATGCCTATGTATTCTGTGTTCTTTTTGTCGGTTTCAGCAACGTGCTCGCTGCATATGCCAAGTTTCTGTGGGAGAACGAGGAAGAAGACGATATCACAGAAGAAGCATAAATGAGAATTACCCTTACTAATTGTTAAAATAAACTTTTATTACTCCCTCCATCCAATTTTAAAAAACGTGCATAAATGAGATATTTTGTTAAATCAAACTTTTATTCTCTACCTAAAACAAGTTTGATTTTTGATTTATGCTTCCTGTGTATAGCCTGTATGGCTGAATTATTTGATTTGTTGTCTTTATATAAATATAAAGCGGAATTGATCATATGTCCACAAGTGTACATCACTATTTTACATTACATTTTTTCCATCGACTGTTTATATGCGAAACAAAGAGTGGAAGGCTTGAACTGATTGCAGATTAGATACGATAAATTTTATGTTCACTATCACTGTCATGCATATTCACGTATAGGATTAACACAAAAATAACCTTACAAATTGTTAAAACATAGAAACCACATTATACAAGATAAAATAAAAACAACAATAGCAGTTTCTTCACTTTCCCTGCTGCTCAATTTTCAAACAAACTATAAAGTGAGCACTTATACTCTAATATCGCCAACCTATCGCAGGGCAACTCAACAAATTCTCTCTCTTTATCCGTACTGTAATCATGCAAAATCCAATAATTAGAAGTGTACCCTTCCCAATAATAGCACTTAAAAACTAACCCATCTTTCCATGCAGCTACTGGCAATGGCTCAACTCCTCCAAATTCTCCTACATTAACATCCATAACATGAGCCCAATCTCTTCCCTTCTTTGTCTTTTCCATCTCCCACACCTCACACTTACTACAAACAGAACCGTAAGCAAAGAGGACGAGAGACTCGTCGCCCTTCACATACAACACCGTGTGGTCCCTCGACCCTTCGGGTAGTCGGATCTTCTCAAACACCTCATTGTGCATGTCGAACGACAGCATTACTTCCTCAAGATGTCCGCCCCTGCTCCGCTTTAAGATCTGCCAGTAGGCCGTCGTGCCGCTTTGGTTTTGCGTACAGCTTATCTTTCTGTAAAAACAAGTCCCCTGATCATCGAAGATATTGGAAGCTAGCACTTTCCAAGTGTTGGTTCTTCCGGAATAGACCTCCACATAAGTACTAGCTGATACGGAATTGATATAAATGAATTAATTTTTTTGAAATCCGTATAATTTTGAAATTTTAGATGAGATGTAGCTTTTTCATGGTATCGGAGGAAATTAATACTCCCTCGTTCCCATGCTAGGGGATACATTTTCCAAAAAAGTCAGTTCCGAACTCAGAGTGATACATTTCCTTAAAAGGAAATAAAACAACATAACTCTCTTCACGATATCATTACTTTATCTACATAAACAAAATATTACACTCTTGCAACCCTTACTTTATTTCATTTACTATCAATAAACAACTCCTACCTTAATGACTGTGCAAATAGTAAATATATCATTAAGTATGGAACGGAGGGAGTATAAGTGAATTAATTTGGGAAGGAGGTACCTATGGGAAATTGATACAAAAAATGAGTGTTAGAAAATTAATATAAATAAATTTAACAGTGCAACAAATGAGATGAAATTCTTTCGGTACCTTTCGGGGAGGATATGACCTGCATTACTTTGTACTCTTCCGTAACACTGTCGAAACCAAAGGTGACGTCTCGTAAATTAACCGCTTCGTCCCTGGTTTTACGACCAGAGTCGAGCAGAGACGAACACATTGGAGACAGTGGTAGGAACTTGGCTTGTCGTAGAGCAGGATTACATATAGCAATGGAAAGACTCCATTGGAAGTGATCATTCCTTTGCGGCGTGTGATTGTACATCAAGATCAAACCGTTGATGGGACCATCAACGGTCAGTTTACTGCCACAGCAGCACTTGTCCCTGACATTTTCACTGACAAACTCGAAAAAATATGCAGAAAATTCGTAGTATGATTTCCAGTTATCTGGGAACAATGAGGGTGACAGTGTCCATGAACTCTCACGAAACTGCAAGAAAAGATCGTTGTTTTTGGACTGATTTCGGAAATGGGATTTTCGGAAGAGGGATGAGTCGATGATGTCACGCCATGATTTGCAGACGCTTCTGAATTTTAGCACGGATTTGACGGGTAGATGTAGCAATATTTGTACGGCGAGATCCTCATTTAGATCCATGATGGAAGAGATGTGTATGAAAAATGTGAAATGGGGAAGAGAAGAAGTGTATTTTGTGATGATTGAGAGAGAGTTTGATGAGTATTTATTGGAGGCGGATTTGATCACAAGTGGGCACAATTATTTAATTAATTGCTTATGTGACATCATATCATTTATGATGGGTATATAAGTTTGTGCCAAGAGGTTGATTAGTTCTGATGAGTTTGAGAATGATGCAAGTTGACAAAGCAAATGAGAGAGGTGGTTAAAAATTATGGGATTTTTCTAAACGGGAGACCGCCTTGTAATGAGAAATAAATTGGCTTGTTATTCGGAAATTTCGGATCCTCCTACTAGGTAATTCTGTTGCGATTTTATCGAATACTCTAGATCTCTCTGCGAATAATAACACACAAAATCCAAGAATTAATTTTTTTTTTTTTTTTTTTTTTTTTTTTTTTTTTTACAAATGGTGATTCGAACCATGATTGGTCATGGGTAGTAGGTTCTTGATTTTTTTCACTTAGTCTAAAAAAATGTTAATTCAAATCAAAACCCAGGCCCAAAGTTTTAATTCTAAGAGTAGATCTCTTGTGTTTCGTATACACCGATGTTATCATTTTAAAAAAAGTTAAAGTATGAAATATTTGATCAAGAGTATTAAGAATTTCATCAGAAGTATAAAAAATTAGGATCAATGATATCATATTTGACCAAGAGTATAAAAAATTTGATGAAATTGAAAAATAATATTTAAAATATTAAATATTTAACCAAGAATATTAAATAAGTTGGGTGTGAGTGAATTATTTTGTTTAAAGACAAAGTCTACTATGAACAAGGGTTCATAGTAAAACTCATTTCATTTATTAAATGTATCCGTTGTAATAACTAAAAAGTATTACTTATATTACTAAAAGATATTCTTATCAGTTGTGATAACTGAAGAATATGTTCTATATAATTAACGTGGATACATAAGTTAGCTCTCAGTACCTGAAAAATTCCATCAAAAGTGGTTTCTGCACATAATGCAGCAGAAAATTGTTTATAAACTAAACGAACATCACATTTTGTTTCTAACGTTTTGGTTTCTATGCATTGTAGAATAAGCAAATCCCTTCTTTTTTTCCCATTGAGAGAAAACCAATTATATACTGTTTTGTGTTCCTATTGTTTCTTTCCTTCCGCAAGGCTAACGCGCAATGCTCGCCCGTCGAGTTCCTGGAATGCGAAAATACGAACAGCAATATAGTTAAAAGCTAATCTATACAATGTAAATAATTTTTTTTAGGACCCTAACACTCTAGGAGTAGCAATTAGAGGAACAGTATGTTTTCGAGTTGGTAAATTTAGGCCCTTAAATTTTAATGTGGCACATTTAAGCCCGTAACTTTTAATTTTCACAAATGTAGCTCAAATAGGCCAGTAACGTTTGGGTGTTTCGGGCCAATTGTGCCTACATTTGTGAAAATTTGAATATAATGGCCAAAACTTGTTAGCCTGCAACATAATATCCTGCAATTGCTACTCGTAAATTACGGGCCTAAATTTTATTTGATTCCCCTATACAAAATGCATTGCCAATGGAGTTTCTTTGATGTGAGAAAAATCAGTGGGAAATTTAAGATAAAAACTTGTACCACTCCATTTAGAGCTTCAATTGCCGCCTCCATCTCAGCTCTCGTTTCATAGGACACGAATCCATAACCACGAGACTTTCCCGTCTCACCATCATACAGAACTCTAGCCCCAACAACATTCCCGTGTTCTTGAAACGCTTGTGTTAGAAGTTCGGATGTAACAGTCCATGATAGATTTCCAACAAAGAGTTTGTGTTCGGTTTCTGGATATAGGGGCTCTTTTGGTTTAGGCTTGTCTGCGAAATTAACTCTCAAGGTTCGACCACCATATTCCTGCAACAAAAAGAAGATCTATTTAAGGAAAATCGTGTTAAAGGGATGTTGTGATGATAACTTGTAAATGGATTCTTACATATCCATCAAGATTTTTAATGACTGTGTTGCATTCTTCGACATTGCTCATAGTCACAAAGGCAAATCCTCTGCTCCTTCCTGTGTTCCTATCGTAAAGAACCTACATATTTTGAATATATTAGTTTGTAAACCTCATTAATTAAGCCAAGAAAGCAAAAATGAGAGTGTAAACAAGTCCTTTGCTTAAAACTATATATCAATGCTCCACTTTCTCAAGAATTTAACCAAATTGCAATGTTAAGATAGTAGGGGCGTGTTTGCAAACTCAAGTGGAGGAAGTAGAATCACTTATTTTTTAAGCTGCCCCCTCATAGTCACAGTTTTAGCTTTTGGGAAGTGCTTCAAAGTTGTCAGTAAAGTTTGCAAACACCTCTAAGAACGACTGATCTTGATAATCTTGAAATCACTATTACAATTATGAATGCTTAGTTTCACTAGATTCACATTAGCTATTTGAAGGTGCAATTCTTGGATAGACTGGTGCAGCACACTTGCAATTGGATAAAAGAACAATACCCTATTGGGAAACTCTCATAGCATTATCTTTTCATCTTGGTGACAAATCATGCTTAAGAGCTCGTTTTTATAATGGCGGTCGAGATCATACAGTATGACTCTTGTTCTTATACAATATGGAGATCATAGACCATAGGTAGTGGAGCTCTAACCACTTGAGCTATGCCACTTCGTCATAGACCTAATGTATGGTAACCTTAATGCCTTGATTAATGCATTATCCACCTAAGATAACTCTAAAGCACCTATGATCCTCAACACTCCCCTGCTCTAATTTCCTTTTCTATTTTCTTAGAGCTAGTTTGGTTTGTAGGATTAGGAAGGATTGAAAAAATAATCTCAAGTCAAACGTTTGGTTCACGGCACGAGCCCGGATTAGACTCGGGCCCTGAGTCAAAATTGAGGTTAATCCCACTAAGGGTGATTAATTTGTCTTGGGTGGGGGGTGCAATAATTATTCCTAAAATACAAAAAATAAAAAATACATTAAGCTTGAAAATATCACAAAATCTAGTATGAAGTAATTTTATTGTATGAAATTAATACTATAACGTTCATTTACTGATACCATTACACTTATAAATTGAGAACAATATAAAATGGTTATGGTATCAATGAATGATTGTAATGTTTTTTTTTTGGTCGGTAAATTTTAGTTTGTTAGTTGTTAGTAGTTAGAGCCATTTTATAGAAAATCGAACCCAGATCTCTCACTAAAATGAAGAACCTGGTAGCCAGGTGGGCTGGTTGAATGATTGTAATGTTATCAGTGAATATTTTTAATGGTACCTATTTTACAGAAGAGTGACTCTGAAAATATAACTTATCACACGACAATAATAATTACAATCTATCTAACTCAAATATACCACCAACTTTGGAAAATTACAATTCAAACGATATAATCTTCTAAGTAATCCTATCATCATTTATTAGTCACGTGAAGTAAACTAGCTCTTATCTAGCTCCGGTGATCAAAATCAAAAGCAGAACACACGAAAATCGACATAAAAAGCTTCGTAAATATGAGTACTTAGGTATTTCTAGAAACAATTTTAAAGCAATTACTGTCTACTGATAAACTAGGATGCAATTTCCACAACCAATTTTGTTAAAAAATGCAACAAAAATCCAATAACATATACCTCAACTAGCTCTGGACTAGCATGTTGTTGAATAATACCAGCAAGTTGTGCACTGTCGCAATGATACGGCAAGTTCCCAAAGTAAAGCTTAGTGTTAGCAGCTGCCGCCGTCTCCTCCGGCGGAGCAGTCAATGGCGCCTCTTCTTGATCCACGGCGGCGGCGGTGGTAGGACGAGGGAGCCTCCACTTATTAGACAGGGGATTCAGGTCAATCCCAAAAGAGAGAGATAACAATGGAGGGTGCAATATTCTTGCACAGGAAATCTTTAAGAGATGATCATTAGACCAACTTTTGGAGGTCATGCATTTGAGAGATGTGGAAAAGGAGGTGGCCACTGCGGCGGCAGCTGTGGCTGCCATTTGTGTTGATTTGGGGAGGGAGAAGCAAGGATGATGATTCTCTCTCTCTCTCTTGAGAGAGTGAATGAAATGAGGAATGTGAGGGAAAAAGGGTAAGAGTAATGCTGATGTGGGGAGATTGCGTCCAATGAGAATGGAAAGTGATATATGGGAATTGGGATAAGGTATCGCTCTTTCTGATTCCAAGTGGGGCACTTTGGAGTTATGATGAACTGTTGGCCATACTTTTAAGACAAAAACTTGTAAGAATCGGGTGCATACGATGAATTCTATTTTATTGTCACTGTCATGAATATTCACTATCACTGTCATACACAAACGCTATTACTGTCATATTTACTTATAACTGTACATATATATGACAGTGACAGTGACAGTGATAATAAAATAGAGTTCATCGTATGCACCCGGTTCACACAAGTGTTACTCTTTTCGAAAATGATCAAATAAGTACTCTAATCTTTTACTTTTTCATCTCTTTTCAAGTTTATCATTGATAAATGACACGGACTTTAGTAAATATAGTATTATGCTGTAATTAGTGGAAAATATAAGAAATGTAAAAATATATAGAGTATAAGAAAAGTAAAAAAATAAGAGTATTTAGAGCTGTTATTCGAGTCGAGACGAATCGAGTACTTGAAGTTCGAGCTCGACTTGAGCATTTATCGAGTAGAGTCGAGCTCAACTCGATAATATTAACGAGCTAGAAACAAAGCTCGGCTCGACCCGCAAATGAGTCTAACGAGCCTAGTCAAATTACAAAAAAATCTTGACTACCGAGCCTAACGAGTCTAGTTCAACCCGGCTCGTAAGTAAACGAGTATTTCGCGAGCTCGAGTTTGACTCGTTTAGCACTATGAGCCGAGTTGAGCACACGAGAGTCTCGTTTCATTTAATAACACCAAGTATTTTATTATAAATGTGAGACTATAACTTTCCAAAAAGAAATATTAAGTTTTAAAAAAGACATTAAAAATGATAAAATATTAAATTTAAGAAGGAATGGAGTATTTTAGATTAAAAAGAGTTAGATGTACCAACCAAAATTTTATAAGTCTTTTTTGAGATTTAGATTTTTTTACAAACTTTGGGGTGTGTATTTATAATTTGGGGGTGTATTTACTAAAGAAAATTTGGATTTTTTTTAATAAAAAACTTATAATTTTCGAAACATGACACGAATTTCGGAAAACTAGTTCCGAAAAAAAAACATCTGATTTACCCATGACCTTGGGGTATAGGTAGTGGGATTCTAACCACTTGAATTATACCATTTTATATTTCTTTTGTTTCATTTGTTAACAAAAAATGCATTCAACACATAACATTAACATTGAAACTTAACATAATATTCTCAAAATTTTAAAAACTAAAGTTCATTCTCAACTATCTACCCTAGAACATTAACTACTCCCTCCGTCCCATACTCGTTGTGATATTTGCCAAAAAGGTCCGTCCCGTACTCGTTGCATCATTTCCTTAAATGATAATAAAATAAATTTTTCACTTTTATCTATCCCCTCAAACACTACAATGTTACACCATATGCCACTACTTTTCCCACTCTAATCTAATTTAATACTATTTAATAACTTTCTAATTAAAGTTTAAAAGACTACTCCTCCCCATTCAAAAAATAACTTATATTATCAAACACCTCTTATATTAAAATTTGTGCCAAACAATAAATGTTACCACAAGTATGGAGGGAGTATGGCAACGAGTCATTAATCCATTTTGATGGAGGTGGTTTATGGTTGCAATTTTTTTTTAAAAATGAAAGAATGTGAAATGATGAAGAAGGGGCTGGTGTATTAATCAATTTTTAAAAACTGAGATATGATATTTTAAGAAATTCGAGAGTGGTGTATTCATTTCGAATGGTATATTTACTAGGGCCGCTCGGTTGGGGTATTAGAAGTAGGTAATGAGAATGACTCATTACATTCTCATTGATGATGCACGGTAATATTTACAATTTGGAATTGATTTAAAAATAAATGATGCTCGGTAATATTTACAATTTGGAATTGATTTAAAAATAAATAATCACTTATTTATTTTGATTACATAATCTCTCTCTAATAATCAATCATTTATATTTCCTCCGCTCAATTTTTTTTCTCGCTCAATTTTTTTTCCAAAATTCATCAATGGGAATGAATCAATAGTCATTCACATTACCTAATTCTAATACCCCCAACCAAGCGGCACCTAAATAGTGCAATGCAAATAATCTAAGCCCTTTAATTATCTCAAGACTAAACCCAAACATTCGATCCTAACCCAAATAAAAAAAGGCTGGCCCAATTGCATCGAGTCTTTGAAATTCTTTGCTGCCTCCTCTGAAACCATTAATGGAGCATGTCGCTGTTTCACCTGAGACAAGCAGTGGCACTCACCCAAGTTCTCTCTCTAAAACCCCGTTTCAGCTATCGCAAAATCACCACGCTTCTCGACTTGAAACCATTCAACTCAAAGATCTCAAGTCTCATGAGAAATGGCCTTGTTGAAGACGCCCAACAAGTGTTCGACAAAATGCCTCAGAAGAACACAGTCTCGTATAATGCTATGATTAGAGGGTATTTTCAAAATGGGTTCTACGGAGAGGCTGTGTGTTTGTACAAACAAATGCCGGTTCGTGATACCTTCTCATATAATACGATGATTTCCGGGTTAATGCGGTGTGGGGATGTTATAGGGGCCGAAGCTATATTCCAGAGCATGGAGGGTAAAGATATTGTAACATGGAATTCGTTGATTTCAGGGTACGTTGATCATGAGTTGGTTGATGATGCGATGAGGTTGTTTGATGCAATGCCCTTAAAAGATGTTGTTTCTTGGAATTTGGTTATGGGGGGATTAGTGAAGGTGGGAGCGTTTGACAGGGCTGTGAAGATATTCAGAGAAATGACAACACGAGATATTGTATCATGGACTGTTATGGTGAAGGCTTTTCTCGATGCTGGAAAGGTTGTTGAAGCTAGGAGTATCTTTGATGATATGCCAGTAAAGGATATTCGAGCATGGAATACTATAATTAGTGGTTATGTGCAAAATAAATATGTTGAACTTGCAGAAGGTTTGTTTCAAAAGATGCCTGAAAAGGATTGGAGCTCTTGGAGTATAATGATAGAAGGATTCTTGAGCATTGGAAGGGTTACTGATGCGTTTCGACTTTTCTATGAGATGCCGTATAAATTCCAAAAGTCGTGGAATTCGATCATTTTGGAGTTTGTGAAGAACGGTTTGACGAGGGAAGCTCATGCAATTTTAGAAAAATCCCCATTTGGTGAGATTGTAGCATGGACAAATATCATGATTGGATACTTTGATGTGGGGGAGGTTGAGAATGCCATGAAAGTTTTTAGATTGATGCCTGCTCTTGATACGACTGTATGGAATGTTGCTATATTTGGACTAGGGGAACGTGATCGATTTGAGGATGGAATAAGATTGTTTATCGAAATGAAAGAAGTTGGTTCCTCAATGGATGAAGCTACATTTACAAGTTTTCTCACTATTTGTTCGAGCTTGCCATCATTAAATCTTGGGCAGCAAATTCATGCAGAAGCTATTAAGGTGGGCATTGATAGCTTTAGTGCTGTTGGAAATGCACTTATTACCATGTATTTCAGATGTGGAGACATGGATTCTGCATTACACGAGTTTGATTCCATTAAATGCCGCGATGCCATTTCTTGGAACTCTGTAATATGCGGATTAGCTCACCATGGCCATGCTGAAAAGGCTATAGAAATGTTTGAAAGAATGAAGTTATCATCAAGTGTGAAGCCTAATCAAATCTCTTTTGTTGGTGTCCTTTCCGCTTGTAGCCACGCGGGACTTTTGACACGTGGGAAACACTACTTCAATTTGATGAAAAGCGAATACTTTATTCAGTTGACAAACGAGCATTACACTTGTATGGTTGATCTACTGGGTAGATTTGGACAGATTGATGAAGCAATGGATCTTTTGAATGAAATGAAAAGAGACGGATTAGAAGTGCACGCGAGTGCTTGGGGAGCTCTGCTTGGAGCTTGTAGAATGCATAAGAACATGGCGGTGGGTGAGGTTGCCGGAGAGAAGATCTTGGAGTTGCAGCCGTCTAACTCGGGGACGTACATGATTCTTGCTGAGATGTATCTGGCTAATAGGAAGAACGAGAAAGCTTATAGAATGTGGAACCGCATGAAAGAGAATGGAGTGAAAAAGCAACCTGGGTGTAGCTGGATCGAGTCGAGCCTTGGTGGGAAGGTATTTCTAGCGGGAGATAGAACTCATCCCGAGTTTAAATGCATCTCATTTGCATTGGACTTGATTTATCAGGAGATGGACTTCCTAAATGTTGCTTCAAAAGACATAGAAGAGGCGTACGGTTAACATTGCAGCTTGTTATATTGGAGCAATGGAGACCATCATCACAAATTAGAAGGAGAAGATTTTCTTGTTCAAATGTACAGGAAACATGTCCATTATTGATGGAATATAACTTTGAGGTTCCATAATGATCAAAGACTCTTGACAACGAGGCCCGTAGCGATGTTCTTTGCAAGAAGGCGTAGTGTTGTGGCTGTGAGTTAAATTCTCAGCACCAAGAGCGACGTCTCCAGGACGTATAGCGTTCGTTGCCTTTTTACTGCATCAATGGCTGCTTCTGTTGTATTGTTTTTGGTAAACTTGAGATTACATTTTTCTCTGTTATATATATGCAGGTACACATGAGTGTGGCTCTTGTAGAACAATTTATTGACATGTTGGTCATTAACAGTATTTCTTGAATGGTTCGTTTGTCCATAACTTTAAATGGTCAATGGTGATGTCCTTTGCCTCTACATAACAAAAAATAACTATCTTGCCTCCAATATACTTTGCAACTGATTTATCTTCGTCTTTCCCACCAAAGTGCATAACCAATGAATGAAATCCGATTAACAATCTAAAATATTAAACAATAAAGTAATGTTAAACAACAGACAAGAAAAATAATGATACATATACTAATACATACACACTGATACACACAGATGCAATAGCTAATACCAAAAAATAAATGGCAACACCATTTTGCAATTGAAAAGAGATATGGGAGAGGAAGTTGAATCTTTTGTTAATGGTGAATTGGGGAAAATAGTTCTAGCAGAGATTTTTTTTTTTTTTTTTTAAATTTGGGGAAATGGGGGATAATTTTGTGTTCTAATATTTGTTTCCTCCCATTAGTTGTGATGTGGAAAATAATTTTTTTTTTCGCAACACGTTGAGTGTTGCTTGTCAAAAATACCGGGTACGTGATGTCACGTCCAATTTTTTTAAACTTTTTTAGTAATATTGTACAAAAATTACTAAAAAAATGGGAACTAGGAACATAAATTGCTACCAAACATTTCATAGATTTACTTGAAATCATTTCCTTTGAATATCAAATATAAAAGATAATAATTTTTCCCTAAACTATTAAATAATAGGGTGTTTATGCATTAAAAAAAAAAAAATTGTTGGACTTTATGATAAATTTGGATATGGATCATCTCTAATTTTTAATTTTTTTTTTATAAAATTTCGGAGACATTTAAATAAAACTTATATATTCTATTATTTAGTATGTTCACTTATTATTTTATTATGAGTCTATTTGTTATTTAAAATTGTTACTTACTCTGCGATCCTGTAATATATAATATGTATCTCAAATAATAATTAGTTGGAAAAAATGCAGAAGAGCAGCTTCACTCTCATACAGACCGTTTCGACGGCTGCTCTCTTCTCCGCCGTCTCCTTTTGGTATTCATTTCTCTTCCACATTTTACAGTTCTCTTTCATCAATTGATTCCTCTCTCTCTCTTTTCTGATGCAAGTTGCTTATTATTTAATTGCAGGTATGGATTTATGTTCGGGAGAGAGTCTGCGCGGAAGGAGCTTGGCGACTTGATCGAAACCCTCCGCCAATCCAGTTCTGCTCCCCCGCCGCCGGAGCACACATGAAATGGTTATTTAATCGAGCTTACTCTTCTTGCAAATCCCCTAATTTTACTGTATATAATTCTAGTGGTGTTTGGATTTGCCCGAATCTCTGTTGCGTTACATTTTGATCGGCATTTTGTGCAATTGAAAAGTCGCTTCTACGTTTTTGTAAAAGATCTAGTTTCCGGAATCAATTCTCCCAGAATAAGTTTTGTACAACTCAAGTCTTTGATATGTTCCCTTTTTTTGCTGTGCTGTGATGGGGATTTAAGCAAAGGAAAATTGAAGGCTGTTTTTGACAAAATGTTAAAATGAAATCTGTTTCAAATGATTCAATTTTCAATGCTCTTCAGGGGATGTAATTTTTAAGCAATACTCTTCTTTCTAATTGTTGTATATTTTATATTGTATATAAAGTTGTATTGAAGATGCCACTTGGAAATTGAGGCCTGGATTTGTTATTAAGCTTTTAATATGCTCTTTTAGTTCCTTGCACTGAGCTTTTTATTTCTATACAAGACATTCATTGATTTTGAAAACATAGGTCACCAGTTATGATCATGCATTCTAATTGAACCATTGTGTCATAGATCTAGTGGAGTAAAGTTCAGCCTTTGCTGTAGTTGAGAAATCATAGCATCTCTACATTAATGAATCTGGCTGAATGTAATTTGCATTGGTAAAAAATCATCAGCAAATATGTAAACTGAGTCCTTCAACTAAATATTGTGAATTGATTACCAAACTGCATTCACATTCATGCACTTTGTTGCAAAACATAATGTCAAATTTTGTGTCACTATAATTGTAGAAACTTCTCTAAGAAAGAGTATCTTAATAATGAGAATACTTATTGAGTTATTGACTTTTTCCTGTAATAATTAATAATTGAGAAAAAGTTGACCTCAATCTGAATCCCTCACGTTCATTCGAACACTTGAACTAGTAATTTCCACAAATTTTGGATTTCCTCGCCTAAACCAATCTAGTTTTTCTTAGTTACAGCATATAGTCAAGCAATTACTCATTGAATGAGTCTTGTGCAATAAACTGTTAGTATTCTTTCTAGCAACATTTATGTATTATGAACGAGGATATAGGCTGCTACAGTCACATGCTAAGCATAAATTACAATTCAAACAGTAAGTTCAATTAGAGCCTGATTATTCCATCAAGTTTACCTCTTACTATCTCGAGTCCTACCTTATGAACTCAACATTGAAAATCAACTCAAAAAACTTACTAGTTTTATCTGAAAGTACTATTAATCCATAGAGTCAGTCAAGTTAACAACTGTGTTCATGATACTCTACAACACTACACAGATGTACAAATTTTAATATCAGACAGAGCACAGCCTTACAACAACTCCAGAAGAGGTGCAATCTGTTAATAAAACTGAAACTGAGTCAGTCTGGCCATACGATAGATTACAAGTGTAGGTAGTCCTTTAATAAAACTACACAATAGATTGCAGGTACAGCAGTTTCAGATGCTGAGACTTCAAATATTTTAGAGTACTGATGCTCAAATATTTTTTTTTTTTAATTTATATCTTGTTGTGAATGGAGCAAGCAAAGAAAATATTCAAACTGTTTCAGATAACATGCTTAAACCTGAGTTGCACATTTTCTAGGCTTGTAAAAGGTTTTCAAAGAATGGTTACTTCAAGAACTTTGACTGATTCATCTTATCATATTTGGAGATTTTGACCTTCGGATCTTGAAAGATTAGTTCAAATGATTTGTTATATATGCATTGGCAGGTGTTGAGTATGTTTGTAACAGGTAATCTGGACTGGGGTTCCTTGATTTGTATTTGGATGTCAGATAGGTTCTGCTGCTGAAGGTACTCAAGACTTGGTCAAAAGCTTCAGCTAATCCATCTTGGAAGTATGTTGTTCAGTTACTGCCCTTTTAGTATTGGCTAACAATTATATTAACTGCCTTTTGTTTAAGTATACTGAATTCTGTGTGATAGTAAGCATTGGAGAAAAACAATCTGACCTTCGGCTTTGATGGGTGCTAGAAAACAGTTCATTCTTTTCTACTTTTGTTAGATAGTCATTTGACAGTTTCTTCCATTTATGTCCACAAGCAATCACACTTTGTTGCAAAATTTTTTGATAATAAGCAAAAAAGAGAGAAACCTCATAATCAGGTGCACCTAATCTTTCTTTTTGGAACTTCCCTCTTTATTAAAGTATGAAAGAGACACCATTAACTATTGAAAGTTACTCTGGCACTAATAATATGAAGGTAAAAACTTAACTATATCAGCTTTCACCTAAAACTCCACATAACCTGGTCAAATCTGAAATATATACTCCTCAGGTCTCGAGAGAGCCTTCCATTTGTGTCTGAGCATTTTGTTTCTCTATTTTGCCAGTGACTGTCCTGTATGGATTTTGATCATTATAATGTTCAGAATCCCCATCACCTGTTATGTTCATGCTTGGCCTATTTGCTTCTTGATGTTGCTCTAATTGTAGATTTTTTCTGCTAGTGCGTTTCAATATCCAGTTCTGTACGTGTATTTTTTTCTTACATGACATCTGGATGTGCATTAATTGTCTATTCAACAGCGCTAAGACCACTATACAGTAAGACATAACTACATACATTTAAAAAAAACGCCTGTAGACATCACAGAGTTTTATTTCTTTATGTTTCAACAAAATAGAAAACAGAGATACAAAACATTTGTGCAGGAAATGAATACCCAATTAATCCTTGAACAAAATGTAAATTAATTAGGAATTTCTCTGACTCCTCTTGGATACCTCAGGCAGTTCTGTTGAGCTGCATATGTGTTACGAGAGTAGCAAATTGCCTCATTCTCCTTTCGTCTGGTACCAAGATAGTCATGCTACCCATTTTCAGAGTTTGACTTCAGCAGAGAAAGATGAACAAGTAAATCTATGTAATATTTGCTTATGACAACTTTTCTGTGTGTGTTCACAATATTCACACTCACTGGAGCAGATGACATAATTTTGTACCAGATGTATATACTTATGGATCATTACCATACAAGGACAGCTTCCGTAATCTTCTTCAGCTTATGTTGCTTGAGAAATCCCACATTCAGGTCTGTCCCGATCCTGTCAATGTGTAGATGCCTCCTGTTCTGACCACCTTCGGACATACTCTTCACAAATTCAACCAAATTTCTCCAATTATCTGCTTCAAATAATCGCTTGTTCAATCTCAGGTAAGTAAATGCAGTGAGTGCATTTCCTGAATCTGATCTACTTGTTTCCAGAATTTGATTGAATGCTCCACCGTCGTACCTCTCCAGTGCATTTTCTCCAGCAAGTTGTGTTGTAGCAGTTTTGGTTGCCATCTTGACTTGCCTAACTAGTCCTTCTGGGGAGCAGTTGGCCTCATTTGGCTGTTCTCCGTCCCTCATTTCCATACAAGTGAAGTTGAGTACAACATCATATTTAGCCATCATTCTTGCTATGGGCAGGTATCCATCTCTATGCCTAGTGTTGTAGTATCCCGCTGTTAGTTCTGCTGCATGCGATCTTGTCTTGTAATGCCAATGAATTCCAGCCACTTTTGCTGATAATTTGGCCCCACTTCCTTGAAATGTAGCTTGTGCTGCTTGGAGAATTTTTTCACCATGGTCAAGTAGCTTCCCGGAGTACCATTCTAAGAAAAACTTCCCGTATTCACTATTCCATGTACCATCCTTCCGGAAGAATCCAGTGTCTTCTGGGAAATTGTTGTACTGCCCAGCATCATGAGGGCATCCTTTGCCCCATTCATCCTTTCCAATTGACTCTGCTGCTGCTGCCAGTGAAGCTTTCATATACTGTTTCGCATATGTAGACAATTTAGTGAACTATCACTACATTAACATGAATCTATTCTACTTTTGCAATGGAAATTAATCACCTACCTTATCGTGGCACTGGAATTCCCCTATTCCAGGAAATCTCCAGGTGCCGTTGCTTTCTGGATAGGATGGATATCTCAGCTCTCCACAGGGTCCCATTCCCACTTGAATTTCCTGCATTACAGGAAAAATTTGGATCTTTCAAAAGGTGAAAGTTATTGCCTCTTCATTTGTCTGTCATTTACTAAAGAGAGTAGGTTCTGAGTTCCTTTTCAATTGATATTGCTCTTAAGCCTAGAATGGTCCGCAGTTTGGATTGTTTAGATATTAACTTATAACATACAATCCTTGAATAGGGTTTTTATCTCTCTGTATTGCTCTTGTTCCACCTGCCCATTTGTGTTTTTCGTCTTGTAAATCTCTCTCCTTGAGCTTTACTAAGTTTTATTCAAGCTAGACTATTGGTTACTAAAAATACACTCTCAGTAATGAATTGAATTTTATACGTTAGATTGCTGAAATGATCACTGTAGTAAATTTTTTTTCTTCATTACTGCAATCTAAAATTCCTTTACATTATATCTCCAGTTATGGAATCGTGATCTTGATATATTTATTTATATATTTAATATTTATGTATTTTCTATATTTAATATGCATACACTTATATATATGTATATTATATATTATATAATGATATATTTGTATATTTAATGTTCACAATTATTTATTTGCATATTCAGTATTATACATATACATTTTTATATTTAATTTTATGTATATTATATTTAGTTACTATTATATATTAAAAAGTTACTATTCTTTTATTATTTATATTTTGATACTTACTCAAAAAATATATATATATGTATGCATCATATCTGCATGCATTATATAATACAAATTCTGCTATTCATAAATACTATATATTTATGTTCATAATTTTAAGTAAGACATAAGTATATGTTTATCCATATGTATATAAGCTATGTATACAATAGAGTGAGTGTGTAGAGTGGTATGAAAAGTTGGTTGTATTGGAAATTGTGATATAAGGTTTATAGATTTTTTTAGGGTGGATATGGTTTGAATATTGAAATCCGGATTTTGAATCCCAACTAGAACAAGATGGTGGACATTGCATCCCACATCCGGTCAGGGAAATCCCAAAACAAGCATAGCCTTAAAATCTTTTTGTTGCCCAATTAAGTTTGAATTTTTTTGATGATGATAGAAATAACTCCATATAATATATCAACCAAAAGTTTTCCTTTCTTTTTTTGTGTCCTGTTTCTTATTTTGTTAGCTCTCTTTACCTTTTCTAATATTTTCTCTTATCATCAAAACGACTAATTTCTGAAACAAATCATTAGTCTGCATACGGTACCAGAACCAGCGGAATAGTACTGATTTCTTCTTATCAACATAATATGAGAGTTTACTATTATGATTAGCCATGGAATAAAGTATAAACAAAAAGGAAATAGAAGCCTTACCGAAATAACCTCTCCAAGGCAGTCCTTGAATCTTTCTCTGAAACTTCTCATGAAGTCAGAATAGACCTGGATAGGTGTTCTTCCCCTAAGAACTGGTAGTGAGTCGCAACCCAAGGATATGTACTCAGGGTTGCGCCGACCTGATCTATCTGTATAAACAAGGTCAGGGTTCTTGCTAATCTCTTCGAGTACCCATGGTGGTAGAGGAATACTGCAAAAGACCAGACCATGTAATATTATCATCTATAAGAGGGAAATGCATCTTTAATATTTTCGGAAACATTAAATACTTGTGCAACAACTGAAAATGATTATAATGGCTACATATAATCCTAACATGAGAGTTGAAACATAGTTTTATTATAGATCGATCTATAATCAGTCTGGTTGATGAGCTCTTAACTCTGGACTAGTTTTAATATCTAATCTATAGATGGTCTACTTAGATGAGCTTAGCCTAAGAGTAACTGAATATCCAAGAATCTTATTTCAAAAAGAGGACTTGAATGGATGATATACAGGTAAGACACTGGCTAAGTTACCTTTTTGTTTAAAAAAGAAAAACAGATTTGTATTACGTGTAGTATGAAAGTAATAATTCTAGATCAGGTTCCTTGATCCAATTGACAATTGATTGATGTATGCATCAATGAAGTATTTAGATGAGGGTTTTTATTGATGGTCAAGACAGGGAAAATAAATATTGGAAATCTACTTACGTGCAAGAATCTCCAACATTTCCTCCACACTGATGAAAAGACATCACTACTTGAAGCTTCATGCCAAGCCTTTCGACCATCTTTATGAGCTCAGCATAGCCTTCCCAATTGTATTTCATAGGTCCATCTTTCTCTACCAGCCCCCACCAAGCATCGACCATAACTCCTTCCACCCCAGCACTCTTTAAAGCCATCAAACTAGCTAACATAGCTCTTGGTTTGTTTAAATGCCCACCTAAAGATACGGTGTCCAGTGGTAGCATGACAAAAACAGGAACCTTCAGATCATTTTGACTGTGTGGAGCTGTCATCCCATGAAGTTTCTCTCTCTGCTCAAATTTTCTCCCTTCTGAAAGCGTGGATGTTCTTTCTGCTCGTGAATGTTGAGCTTCTTGTGTTGAATTCTTTGCTCGCTGCTGGCCCGACGGTTTTGTTTGAGCATAGCTTACTCCACTAGAGAAATCTTCTTGAGATTTAAAACTTCTGTTTTCTTTTGGATTGATAAGAGAAGATGAAGATTGAAGTGTTAACGCCATTTTTTTGTTTGAGAGAAGAAAAGAGGGGGTGTGTGAAAGGATGAGGTTTGCCTGCATCTATTTATGAAGATAATTCATTCTTTGGGTTTAGAAGACAATTCTGGTGGGCCCTAGTTTGAAAAGAAAAACTGCAAAAAATCAAAATGGTTGCTTTACCCTTTTTGAGTCTTTTTTCCAATGCGCTTTTTCCATATTGAACCCAAAAGTGACGGGGAAAAGGAATATTCTGAATTTAAAGGTATCAAATATACTCATTATTTTCAGGATTATAAGTTTTGTTCTGCTTTTGTTAAAGCATTTGACAGTTTTCATTGTTAATTAAAATGGTACGCTGCATTTTCATATCTTGATACAGGTCCCCAAGATTTAATAAATCTCTCATATTTAGTCTATTATGCATACGTTAGGTTTTAATAAATCTCTCTATATTTAGGATTACTAGTTTAATTGATGCAACTAGGCGTGGTAACAATAGCTGCATATTTAGACTACAATGTATGTGACACTAAACCTAACGTATCATAAGAGTGGTGCATAACTGTAGACATCTTATTGCTCCATGCTTTATTTTCTTTGATTGATTAGCTTTGGAGTTTGTAAGCTACAAACTCTTCTTTCATTTATCTGAACAGGAAAATTTTGTTTATTGTACCTTCGAATTTTTACTGCATTCTATAGTTGTCCGTGTAACAAAGATAGGTTTTGGTATGTTAATAATGGATGCTAAACTATTAATCAATTGATCAGTTTCCTTTCCACTTTGTAATAAGTTACCATTGGTGCTACCATATTTGAAGTATTGATTTGTACATATTTACATCCTAAAAATTCATAATATTATCAACTGGGCCAGGGTATAGATACTTACAAATGTTTATTTCCTGTCATACTTGTTTATAACGTAATTTATTTTTCTGTATGTTATTTACTTTCACATTATTGAAGAAGATTGATTTGTCCTGAAGTTGAATGAAAAATTAGTCTAAGCCATATCTCTGTGATGATCAATGGGTGGCTTTCTTTTGCCATGGCCCATGAATTTTGCTTGCTTCTTACTGACGTTTGTTGATGAGGACACTGCGTATGTGTGGATGAAAATAATATCGTGCTTTTGATTTTTCGCTTGCTGTGTGTTTTGTGTTAGGATAAGCATGAAAAAGAGGACCTTTCGTAGAGACTAAAATTTGTGGTAATAACAGGTCTGTTTCTTTGCGTTCTCTTAACAGTTGCTTTCTTTACTAACACCTATATTACAAAGAACTACTCCATCGATCATAAGTCGGTTGATGATCGACGTAACTATGTAGTTATTGGTTTAGAATTTTTTAGCTTGCATCAATCTTTGGATGGTTCTGGTAAAGGATCTGCGTCTGCCTACAGGTTTCACAAGAATAAATAGCGAATGTGATTTATATGTCGGTAAAGTTTCATGTAAATTGGTTACACGGTACAATTGGTTTATATTTTGTGTGCATCTTTAAACTGTATTATTATTTCAGTAAAAAATATTAGGGGCGCTTGTTATGAGATCTTCAATGAGAATGAGATTGACTTTTCCCCCTATGCCCCCAAATTTATTGGAGGAAGGAATGTCTCCATGATGGTTATATCATTGGTGTTGTGCTCCAATTTTGGAAAAAATGAGACAAAAAAAGCTTGTTATTGGTGGTGGAGGGGAATGATTGAGTAGAAATGATTGTAGATGGGGAAAAAGGTTAATCATAATGGGTAATGATTATCTTATTTAGGAGGAAAAATAATGTCATTTACCATCTTTTATTCTCATTAAGCACCACAATTGTCTAATATTAATTTTTATTCCCATTGCAACTGAAGAATTTCCAACCAAGCGCTCTTAATAGTTGTGTTATAAACTGATTCTTATATATTTGATGGGAATGTTACTTGGGTTTGCCACTTGCAGTTTTGTTGGTCAATATTTGTTTCCTTAATCTTACAAATTTGATTGGTTAGACAAAATATCTATTTTAAGGTATTACTTGGTTACTAAGTGATGAATCACATAGCAGTGGTGCATTTACAGGGACAGGACAGCACCCATATTAACATGTCCCTCACAATTTGGGGCTTTGTCATTTTACACCTGTTACATTTGATGTATAGTGCACCACGTTTAGTCCATTTTAATATGATGCACACAACTATGGTGATATTTGATTCAGTGGATTTTTGGGATGAGATTTAATTTATGTGAAAAATTAATACTAATAAGAGTAATGATGTTGTATTAGTTGATATATATTAAAATATAAGAAGACAGAGTTGGTTGTGTCAAAATTTGTGGGACACTTTTGTGTGAGACCGTTTCATGCATGAGATGGAGTCACTTTTAAATAAATTGTTATCATTTTTTTATAAATTATTGCCACTTTTCAATTCGTTATCACTTTTATACTAATTTGTATCATTTTTTTACAAAGTGATAACAATTTATTAAAAAGTGATTATGTCTCATGCATGAGACGGTCTCATACAAGTTTTTGTCAAATTTGAGTTTAATAGGGTTTGTGATTTTTGAAATCGGATTTCAAAATCTCGAAGTAGATTTTATCTTTGAATTTTGAACAACCTTAAACTAGTTTTTACATTCACTTCATAGTTAATGGAGAATCATATTATTGGGTGTTTTCAATAGCTTTAAACTGGTTTTCTAATCAGCTTCTTCTTTACATAAGTTGATTTGAGTGTGTTCAAATTAAACATTTCTATTTTAATTAATCCTTTAAAATCTAAAAAGCTGATAGAGGTATACTTCTAGCTGATTCTGCTTTTCTCTAATATTTTGTTTCATATCAAACACTAAACTTCCAATTTCTATAAACTTTACAAACACTAACCCTTTTTATTATTAAACAATTTCTTTCTCACAATTACTAAATTAAATTACTTCCCAAAATCAAAACATTTTGCAAACAACCTAAATATTAGAAGCTTACCTCACTTATGATGAGTGCATAATTTTGAGGGTAAATTGATCGAAGTTTGTCTAGTCGGCAAACACCATGCCAGATTTTTTTTTTTTTTTAAAGTAAATTAAGAAAAATTCATAATTGCAATTCTTGATAGATGAAGAATGCGACATAGAATCAGGTGGGGAGTAATATAGTACATAATAAAAACAAGGTAACCTGCACAATATTGATGGTTGAGGAGATAAATTTGAGTGGTTGGATGTTGGCAATGGTGTACAAATGCCTACCATTCCTTGTTTTGTGGCGAGAATAGTTTATTAGGAAATATTTCCTTTGTCTATAAAAATTGTGTCATATTTTTTATTTATCCGTTCATACTAAATAAGTTATTTTTTAAATAATAATATATACACCATTCAATTTATAAGTACTTTTACTTTTTACACATCATATCTATTTTTTAAAAATCCATGAAAAAAATTATTAGCCCAATTCAAATTATTTAGAAAGAGATTGTACAATAATTTTAGGCTCCATTTGGATGGAATCATTTGAAATCAAGGGATTTGAGGATAATACACCATACATTTACAAATCAAAATGGAGAAAAACTAAATGAATGGATTTGGTTCACACAAATATTACTTATAAGTGGGAGGATTTCAAATATCCAACAAAACCTAGTCATTTGAAATCTTCTCACTTCTTTCACTTGTGCTTAATATTTTAGTGAATCAAATCCATTCATTTAGTCTTTCTCCTTTTTAATTTGTGTGAATGCATGATAATATATCCTCAAATCCATTGATTTCAAATCTACTCTATCCAAATAGAGCCTTACATAATTCATAATAAATTAACAAGGTAGAATTTCTTGATAAATGCATCAAGTAGAAATACACATAATTTGCCTGTGTTTCACAATCACTTCAAGTAGGAACTTGTCCTTTAAAATTAGTTGTATATCTGAACTTGTCCTATTCTTGAACAAGGAGATACTCCTATTGCTTGAATTTAGAGCTAACTCGATGATTACTTATCAAAAAATAATTTCTTTTAAATTTGTATTTTGTATTCATGCTATTAATGGTATCCTATCAAAATAATTCGAATCTTGGATTAAAAATGTCCAAGATATTGACATTAGCATAAATAATCTTGCATAAACAATCACAATTACACGTTGAATGCATTGATTTAAAAAAAAGAAGTCACTTTGATTGTGATCGATATCAAGATATAAAGATACATTACTTTAATTTGATTCATGTAATAGTTATATTTATTTATAAAAATGTTACATTAACTCGAAAAAAAAAAAAAATCCTCCCACGAGCGAGGGGTAATATTACAGAATTATTACACGTAATGTATTAATTCATCACTTATTCCAAAATTAATATTTGAAATCAGATTGATTAGTCAGCAATTAAAGAAGGCGCATTTATTTTGATTTCATTCGTTTGATATTACATTGTCTTATACATGAACATTTCATTAAACATAGTTATAAATTTTCATTTATGAATTCAATTAATGATAGATATGTTCTGTCCAATATATATATATGTGTGTGTGTGTGTGTTCCTACCTATAATTAAAAGAAAAATCCACACAAAACATACAACAAACATTATTTGAAAGGACGTTTGAGATCCCACAACACAAATTGATTTTTAATCGTGTGGACAAGTATAATAAATATCTAGATATTTTGGAGAAGTACAAAATTGAAGACCTTTTATAAATATCTATGCGGGGGAAGCGTGAAAATTTTAGATAAAACACTTCACTAAAGTAATTACACATAATCTAATAATTTTTCATTTCAATATTTCATCAGTCAAAATACTCAATAAATTTGGCAATGTTATGTTCTAATTCAAAAGTTGTTAGTTGTTAGTAGTTAGTTCACCAAACACCCCACATAATCTAATAATTTTTCATTTCAATATTTCACCAGTCAAAATACTCAATAAATTTGGCAATGTTATGTTATAATTCAAAGTATGTTAGTAGTTAGTTCAACAAGCACCCAAACACTCCAATAATTTCTCCAAGCCACCTTATAACTCCATAATTCGTCCCAAAGGGAATCAAACCCGGGTTCTCCAACTAAAGTGAGGAACCCGGTGATCAGGTGGGCTAAGCCACCTGGTTGCATGAGATCATCTTAAACAAGACTTTATCTTTAATCCAATTTCACATTCAGCTTATCTTGTAATTTGTATACAATTTCAAACATCATTTAATATCTTGATGCAGACGAACTACAAATATCTTGGGGCACTGAGAAGATATTTTGATATACCATTTTAACGTTGTATTCAAAGATGATATTTTAGGCAACATTAGTTGCATCCACTACCCAAGTTTTCTTTGATATTATAGGCAACATTAGGCGCATTGCATCCATCATTTTTTATGTACCCTATTAATGGGCCCCCTCTCTGCCCTGTGATTGATAGAAAATATAAATTCGAAGAATTTCATCACATTTAAAAGTCTGAATTTGTAGAAGGAGTGAAATTAATTTATTTATATTAATTTTCCAAACACTCTCACTCACTTGTGGGCCAAATTTTCAACTCTCCCCTTTGGGGAGGAGGCCCGATGAATGAACAATTTAATATGAGTGAAGTTAATTTCTACGGGAATTGAGCCTCAGATTTGAGCGTGAGTCAAAGACTCTAATACCATGAAAGAAGTTTATTTTAACTAAAAATTCGATTTTTTTTATGTCTTAGGAGAAAGTCTCAATCTGTAGCAAAGATTGATCGGGTGAGATGTTATTTCATTCTCACATTTCAGTCTCTTCAGCCATGAACTGAACAAATAGAGGGGAGAGAGAGATTTGGCCCCTAAACCAGCTGCTATTTCTCAAATTTGAATTCATCAAAATTAAATGTAATCAAACAATTTAATTATCATGATGACTAATACTATAAAAAATTAAAACAAAAATTTTCTCATAAATAAAATTCACCATTCATTAATTACAAATATAATTTTCTATAAATTAAAGTTCATCATTCATGAACACGCCCGAACTTATGTAAGACAATCCATAAACTAGCACAAATTAGCACTCCAAAGTGTTAAAATTCAGGGGACACTTGGTTAAAAATCCTTCAATGACAATAAGAATGAGAATTAATATAAGACAATTATGGTGGCTAATGAGAACAAAAAATAATCAATAACACTATTTTTCCTCCTACAAATGGTAACCTTTTTTATTAACCTTTTCTCTCCTACAATTATCTCTCCTCAATCATTCTCCTTCCCCACCACCACCACCAAGCTTATTTTATCTTATTTTTTCCAAAATTAGAACACAACACTAATGATATAACCATCATAGAGACATTTTGACACGACCACCTTTTGACAACCCAGCCATAAACACTAATTTAACAAGAAAAGTGAGTTGTGAATAATTTTACAAGGATCGTGCGCACGTACGACTCATTTCTTCCTTCAAATACATCCGGGGCATAGAGGGACAAAAATATCTATCCCATTAAAGAGCTTGTAACAAGCGCCTCCTCAATTTCCAACTTATATTCCGTCTCACGCAAGATCTACTCCTATTCGTCTGCTACCAATTATAGCCATGCTACCCATTTTCAAAATTTAAACAAGTAAATCTGTATAACATTTATTCATGTCTTAAAACTATCCTATGTTTTTTCAAAAATTTTGTACCAGACATGCATAAAAGTTACGAGACCAAATCGAATTTTAACTCTGCATCATCACCATACAAGTACAGCTTCTGTAATCTTCCTCAGATTATTTTTATGCTCAAGAAATCCCACATGCAAGTCCGTCCCAATCCTGTCACTCTCCATCTGCCTCCTACTCTGTCCACCTTCCGACATACACTTCACAAATTCAACCAAATTCCTCCAATTATCCGCCTCAAACAACCTCTTATTCAATCTCAAGTAAGTAAACGCCGTCAGCGCATTTCCAGAATCCGACCTGCTCGTCTCCACAATTTGATTAAACGCGCCACCATCGTACCTCTCAAGTGCATTTTCCCCAGCAAGCTGTGTCGTGGCAGCTTTCGTCGCCATCTTCACTTGCCTAACTAGCCCTTCGGGCGAGCAGTTGGCCTCGTTCGGCTGCTCTCCGTCCCTCATTTCCATACAAGTGAAGTTCAACACAACTCCATATTTAGCCATCATTCTTGCTATGGGCAGGTAGCCGTCTCGATGCCTAGTGTTGTAGTACCCCGCCGTTAGCTCTGCCGCGTGTGATCTCGTCCTGTAATGCCAATGAATTCCAGCCACTTTTGCTGATAATTTTGCACCACTGCCTTGAAATGTAGCTTGTGCTGCTTGGAGAATTTTGTCACCGTGGTCGAGTAGCTTCCCCGAGTACCATTCTAAGAAAAACTGGCCGTATTCGCTACTCCACGTTCCGTCCTTCCGGAAGAAGCCGGTGTCTTCCGGAAAACTGTTGTATTGTCCTGCATCATGAGGGCATCCTTTGCCCCATTCATCCTTTCCAATTGACTCTGCTGCTGCTGCCAGTGAAGCTTTCATATACTGTTTTGCATATGTTGAAAATTTAGTTAACTGCCTTCGATAACAGAGTAAATTTCAAAAATTGGTCCTGTATCTATTGGTTGTTAATGATTTTAGTCTCATTTGAATTAAAACTTTCAGTTAAGTACATAACTTTTGAAATGAAGTAATTTTAGTCATATTGACAATGTTGTAGGATTTTTCATGTGAACGGCTGAAATTTCATGTAGCAGCCAAATTAATTACTTGGTGTCAGTAACTGGCATAATGAGACCTCTAAAATATTAAGGGAAAATGCATTTTTGGTCTCAAGAGAATGAGTGGTCTGTCAAATAGTCCCTTTTTTGACACTTTTGGTCCCGTAGTTTTTTTCGATATTTTTAGTTCCAAGAAATTGCAGTTTTGATTCCAAAAGAATGATAAATTGTTTTCGTCCGTAGAGAATGAGATAAAATTGCAGTTTTGGTTCTAAAAAATAATGGTCAGGACTGTTTATACAAAAAAAAAGACCCAAAAAGAACGTGAGATTAACATCGTCATTGAAAAATTCTCATGTGACCAAACTAAAATTTTTATACAAAAGTTACGGGACTTAATTAAAAAAATAATAATATCACAAACACTCAATAAATATGGAACTAATTTTGCAATGTAGTCACGTTAACAAGTACTCAATTTTTGTAATGGAAATTAAGCAGCAGGTACCTTATCGTGGCACTGGAATTCGCCTATTCCGGGAAATCTCCAGGTGCCGTTGCTCTCGGGATAGGATGGATATCTCAGCTCTCCACAGGGTCCCATCCCCACTTGGATCTCCTGCATTACAAGAAACAATTTGGATTTTTCAAAAGGTGAAAGCTATTACCTCTTATGTTATCTGTATGACTATGAGTAGATAATGAGTTCCTTTCAACATAGGATTTTTATTGGTACATATCCCGAAAGATATGTTAATTATCAATTTTGGATCTGAAAGATAATTTTTATCAATTCGGGACCTGAAAGATATTTATATTAAGGGATTTTATCAATTCGGGACCTTAATTTCAGGTCTTGGATTGATAAAATCCCTTAATATAAACATCTTTCAGATCCCGAATTGATAATTTTATCTTTCAGACCCCATATTGATACTTAATATATCTTTCAGGACTTGTACTAATAAAAACCCTTCAACATAATATGAGAGTTTACTTAGCCATGGAATAAACAAAAAAGAAGAGGTGTGTTTTCAAACTCTGCAAAAAAGCTTCGAATTTTATTTTTTTAATAACTTTTGAGAGGGCACTTTTAAAAACTATTTGTAGTGATTGAAAACAGGCCAGTAGAAGCCTTACCGAAATAACCTCTCCAAGGTAGTCCGTGAATCTTTCCCTGAAACTTTTCATGTAGTCTGAATAGACCTGGATAGGTGTTCTTCCCCTAAGAACGGGTAGCGAGTCGCAACCCAACGATATGTACTCGGGGTTGCGCCGCCCTGATCTATCTGTGTAAACAAGGTCAGGGTTCTTGCTAATCTCTTCAAGTACCCATGGTGGTAGAGGAATACTGCAAAGCACCAGACCATGTTAGTTTTCAATTCAGATACAATAACTACTTGTGCAACATCTGAAAATTAATGATTATAATGACCACATAGACCAATCTAAAATCAGTCTGGTTGATGAATTCTTAAATCTGTTCTTGGATAACACTAATTTGTGTGGGACGATCTTATGGTGAGACGGTTTACAAACTATCACAAATTAATATTCATTTCTTTCAAAGTGTGTTAAAGCTTCATTATCAAATTAATTATAATCCGTCTCACTGTGGGATGGTGTTTTTCAAGATATACTTCACAGATTTTAATATCTAGGCCATAGATGGCCGTCTACTTAGATGAGCTCTGTTTTTTTGGTGATTCAACTTATTTTAATATTATAGCCAAAGAATAATTTGAACATCCAAGAGTCTTATCTCGTAAAGACGACTTAAAGGATGATATACGTACATGTAAGAAAACACTGGCTAAGCTACTTTTTAGGGAAAATGGTTTTATAGTCTGTGAATTATTATTTTTTTTTATTTTATTTAGGTTGATTTTCATGAATTGAAAATAATTTTGTATATTTCAATTTTTGACATTTTGGCCTGATAATTAATAGTAGGGAGTGAAACATCTGGTTGATGGAAAGTTTAATTTGTCCACGTGACATAGTGATTGGTCAACTGAATGATTTACCTATAATATCAAGTTACCAGACCAAAATGTCGAAAAAGTGAAAATTAGAGAACTATTTTCAGTTTATAACAGTCGATAGGAAACTAAAATAAGGGTAACCACTAGAAAAACTATTCTCCTACCTTTCAATTAAAAAAAAAAAAAAACAGATATTGTGTTTCGTGTGGCATGAAAACAATAAATCTAGAGCAGGTTCCTTGTTCTAGAAAAATATTTTTTAAGTACCGTAACTTAGGAAATGACAAAATAAGAACCTCAACATTTTGGGTAAAAAATTAAGGACAATAACTTTAAAAACACAGTCAATTGAAGCCAAATCAGCCCGAATCAACCCAAATCGGGCTCATTGGCCCAGGTTTGAGCTGAATTTGGGCTGATGTGGACCTAATTTGACCTGAATTCAGACTAAATTTAGGCCTGATTTTGGTTGACTCGGGTTGATTTGACCTCAATTTGTCATTTTTAAAATTTACAGTCCTTAAATTGCCAGCGCGAAAAATTACTGTCCTTAATTTTTTATACCCTTGTTCTAAATCTAATTAAGAAATGATTTGAGTATGCATCAATGAAGTATTACATAAGGGCCTTTTTTTACTGCAAAAAAAAAAAAAGAGAAACAATTGGAAAGGCACCCTACTTACTTGCAAGAATCTCCAACATTTCCCCCACACTGATGAAACGACATCACAACTTGAAGCTTCATGCCAAGTCTTTCCACCATTTTTATGAGCTCAGCATACCCTTCCCAATTGTATTTCATAGGTCCATCTTTCTCCACCAGCCCCCACCAAGCATCAACCATTACACCTTCCACCCCTGCACTCTTTAATGCCATCAAACTAGCTTGCATAGCTCTTGGCTTGTTCAAATTCCCACCTAAAGAAATTGTGTCCAATGGTAGCATCACAAAAACAGGCACCTTAAGATCATTTTGGCTGTGTGGAGCTGTCATCCCATGAAGTTTTTCTCTCTGCTCAAATTTTCCTCCTTCTATGGATGTTCGTTCGCCTCGTGAACGTTGAGATTCTTGAGTTGAATTCCTTGCTCGTTGCTGGCCGGACGGCTTTGTTTGAGCATAGCTAACTCCGCTGGAGAATTCGTCTTGAGATTTGAAGCTTCTGTTGTCTTTTGGATTGATGAGAGAAGATGAAGATTGAAGTGTTAAAGACATTTTTTTTTTACTTGGGAGAAGAAATGAGGGGGTGTTGTGAAAAGAGAAGAAAAAAAGAGGGGGTTTGCGAAAGGTTGAGGCTTGAATGCATCTATATATGAAGGAGTCGCCTCCCATGAAACTTGTTCATAGTATGAAACTGATATCATTACATTTATTCACTGATATCAGTATATTCAGTTATTGATACCATGAATATTTTATACTATGATATCAATTTATAAGTGTAATAATATCACTAAATGAATGTTATGGTATCAATAAATGAATATAATGATATTAATTGATATTATGAAATTGTGTCATACTAAATTTTGTGCATTTGAAGAATATGACTCATTCTTTGGGTTTACAAGACAATTTTGGTGGGCTCTAGTTTGAAAAGAAAAAACTGCAAAAATTAAATTGGTTTTGTACTTTTTTTTTTTCAACGCGCTTTTTGAACCTTGAACCCAAATTGATAGGGAAAACGAATATTTTGAATTTAAATTAGGAAAAATATCAGTTTTAGTATCTATTTTTTTTTTCTAGATTTAATCTCTTGCTTTCACTCATTTTCAGAATTGGTAATTAAAATTTTTCACTTTTAATATTGTCGTTTGTTGACTAATGGGATCAATTATTTGGGGTTCTAAATATAATTATTTAAGTTAATTTACAAAAATAAATAAATAAATAAAATCTTGTAATTAAATAAAATTATAAAAAATAATAATCATGAAAACTTTTATAAATCTTTTTCTAAGGGAGCAAACTTTATAATCATGAAAACTGTTATAAATCTTTTTTATAATCAAATATTTTTAAATTAAAAATCATGAAAACTTTTATAATCTTTTTTATAATCAAGAATGGAGCAATAAGATGTGTATTCGCTGTCACACTTGTTCATTTCATTATTTATTTTTACATTATTGAAGAAGATTAATTTTTCCATAAGTTGAATGCAAAATTCTCTCTATATATGGAGTCTTAGCCATGTCATCTTGATGATCAATGAGTGGCTTTCTTTTGCCTTGGCCTACAAAATTTGTTTGCTTCTGATCGACGTGTGTTGATGATGACATTGAGTATATGTGGATGAAATAATTAATATGGTGTTTTTTAAAATTTTTTAATTTGCTTAATATGTGTTACGATAAGAATGAAAAAGAGGACCTTTGAGACTAAAATTTGTGGTTGTAACAAGGCTATTGCTTTGCTTTTTTCTAACAGTTGCTTTCTTTACCTGCACCTGTTATTATTATTATTATTATTATTATTATTATTATTATTATTATTATTATTATTATTATTATTATTATTATTATTATTATTATTATTATTATTATTATTACTACTAACAAGTAACAACTACTCCGTCGGTCATCGATATATAAAAATTAATAAAAATAAATTAATTACATATTTCTCTATAAATATGAACTTTTACGGTATCAGAATTTTGACCCACAACAATATTCCAAGTTTAAATATGTTAAAAAGACTTAATACATATTGAATTGTTCCTCTAAAAAAAAATTGAGAATGCAGTCCAAAGAGTTTAGAATATTTTAGCTTGCATCGATCTTTGATGGTTCTGTTAAAGGAATCTTCGTGTGCAAATGGGATCGATTCACAAGATTAAGGGGCCGCTTGGTCGGGGTATTAGAATTAGGTAATGAGAATGACTAGTGATTCATTCTCATTGATTAATTTTGGAAAGAAAGTTGAGCACGAAAAAATTTGAGCGAGAAAAAAGTTGAGCGGAGAAAAAGTGAATGATTATTAAATGATTGATTATAAGAGAGAGATTATGTAATCAAAATAAATTAGTGATTATTTTACTTTTAAATCAATTCCAAATTGTAAATATTACCAAGCATCATCAATGGAAATGATTAATGAGTCATTCTCATTACCTACTTCTAATACCCCCAACCAAGCGGGCCCTAAATGTTGAATGTATTCTTATGTAAATTAATTTATTTTTTGTGTGCATCGTTATACAATATTAATTTTTTTATTAAAATGTATTATTTTTTTATAATTAATTATTTTATTAAAAATGTTTATTATTAAATAATAATTGTGAATTTATTGTATTAAAACTGTTATATGTGTTAGATAGAATGTGTAGAAACTCAACAACAAGTATGTTATTTCTATTTGACACGTGCAGTTTTCTTGGTTGATATTTGTTTCCTTAATCTTACAAATTCGATTGGATTGACCAAAAAAATATTTTAAGGCAATACTTGGTTAACAAGAGTTGAATCATATAGTAACTGTGCAGTTACATGGACAGCGGCCTTTTAAAAGTGGGTTATAATTAATACTATTAAATTAATAAAAAAATCGAAAAATTGTAGCAATTTATTTTATTGGGCAGAGAAAACGACATAATTAAAGAAAGTCATCCACAAAATCACAATAGTAGAAGACTCGACCCAACAAGACTAAAAAAAAAAATTTAACAGCTCTAGAGAGTAGTAAGACGGTGTGGCACTTTATTAGTATTACGATTAACCGAACCTAAAGAAAAGTGAGATAACTAATTTTAATGAAATAACTAATACTATTAAAAAATTATAAAAAATAAATTAACTGCACTGTAAAATTAGTTTATACGAGATTTTATTATTTTATACATGTTACATCTGTGCACCACGGCTTAGATCCAGCGTTATTTTGAGGGTAAATTACACCATGAAATTGATGGAGGTTTGTCTAGTTTTTTTGTGTTGCTGGTGTCGACATGTCTTTTTCTTTAAAAAGTGATAAATTCATAAAAGAATTGTGTTATGGGAAAGTTATGGGAACACTAATTTATATATATAGTGCTTATATAGTATGTTAATTAATTAAATAATAATGAGGTCCTAGTTTCGAAAAAATAATAATAGTGAGGTTCTTTTTAATTAATTGATACATGAATAGAATAAAAGCAAATAATTAAATAATAGTGGAATTATTACTGATTAGTTGGTATACTGCATAAACGGTGGACACATATATAAATTGATATCCACCTCTGTGCTTATGCTGAAATCCGAAATTCAAAATTTAAAATACATTAATTCTGGAGAGATAATTATGCGACATAAACTCAAGTGGGGAATATAGTGCATGATAAAAGCAAAAAAAAAGTTGGGATTGGTCTCCATATTAATCTTTCTTTGAATCGAATACCGAGTTATAAATAAAAGGCAGAAAAAGTTCCAAGGTTAATTTGGTGGGATAATTTTGAATGGTTGGATGTTGGCAATGGTGTACAAATGTCTACCACTCTTTGTTTTGTGGTGAGGATTGTATCTCAGGGTACACGTTTAGAAAAGTATTCAAACTCACCCTCATGTGATACATACTGTTTTACATAATTCATTACCAAATTAATCAGAAATTAGAAATGATTTGTAAATAAATAGATAAATGAGTAAAGCCATACTCCTTCCGTTCCCGAATAAATTTTATATTTTTTTCTTTCGTCTTATAATAAACTTTACACTTTTAAATTGTAGCAAACCTTTTCATAATCTTCGTTCTCACAATATTCTCAATTTTACACAAAATGTCATTATTGTTTGACTCACACATACACACAAATCAATTTATTTGACTTAATACATAAATTTACGAAATTACTACTTAAAATATTTACTTTTTTCCTTCACTTTATTAATTTGTGTGTCATCCCTAGACTATTTTGGAACTATGGAATACTTAATTTATATTATCAGTGCATGATATAAGAATTTGTCCCTTCAAAATAATACTACCTCTTTTCCTAATTAAAAAAAAATTATGGTGACCCTAATTAATATTCACTTTGATAATTTCAATAAAAACTTTACCATTTTTTTCCATCAATATTTCTAATAATTATTAATCATCTTCTTAAATTATAAACTATTAATATCGTCAAGTAAGAAATAAAATTGTACTCCCACCATCCCACTGAAAGTTTTCCATTGAGTTTGGGCACAATATTTGAGGAGTTGTAGTATAATAATACTCCCTCCGTCATGTTTTTGTTTTCCCATTTGACTTTTTGACTTTTTTTGTGTGAGGATTATTTCATAGTAATATGTGTACAAAAGTTATTTTATATAAATGATATGTTAGTTTATCTTATCAACTAGCATATCATTCATATAAAATAACTTTTATATACATATTACTATGAAATAATCCTCACACAAAAAAAAGTCAAAAAGTCAAATGGGAAAACAAAAACATGACGGAGGGAGTAGTATAATACAAGTGATATGATGAAAATTGATAAAAGGTGAACGTAAAGGTGTAAAAGTGTATAAAATATATTATTTGAGTATACAAAAAAAAAATGAGAAATTTTCATTGGTATGACCAAAATGAAAAAATGAAAAACTTTCAATGGGACAGAGGGAATATTAGTTTTTTATATAGTAATTACTAAAAAATTGATTTGTACAAATAGATTAAATTAGACAAATAATTAATGGGGCACTCTTGTGTGAGACCATCTCATGAATAAGACGGACATGAGACGAAGTCACTTCTTAATAAATTATTATCACTTTTTTCGTAAATTATTATCACTTTTCAATTTGTTATCACTTTGATACTAATTTGTATCACTTTTTAAAAAGTGATAACAATTTATTAAAAAGTGATTCGGTCTCATGCTGAGACCGTCACATACAAGTTTTTGTCATAATTAATAATCATATATTTTTAACTTGTCCTGTTCTTGAACAATGGGATATTTCAAGTGCCGACATATTCCCATATTCAAGGAGATAAATGCGCCCAGTGCCCAAATAATCTCACCTACTCATTTTATTCATCATTTTAGAATATTTTACACGTATTAAAAAAAAAATTAGATAATAATAATTTATTTATAATGTGATATATTTTTCTTTTTATTTGATTATTTTCATGACATTTAATGCATATTATTATAAAAAAAGGCAAAATATAGTGCAAATGATAATCATTTTTGGATAAAAAAAAGTTATTTAGAAAGACAAACAAAATAGGTTGGAGGTGATATGATTTATAAATATTAAATAGGTAAGGAATTGGGTGCCGACATTCTTAATTGTACACATATAATTGTCGTCCTTTGTTATTTCAAACTGAGTATTCGTTTTTTAAAGTTTCCTCTATTTTTGGCCCATCAAACTATTTCGTAGAATGATTGACTAGCATAATAGGCCCACGTTATCTGCACACACTTTTTTCGTTAGAACACCCACCAATAATTTCTTTTATCATTCTAACATGTAAAAATGCAATGTTGCCCTTTTCAATTCAAATAAATTTATACATTAAAATCCTAATTTCCACACCCACAATCTGACACCAGAGTCACCACCGCGTTGCCACCGAATCACCACCAAATCACCACAATAAATACGAAATTTATGTTCAAATTTCCTTTCAAATAAATACAACATTTTCGAATTTTTTTTCCGAAAAAATAAAAACGAACATCATACTTTCGATTTCTTTTTTCGAAAATATTCAAACATTTCGGAAATTTCTTTCGAAAAAACCTGATATATATTTTTGAAAAATAAAAACGTAAAAATATAGATCTAAAAAATATAGAAATTACACCAAAAAGACATAAATACTTACCGGTGGTTGGAGCGGTGGTGGCGTAAAAGGGACGACGCCTGGTAGGCGGCGCAAACGGCGGTGGGGAAAGAGAGAAAGGAGGAAGGCCACGAATGGCGGTGTGGGAGAGAGACGACGTTAGCAAGTATAAGAGAGAGAGAGTTAGAGGAATGGTGCAAACGACGGTGGGGAGGCGCAAACGGCTAGGCTGTGGGGCGCGGTGGCGGTGGGTCGGTGGTGGGCCGGCGGTGTGTGAAGAAAAAAAGAGAGAAAGGGGGGAGCGGCAAAGCGAGAAAGAAATTGACGGAAGAAAATATAGGTTTTGGGTAGAGGATAAATATGGTATTGTTTGATGAGTGTACTCAATTAATAAGGTGTGTTTTCATCTTGTGTGTACACTAAATAAAAATGTGTGTGCATATAGCTTGGGCCGCATAAATAATCACAATCACATGAACAACATGCATAGTTGATTTTTAGAAAAAAAAAAAAAAAAGAGTACATTTTGAGTGGGATAGCGAGTTATAAATAAAATTGTTACATATTAATTAGTTCCTTCTATTTAAATTAAAAAAATCTATAAATTTGCAAAATTAGCTCGAGCATTCTGATTTCTGAAATTGGCATCCTTCCATGCTGCCCCAAGGGGGTCTTAATTAAAATGTGTAAGGCAATACTATAGTGTGAGTACCTCATCAACTTCATATATAAATTTCTTCCATTTTGTAGATAAAAAGAGAAAATTAATCACTATTAAAAATGTTCTCAAATGATTAAAAAAATGTGAAAAATAGGCACAGGATAAAGGCTTGGTGAGAAGTTTGCCTCAGCTGCCACCTTTGGTTACGTCCCTGATTACATATTTGAATTGTTTCACTTTCACGTCGAAAAAAAAAAAAGAGAAACAGAGTCTGGTTTAAATCTAGTAATTATTATATCTATTACCATTTGGTTATATAGATTGAACTTCACAGAGATGGGGTATGACTATGGCATTATTCACATTTTTGTTGTGCTCCGGCTGGGACCCCAGATTACGCACACTGAACCCTTTCATCATAATTATTGAGAATATTGAAATTTCCATATTTGAATTGTTTCACATCAAAATTAAAAAAATAAAAAAGAGAGAGAGAGAGAGAAAGAGAGAAAGAGAGAAACTGGTTTAAGTCTAGTAATTATTATATCTATCGCCATTTGGTTATATAGATTGAACCTCAGTAGGGGAATGGCTAGTTTTGTTCACATTTTTGTTCGCTCAATATGTGGGACCGCATGTTAGGCACACCACATTAATTTATACATGGTATCAGAACAAGCCTCATGCACGAGTGAGATGGGCTATCTAAATGATGGATCCTCACATGTGTGATGTGAAAGGACATTGAAAATTACACATTTGAATTGTCCCACATCGAAATATTAAAATAAATAAGACTAGTTTATAAGCCTAATGGATACCATTAAAAAAATCATCTCATTTAAAAATCTAAATTTGTAAGAGGTGTAGAATCTGTATATTAATTATGTTAGTTCTAATATTATAATCTATAATATATATTATGGGCCTCTATTATATATACACACTTATTTTACTGTTTATTCGAACAAATTTCCAATCATTTATCACCACTTTTTAATTATTATTACCATTATCTACCCTACTTAACTGACGCAACGTAAACATAAACACGAGATACGATAGTGAATCAATATGAAAGTATAGACACCTTGATACTATGTATATTATATTAGATGGTTTCCTCATAAAAAAGAATGAACCCTATTTCAATATTCTAATCGACAAAAGTTCTCAAACAATGCTGCAAACTGAGTTTAAATACTAAGCATCAAAATTAAAGGCCCAAACAAATGGCCCAAGAACTAAAATAAATAAAGCAGTAGAATACAAGCCCATATGATGATTAATTAGGGAAAAATATTTTTTAAGAACAACAACTTTTAAGGTTTATCAAAATAAGGACCATAATTTTTTGGACTGACTAAGGATAATAAGTTTAAAAAGTGGAGAATTGAGGCAAAATATCTTCACAAATCGGGCTAATTGACCCAATTTGGATTGAAATTAATCCCAATTTGACCTGAACTCAGGTTGAAATTCGGGCCCAATTTGGGTTGATTCGGGCTGATTTGGCCTCAATTTGCTATATTTAAAAGTTATGGTCCTTAAATTGCCAACTTTGGAATGTTACGGTCCTCATTTTGCCACCTAAAAAAGTTACGATCCTCATTTTGCCCGCCCGAAAAGTTAGGATCCTTATTTTTCCATCCCATTAAGTTATGGTCCTTAAAAAATAATTTACCCTCATTAATTACTCCAAAACGAGCTCATCTCCATCATCCTCCCTAGGTAGGAGGCGATTCACCCTCGAATCTTGAACGGTCTCATCTTCGGAAGGGTTATTGCCCTTAAACGGGACAAGATGCTTGACGTTGAACACGTCATACATCCGAATGTGGCTAGGCAACTTTAGTCAGTAGGCGTTAGGATTGATTTTTCCATGATTTCCATCGGGCCTATCTTACGAGCATAAAGTTTATTGTACTCGTGGGCAAGAAAACGGTCCTTCGTGAGCACCACCCAAACAAAGTCACAACAAACTCAAGGGGTCTACGCCGGGCGTCAATGTGGCGTTTAAAGCGGGCATTGGCGACCTGCAAGTGCCGTCCGGTTTCAAGGTGAACTGACCGAAGTTGCTCCATTAAATCCTCAGCATGAGCGTCGGGAACGCGTGGGCTCGGCAGGGATAGCAAATCGACCGGCCCACAAGGCACCACAACATAAACCACCTTGAAAGAATAGAATCCCGAACTCTTATAATGGCGGAGTTGTGAGCAAACTCTGCCTGACTTAGCTTTGCATCCCAAGTGCGAATGTTGTCCCCCACCAAACAACTTAGAAGATTACCAAAGAGCGGTTGACGACCTCCATTTGGCCATCAGTTTGCGGGTGAAAAACACTACTGAAATTCAACTGAGTGTTTGCCAAACGCCACAGGCTCTTCCAAAAGTAACTGAAGAAGCATGTATCTCGATCAGAAACAATAGAAAGTGGAAGACCATGCAGCAGATACACCTCTTTAAAAATAATTGCGCTACATGAACAATATCGGCCGTCCTCTTACATGGTATAAAGTGTACCATCTTAGAAAAACGATCCACCACCGCAAATATATCAAGGTCTATATTCCTTCATATTAAAGGATGAACCCTGTTTCAATATTCAAATTGACAAAAGTTCTCAAACAATGTTGCAAACTGAGTTTAAATACTAAGCATCAAAATTAAAGGTCCAAACAAATGGCCCAAGAACTAAAATAAATAAAGCAGTAGAATAAAAGTCCATATGATGATTAATTACTCAAAAATGGGCTATCTCCATCATTAAAAACTCTTCTCCTCCTTTTTTTATTTTACACTCTCATCCATGTTACATACAACATTATAATAAACAATTAATCATATATCACCTTTTTCAAAATTTCACGATATCAAATCCTATAAAATCCACACTCCCAAACATTTACAAAATTTAAATACACTTTTTACAATTCATCAATTTAAAATTCACCCGAATCCACAAACATACGGATCTTTCCTACACATATTAAAGGAAAATCCACATACAAGAAACATAAAAACCTATGTGGAAACAAACATTATTTGGAAGGACGTTTGTGATCACACAACCCACATTGATTCTTAATCGTGTCGACAAGTATAATAAATATCTAGATATTTTTGGAGAAGTACAAAACTGAAGACCTTTTAGAATTGGGGCTTTAAACTGTGTTGGTTTGACATTTTTGAAATAGCCTTACATGATCTTTGAATTTTATATATCTATGCTGAGGAGAGTGTATGGAACTTTTAGATAAAACACCCACTCCATTAAAATTATTAAATATAATCTTATAATTTCATGTAAAATGTGTTATGTACATGTTTGTTCAAGTTTATTGGATATAAGATGAATTATTAAAAATCAAATACAATTTTTACTATTCATTTCAATCATCTTTTGTTTCAATATATATACTCAATAAAAATGTTATGCTCTAACAAAAAATCAGTTCATCAAAAAAATTGAAATTCTTTAATATGTGTGGTGACATTCTTTAATCAAATAGAACTTTCATCAATAGAAACGCAGGCATGCATATGAATGATTATGTACAATTATAAATTAGGCAACAATTTTATCCCCCAATTTTTTATAGTATTTTTAAACAGTTGCTATTTTGTGAGCAAATTTTACATTAAAATTGATTCACGACTAATAAATTAAACTTCTGTAAAAAAAAAAAAAAAAAAAAAAAAACAATTAATAAATTAAACTCGTGCTCTCATTAATTATAAACTATTTGCATTAGTTATGCAAGTCATCAATAAGAGCCCTTATTATAAAGTTTAAGCTTTTGAGTTATATTAAAAGTAATTTTAAATTTTTTCATTAATCACAAGTTGTTCAATTTTCAACCATTATCATTAAGAAGCAATTTAAAAATTAATCCAAACCAATTATCAAGTTTGAGTGACTTGGACGTATTTTAGCACACAATTGAGCAATCAATACAAACCACAAGAGTATGGTAACAATGTAGCATGCGAATATTTAGACAAAATATCTATCGAACCCAAAGGATTTAGGAGTGCAGTGGAGCTTCAAGGCAATGTGTTGGCATGATACTAAAGTGACGAGCAAGCTACTATATCTAAACTAAATAAAAATTAAATCTAGAAAATAATTAAATAACTAACTCTAACCTTCTACGAAAGTGCAAGAGAGAGATGCTTTGTGTGTTTTCACTATACAATCCAATAATGTGTGCGATAAAATAACAATCTATCAATGCCTCATTCTAGATGTTTACTAAGAGCAATCACTTATGTGTGTAAACCTATCCCTTTTTAGGCTCAGGTGAACACGTGGATTAACTAGCACCTAATTAAATCTTATAAACTCCTAAGATCGTGAATGCCTAAATACTTTCAACACGGTTACCAATACCTAGGTTTCGTCTCCTCACCAAATATTTAAACGATCATCTAAATATCTAATGTCTAATGATGAGGATCTAAGCAACTAACCCCCTCTCGGTGTAACTAATTACTATTTAACTCAAATTAATTAATCAAAGCTTTCAACTAAATATTTAATCATGCATACCCAACTCTCATTGCAATACACACAATTTAATATATAAGCTAATAAAAACAACTAATCAATTGAGACATACAAAATCCATCAATTGAAACATTCACATCAAGAATAAGCATAAACAAAGCTATAAATTCATCATTACACTAATTTCATATATAAATCCAACACCCAAAGTAAAAAAAAAATTAGTTCATGGTTCTAAAAGAGCTCATGACTAAAAAGCTATCATAAGAAATAACAATGAAATTAAATATTAAAGTTTAAAATAAAAGAAAGATAACACCTTAAAGTCTTCAAATTCTTCAATCCTTACAAGAAATTAAACTAACCACTAATTATAACTAAGAAAGCATTAAAACTATCTAACTAATAAAGCATGTAAAACTATCTAATGTGTGTAGTGTGTGTAGGGAGAATGGGGGAGAGAGGCTCCCCCAATGAGCTAATCTAGAAATTATAAAGGTTTCGTACCCCCTCTCCTCTCTCTCCAAGGCCTGTAGACCAAACGTACTCACGGGATATCAAAACGAGCCGCAACATCCATCGATTTTCCAAGACACCTCCCCATTACCGCTAGGCAAATGTTTTAGGATGGAGTTTTGGCCCCATAACTTTTTTTACAAATAAATTATTTTATTTAGATTTGAAAATTATTTTATCCAAAACCGATTGAAATTGTAAATTTGATATTTATATCAAACAAATGTAGTATATTAGTTTTAAATATTATTTAAATTTGTGTGAAAATATTTACACAAACAAAAGTGACTTTTTAGGTAGAATAGTTGTAGTTTTCATTTATTATCACCCTATTTATGATAAATATTCTCCCCTTTAAATTCATTAACACACTAATTTCATATATAAATCCAACACCCAAAGTAAAGAAAATTAGTTCATGGTTTTAAAAAAAAGAAACTTTTGACTAACAACTATCATAAGAAAAAAAATGAAATTAAATATTAAAGTTTAAAATAAAAGAAAAGATATCACCTTAAAGTCTTCAAATTCTTCAACATTTACAAGAAATTAAATAAACTAATTATAATAAACTTAATTTTTTTTTTACAAATTATAAGAATATTTTAAATTTTTGTTCTCTTAAAATGCAAGAAAAGTTTATTTGATTCACTCAAATATTTATCAATCTATGTTGTAGACCTATTCAAATGAAAACTTTTTTGTTTATATTTGAAATTTTATTCATTTTGTGAATAATATTTGTGTGAACTTATAATCATTATTTAGTTAAAAATTCAATTTCAAATATAAAAATGTATAGTGTATTATCCTCAAATCCATTGATTTCAAATGACTCAATCCAAATGGAGCCTAAAATTATCCAAATAAGAAAGCATGTAAAACTATCTAATGTGTGTAGTATGTGTGTGTGGGGAGAATGGGAGGGAGAGGCTCCCCCCAATGAGCTAATCTAGAAATTATAAAAACTGCCCCCCTTCCAATGGCCGCTCCCCTGTGTCTTTAACTAACTGCTTTTTTTTTTTTTTTTTTTTACTTTTTCCCCTAAAATCGCTGAAAGTGTAGTGCCTTTTCTTTTCTGTATAAGCGCTGAAAATATTGCCTTAGTGTTAGCACTTTCAAGGTGGACTTAGCATTGACAGCTACCATGACATGTCTTCTTTTTTCAGCTGAGGCATCCACGTGGAATGCAAAAGCATTTTTAATTGCAACAATTTTTTAGTTAATTCATGGACCATCATGCTGCTACTTTGATAATTAAATACCCCACAGTTCATTCCAACATTTTGTTGAATGGGCCGCCGAATATACTGCAAATGGGCTGCCAATTTTAATTGAAATTTGGGCCGGGATTTGAGCTCGACGAATGGGCTTCAATTTTCTTTCTTTTTTCTCTCTTAATTCTCGAGCCCAATTGTTATTTTCTTTTTATATTTTGTCTTGTCTCTTGAATTTTTCTTCAATTGATCCTCACAATATAATAGACACGTATTTTGCTCCAAATATTCTCATTTTTCTACAAATAGACAAAACAATACATTTCTCGACAATTAAGCACAATTAGTCAATTTAATGTAAATAAATGCATGAAACTCTTTTAAATTAAGTAAATTAAACCATGAATTTCTAGCAATTTTCACACTAATCAGTGAGTTTGTGTAAGATTGACTGCTGGAATCTGTCCTGAATGTTGTGCCTAAAAAAAATCCTCTGTTCTCCTTTTGTGTTCAGCTGTCTCGATTTCCTTTTTAAAAATCGTTGAAATTGAAATGCGCCTTTGCAAACTAGACGGGTCAAGTCCTATCCAACATACTTTCTCTCTCTAAAAGCGGTTCATACTACACCACCACCTACCTAATCTTTCTCTCTCACACTACTGTTTTGTTTTCCTCCATTTCTGATTTTATCATCTAATCGCTCGCTCGGACGCCGATGATGTTCGTTGGCCAACGAGATGACTCCTTTAACAACGTCGTGCATGCGATGACTAGTTGATGCATCCTCCCGTTTGAAAGAATTTCGCCTCATTGGGAGGAATGAGGAGGCCCAACGAGTGTACTTGCGGGTTAATGTTAACTCCATCATGGGGAGGCCCAACAAGTATTTAATTAAAATGGGCGGAGGTGCTTTCAGCAGGGTTTGAACCAGGGTTTTGCTCTGATACCATGAAAGGATTCTGCCTCATCTAAAAGTCCGAACTTGTAGAGAAGTTGAGAATCAATTCACTTATATCATTACCCTAATAGTTTGAAATCAATATAAATGAATTAATTCTCAACCTCTCTATAAGTTCGGACTTTTAGATGAGGCAAAATCCTTTCATTGTATCAGAGCCAAAGGCTCACGCCCAAAGGTCCTGGGTTCGATTCCCGCTAAGAGCAACTCCACCCATATTAAATTGTCCACTCGATGGGCCTCCTCCCCAAAGGGTAGAGGTTATAAATTCGGCCCACGAGTGAGGGGGAGTGTTTGAAATCAATATAAATGAATTAATTCTCAACCTCTCTATAAGTTCGGACTTTTAGATGAGGCGGAATCCTTTCATGGTATCAGAGCCAAAGAATCACACCCAGAGGTCTTGGGTTCGATTCCTGCTAAGAGCAACTCCACTCATATTAAATTGTCCACTCGATGGGCCTCCTCCCCCCCCGGTCCACGAGTGAGGGGGAGTGTTTGAAATCAATACAAATGAATTAATTTTCAACCTCTCTATAAGTTCGGACTTTTAGATGAGGCGGAATCCTTTCACCGTTGACCCTTTTTTTTGTGTTTTTTTTTTTTGGTTTTGGTGCTGTTTTTGTAGTCTTCTAGTTTTCTTTCTTTCTATATTTTTTCCTAGTGATTCCTGCTCAACGATTTTTCGTTTTTTCATCTTTTGGTGGTAAAACCTCAGTTGTCTGAGGTATCTGAATTTTTTTCTTTCTGAGATCGGAGACCAGTTTTCTTTGTAGGCGGAGATTGCGTTAGTCCCTTCACTCCTCTCGATTGATTTGAAGCGGTCGTTTGAATTCAAAAGATATAAGCTATTTCTTTTTTATATCCAAATAAATAAATAAATAAATGCGCCCTTTCCACAGCTAATTGGGCGTAAAAATGTTACCTGGAGACAACTTCTTTTACTCATGTGGGTCCCAGCGAGAATTTGCAGCTATCTTCTCCTTTTAAGTTTTTTTTTTTTTAAATTATTTTCTCTTTCTTGCACTATTGCACGGTCAAACATGGGCCATGGGTGTTTCCTCTTTTAATCAAATGGGCACATGGTTTCCTTACCCATTTTCCAGGGGGCGGCTCTTCTTTCTTGATATAAATTAATGCCTCAAATTGACCTGCTTGTTTTGGCCTTCATACCTCGAAAATATTCACAATTTTCTGTGGCTTCCTTCATTTCAATTTTCTTTACTTTTTGCGTTTGGCTGGTTAAGTTTCATCACTCCATCTTAATTTCTTCTTTCTTTTGGCTTTTTTTTTTTTAAATTAAAAAAAAAATTAATTTTCCTAAATAAATAGCAAAACACGACCTTTTTCCATATTAAATATAATTAGTCAAAAATTGAACAATAAAAACATAAAATTATATGAAATTTCAAGTAACAAAAAGCATACAAAATTTAACCCGAATCACCCGTCAGTCAAAAAACTTGATAAAAATGCTCAATAACTTGCTACTTTTTTGATAAAACGGTCAATGAGCATTTTTGCTACTTTTTTTAAATTAATACAAGATATTTTTGTGTAATTTAAAATTTACAAGACAGTTTTAATTATAGGGTTTTTTTCAATTTACACTAATAATAATATATATGTTAATTAAAACACAATAATAGAGGAATAATAAAGGTAAAGCTACCTCGGATACGGTCGGATATTATGTATTCCGTATCCGAAGTCAATTATCCGTATCCGTATCCGAATCCGACCGGATACTTATTTTTTTTACCGAATTCGATACCGACCGGATACGGCTCCGGATCGGTCGGGAAATATCCGATCCGTTTTCACCCCTACTACTATCTGGGTAGTATGCATTCTTGTTGGCATCACACTCTGAAGTACTAAAACGTCAATCACAGAAACAGTCAGTTGTATTTTATACGCATCAAGATATTGAGATATCAACCTTGTATTACCTCAATTATTAAAGTTTCTATCCAACCCAGATGGGACCACCTGAAAAGTAAAAACTCATTTATGGTCCAATACTCATAATATGCTGAATGAGTGAACGCTCTTTTGGTCCTACAACACAAGCAATATTTTGGAAACGGTCTCAATACTCTCTTATATCGTTCCAAATTAATTTTTGCTTGCACATTTGGTCCCGCTGTCACAGAGACGTTAAATACACTTGCATTTTTTATCCCGAACATTACACCAATTAATGTAGAAAATAGATTATCGTATTTTTGGTCTCATAAGACAGTGTTATTTTGAAAACGGTCACAATATTTTCATATATGGTCCAATAGGAAATATTTTGATGGAAAAATTAATTTTTTACACCTATTTCAGTGTATTTCTCCCACCATTTTGATCAACTGTTGAACCACCGTTACCTCCAAAAAGATATGTATTTTAAGAATTTCAATATATGTTCATCATTGTTTTAAAAATAATAATTATTTTTATTATATAAACTAATTTTCAGATTTTTTAAATTAATTTTATCAGTATTTGTAAAAAAAAAAAAACTAAAATACTATTTTTGAAAAAGCTCAGTAATTTTAAATTTTTTAAAATCAGAAATAAAATATTGAAAAAATATTTAGTAACTAAATAAATAAAAATTATGCTTATATTTTATTTGTTTTTAAGTTTTTATAAATTATGAAGATTTTATAAGAAAAATACTCCATGCACTACAATTAAGATGGTTTGAAATGCAAAAATGGACGTTACAATTTTATTTTTTCATATCAAAAATAGAAAAAAAAAATTATATTCCCTCAAACTAAACCCTACAAACATCTCTATTTACACCTAGAGCTTACAATGGGTCGGGCTGGGCTAGACCCGATTGTATTTTAGGCCTACATTTTTTAGGCACAACCCGGCCCTAGGCGAACCATTGAGCTAGCGGGCAAAACAACTAATTTTTTTTTAAATATTATAAGTTAAAACACTAAAATAATTTATAATAGCTTCAAACAATAATTTAATAATCTATATTAAGTTCACACAAATAATTCAACAATTCATATCAAGTTCAGTTATTTAAAACAATGTACAAACAAAAATCAAACAATTCAAAATAAATGAATTAATAACTCCATAATAAGTTTAAAATTGTTTAATTTTTTTGTATTTAATTAAATAAAAGATGTAGAAATTATTGTGATTTTTATAAAATTTTATAAATTCTTTATAAATAAAACATATAGTAAATTATTCCAATTATGCAAATAAAATTTCGTATGGGACCAGATTTGAAAGTATCGGGACCATTTTTAAAATATTAGATGTTCTGTGGAACCCAAAGTGCAATAAGCTTTAAGTTTTAAATCATTTAACGGCCACGTGACTTGCACATGGGTGCTGCCGTTAGCATCCATCAAAAATTGTTTTTAAAAGTGTGAGTGAATTAAATTCTATTTGGGACCATATATACAAGCAAGAATTAATTTGGGACGACATAAGAGAGTATTGAAATCGTTTCCAAAATATCGCATGCCTTGTGTGAATCGAGTGCATAACATGAACTCTATTTTTACTAGCAGTGTCATGCACATTATTTCACTATTATAGTAATATGACAGTGATAGTAAAAATAAAATTCACACAAGTGTTAGTAACAGATGTCAATATAAATTTTTGATCATATTAATACAAATTTATATAATACTCCCTCCGTCCCGGAAAAAACTTTCATGTATGTGGGCACACACTTTAAGAAAAAAGAGTAATGATTGAAATTTTGAGGGATAAATTTGAAAACTTTTATGTATAAAGCACTACAAAAAAACCCAAAATTAACGAGGGGGATTAGCGAGGGGAGAAAACCCTCGTTAATTAGCGAGGGGATAGGCGAGGGCCAATTTTAACGAGGGCCTTCGCGAGGGAAATTAAGCCCTCGCCAATTAACGAGGGCGAGGCCCTCGCCAATTAACGAGGGCGAGGCCCTCGGCAAAAATTAACGAGGGCTGGGCCCCTCGCCAGGCCCAAATTTAACGAGGGCTAGCTGGGCCCCTCGGCAATGTTTTAACGAGGGCTTGGGCCCCTCGGTAATGCCCTCGTGAAACCAGGGTTTATAACCCAGCCGCAGCCCCTCTTCCCCCACGCACAACCCCTCTTTTTTTCTCCCCCATTTTCCCGTCGCCGCCGCCTGCGTCCGCCGCCGCCGCCGCCTGAAATTGGCCCGTACAATAGTCGGGCTTTGTTCCACTCGTTCCTAGGAACATTTCTACGGTGAGTTTTTATGATTTAATCGGTTAATTTTGTTGTTATTTTACAAATTTTGTATATTTTCATATGCATATATTTGTGTAATTTTGTTGTTAATTTTGTTGTTATTATACATATGCTTGTATAGGTATTGTTTTATTAGTTATTTAGTGTTAATTTTTGTAATTGTTATGTGTATTTTAATTATTAATAATTATTTAGAAATAATTAGTAGTATAATATTATTAATTATTTAGAGTTAGTATATGTATGCAATTATATAATTAGTAGTATAAAATTATTAATTATTTAGAGTAATTAGTATGTATGCAATTATCTAAATTTATTTTTAATGTTAATTATTATAATTTAATTTAATTGCTATAATTTATATATTTGTAGGTGTGTTGAAAAAAGATTCGATCCGGGCATATAATTTCACTACACGCCACCACTATCACCGTAAGTATTCTTTTTTTAATTAATTATTTAAAGATATGCTTTTAATTTAATTGTAATAATTATTTGATTTAAAATTATTTTGCATGCTCATATGATATAATAATAATTTATATATATGGTGATCGATGTTCGATCAAATTTTGTATGATAGTTCAATTATAATATTAGTTTTGTAAATTGAATCGATGTTCGATTCAAGTTGATGTTGGAGTTGAGGGTTGATGAATTGTTTGGTATTGTTTGTCAGAATGATGTGCGTCCGACTTGATTAATTTTAATTAAGTCGGAAATGGATGCACTAGGAATTAACTTGATATATTAACTGGGGGAATGCGATAAAATAAAACAAAACTCTGCCGAAATTTTTAGAAAATATATATATTAATATTAGGAAAAAAATATTAAGTGGAAGAATTAATTATGATTTAATTAAATTTTGAATCTTCATTAATTTGAAACAGATGAATTATTCAAGCCGTAGTTGGATGTATGGTCCAAGAACGATTAATGGCATGATATCTCCCGAATTTCTTAGTGGAATCGAATCGTTTATAGAATTCGCTACTAGTAACCCGGAATGGATGAGTGGAGGAAAGATTAGGTGTCCTTGCTCGAAATTCAAATGTAGGAACCATAGTTTTAGAGAACCCATTGACGTGAAATCACATTTGTTTAGACATGGGTTTATGTCTAATTATCACAATTGGATTTTTGCACGGTGAGCAAAATTGGAATTCTATGCCACACCGAAATTATGATCGCCGGGCGTCGACTTCATATAGAGTTGACGACACCGCAAAGACCTAGCTCGTACCAAAATATGATGATGGACTTAACTTCTGGTCCTAACATTAGTTTCCAAAATGTGGAAGAAGAGCCCCTTAGTGAGGAACCTCCTAATCAAAGATCTTTGCACATTTTTTTGACATGCTTCGTGCGGCGGATCGGGATCTCAGTATCTCAGTTGCGAGTCTCATTCTCGATTGTCATTCAATGCCCGTCTTTTAAACATTAAAACTGAGAATAAACTGTCTGAAAGGGGTTACAATCAAATTGTTGATTTGATTAGTGAGATTTGCCCTCCAGAAAATCTGGTGCCCAAGAAATTTTCTGATACTAAACAGTTCCTGGTCGACATCTTGGAAAGGTGAACAAAAGATAGATTGTAGATGAGGAGAAAAACACGGCTCATACGTACGTGTTACTGAACTGTCCCGAGTTGCAACCGTATATCGAGTAAGTTTATAACGTTCAACTTTTGTTAATTATACGCTCAATTCGTATATTAAATAATCAAATCCCCTTTTGTAGTATGTTTTCCGAGCAACTGCAAAAATACCAACCGGGACTCTCGAGGGCTGAACAAGATAATAGACTACAAGATGAGTTTGCATCGTGGTTTGAGCAACTTGTAAGGATAAACAATATTCAAAATCGGTGGATACGTGATCTTTCTAGCGGTCCTTCGAGTTTATAGTGAATTATAGGATACATTTTAATTGAATATATATATACAATATTAATAATTATAAAATAATAATATATATACTAATTGAATAGTGTAATAATGTGGTTTTATTTAATTATTGTATATAGTAATTGATAGGATACAATTTAATTGAATATATACAATAGTTATAAAATAATAATAAATATATTAAATATTGTATACAATTGAATTGAATATATATGATAACATATATAATTGAATAATAGTTATATATATAAAATATATTTAATTGAATAACATTTATAAATTAAATATATATAAAATATTGAACATAATATGATATTAATATATTTAAAAGCAAAATCATATCGAATGATTAGCTTTGCCCAAACGGTAAAGCGCCAAGGCTCTTTCCTCCATTCGCGCGGAGGTCGCGGGTTCGAACCCCTTGTCACGCGAAAAAAATTCGCTCAGCTTAGCCCCTCAGGCCGCGGCCAGGGGCGCGGGTTCGATCCCCCCTGGCCGCAATTCTTTTTTTTCGGAATTGATTTTAGCGAGGGGCAAGACGAGGGGCCCGCCCTCGCCAGCTGGCCCTCGCCAATTCCCTCGCCAGCTGCCCCTCGCTAATTCCCTCACCAAAAGCCCTCGCTAATTCCCTCGCCAAAAGCCCTTGCTAATTCCCTCGCCAAACCCCCCTCGCCAAACGCCCCTCGCTAAATCCCTCGCCAATTATGCCCTCGCTACAGCCCTCGCTAAACTCGCCCTCGCCAAATCCCTCGGCAATTAGCGAGGGCACGTACCCTCGTTAATTAGCGAGGAATTTGGCGAGGGAAGTGTTTACCGACAAGGTTTTTGCCGAGGGCTACTTTCCCTCGATAAAGCCCTCGCTAACCCCCTCCCCCACGTTAATTCCCTCGCTAATCCCCTCGCCAAATTCGTTTTTTTTTGTGGTGAAGTAAAAAATGTTATTGGGATATGTGTATGTGAGAGTAAAAGTAATGACATTTGTGTAAATTAGTGAAAATTGTAAGGGTGATGTTTATAAAAGATTTTTCATTTTAAGGGCGTGAAATTTATACTGGGACGGACGAAAAATGAAAGTGTGAAAGCTTATATGGGGCGGAGGGAGTAAAATCTAAAATATTAGTCATGATAAGAATGACGCACATTGTGACAAGAATGACAGTGCGTCAACACGAGTACACTGATAGTAAAATATTAGTAAATTGTGCAATCTGTCTTTTTTTTCTTAATCACGATCAAATTTGATAACATTCTTTCCGAACAATTAGATAGATAAATTATGCAATCTATAATATGTATAAATATAAATTATTCCAAAATGAAACCACGAATTTGATATATTGGTTTATGATATTATTTCTAGATGATATTTTTTTCTTTTCTTATTCTTATTGCATTAATTCATTAATTTGTTCCTTGTACAGAAGATTAGATTTGATTTTCATAGTAGACTTATATATACACACTAGTCTTTAAGAAAGTTTTTTGGGATGGAAGATTGAGATTCATATCTCTATTAAATATTTAGAAGATATAAATAAATCTGAAAATAAATCTTTGAGATTTAAGAATTTTCCTAAGAGATCTAAAAGAAAATTTGAAATTAATAGTTATCTCTGTAATTTTGGAGTTGAATATTTTAGTATATATATATATATAATTATATATTAATTTTATTTATTACTATATTTAAATATATAATAATTTATTTTAAATTTTAGGGGTGTTATAATTTCAAAACTGGAAATAAATGATTTTGAAATATGTAAGCTTAATGTAAGTCGATATCAAATTGCTCTACCTATTTATCATAGAGGTAAATGAATTTGTAGTTGTCATTGATTTAAAATTTGTCTCGATATCGAATTGCAGTATGTGTTTATAATAGTATAAATGAGTTTGTAGTTGTAGTTGATTTGAAATTCGTGTCAACATTAAATTGCAGTATGTATTTATAATAGTGGTTAATGAATTTGTAGATTTGAAATTCTTGAGTAATATTCTTAATTTAACGAATTGGAGTATGTATTTATAAAAGTGTTAAATGAATTTGCAGCTGTAATTGTTAGTTGGGTTTTTCTAGGGTCAGTCACACAGGCTGTTCGCCCTGTCTTACGTTAGAAATCCAATTAAAATTTGACACTTCATTTCCTATTGCCATTAGCGATGATCTTAATAATAAGATAAAATAATTCATTTTTTAAAAAAAATAATATATAAAATTACTTAAATATTTTTATGGTAATTTTTTTTAGAAATACAAATTTATAAATTTAACATTGTATACTAATTTATAATAATCAATCATCAATGAACTAATATAATTAATAATAAATTTTTATTATGTTGAATATTTTATTTATAATTTTAATTATATTTAAACATATTTTGATTTAAAAATAAAATTTTAATAAAAATATATATGTAATTTTATAATTATGATATATTTTTCTTATTTTAAAATAGAACTTTTTTTTTTGTCATTTTATATTTATTAATTGGGCGATGTGCTATGACATATAATACAGGGCAAACGCACTAACGCAAAGTGCAATTACTTAAAATAAATTTCATACGTTGGATCAATAATCCAAAAATATCTAACTTATTTCTTGATATCAGGAAGGGCGAAGTCTGACCGTAAAAAATCTCTTGTTAGTTTTGCCAAGTATTATATGTATTTGCATTATGTGATTTGCTTTTTTTTTTTTTTATCGGTAAATGTTATTTGGTTAGTTGTTAGTTCACCAAACACCCAAACACTCCTAGAAATTTCTCCAAGCCACTTTATAACTTCATAATTCGATCTTAAAGAAAATCGAACCCGGGTCTTCCACTAAAGTGAGGAACTTGGTGGCAAGGTGGGATAAGCCACCTGGTTATTATGTGATTTGCTTTTACTTAATTAATGATGAGTTCTAATGAACTATAATTTGCTTGATTAATAAATATGGTACATTTCATCCCATGTAACCTTTATCTTGCAATTATATTCACCTTTATTATCCATTTGGTAATTGGTACCAGCTTGTCGGTAAAATCATTATTTGTCTTGAAAAAAAAGTACAAACAATATTTTTGAGTGGGTCAAGGTTCGAGTTATATTTATAGAGCTAAACTATTGCATTAGTTATGCAAGTCATGATCAGAGTGAGCACGAATTTAAGCTTGAGATAAAAAAATTAAATTCATTAATCGAATTGATCAATTTTGAATTTCGAGTTACTAATCGAGTCGTGTTCGAGTATAAGTTACATTCCTAGCTCGGTTTATTTCATTTGCATCATTTTTTTTTTCTTTATATTGTTGTACTCCCTCGTTATACAAAACAATTCATAAATTATACAATCACTTATGTTCTATAAAACTAGTTTTTCAGTCCAATAACTTGACATGATTTTGAGTTTAGTCCCGACCTTTTTCACTTTTTGATTTTGGTCCTACAAGTTAGAAAAAAATTTGATTTTCGTCCTTTTACCAATAATAGCAGGTCACAAAACCGGTCACCCGCCACGTGGATTTTATTTTGTTTTTCTTTTAGTTTTAAGTGCTATGTGGCTTTTCATTTTGTTTTCATATTTTTTATCAATTAAACACCTTATTTCTATTTATCAATTAGAATAATATTATTTATAACATAAAAATCTAATAAAATTATAATTTTAACACCATTCATTTATTTATAAAACTGAAACTAGTTAAATAAAATATAAAAAATATTTTAATAAATAAAAAATTAAATAATTTCTAAAAAATAAAAACCACAAAATTTAAAAGAATGCAAAATAATAAGTAAACGATTAAAAAAATCCTTCAAAAGTCATATTAACAAAAATTATTTCTTCTCATCAAATAAATTAGGAAATTTATTTAGAAAATTAACAAATATCCTTAATTTAATCTAATCTGGATATTTTTGTTTTGAAATTTACTAATCTGGACATATATCCCAAAATCTAATCTAAATTATACCCCTGATTTTGAATATTAATATCGGCCCTTTCTCCTCACAGTTTGTTTTCGCCACCCAAAAATTTATGCCATCAAATACCACTGTAATCTCATCTTCCTCATATCCCAATCCCAATTTCTATTGCAACGTTTCATAAAAATGGAAACCTAAAATTTAGACCGGCTAGATTACCCGCTATAGCCGGTCAAAGGACTTATTTCAAAAAAAAATTAAATTTACTGGACCAAAATTAAAATGAGCAAATGATTGGGACCAAAATTAAAGTCGTGCCAAGTTACTGGACGTACAAATCTTTAATCCCTAAAATTAAAATGTTATGTACGAATTCTGCCCTTTCTGTGTGTGAGCGTGTATAAAATTGACTGCTGGAATCTGTTCTGAATGTTGTGCCTAAAATAATCCTCTGTTCTCCTTTTATTTTCAGCTGTCACGATTTTCTTTTTTAAAATTACTGAAATTGAAATGCGCCTTAAAAATTATTACCTGGACTTCTTTTACCCATTGGGATATTATTTCTTTTAATTATTTTCGATTTCTTGAATTAATGCACTGTCAAACATGCATGGGTCATGGGTGTTTACTCCTTTAATCAAATGGGCACATGGTTTCATCTGACATTTTCCTCGAATTTAATTGCTGAAATTGACCTGTTTGTTTTGGCCTTCAGCTGATACGTCTCAAAATATTCAGAATGATCAATAAAAATATGAAATTATATAAAATTTAGTAACAAATTAAAATCGTGCAAATTTCACAAGAATCACCCGTCAGTAAAAAAATAAAACTTGAATAAAAATGCTCAACAACTAGATAAAACGGTCTATGGATATTTTTACTATCTTTTTTTTAAAATTACGAGATATATTTGTGTAATTTAGTTTAAAATTTACAAGACATTTTTAATTATATTTTCAAAGTTATAGGGCATTTTTTTCAATTTACACTAATAATAATATATATGTTAAAACACAATATTAGATGAACAATTAAGGTTAAGGTAGGGTAAAATATATCAATCTCATATAGTGTGCATGCCATTACACTGCTTTCATCTAATTAACTTCCACTACTATCTTGGTTTTATGCATTAATTCCTGTTGGCATCACTCTCTGGAACGACAGTTGTATTGATATTGAGATATCATATACAAACCCAAGAATTTCAAGTACTGCAGCAAAATCACCTATAATATTTTTTGTTTAGAAAATAAATTATTTGAAGAGGTGTCATCATTTAAAGCATTCTCAACAATTTAGACAACATTTTCTTTTTTAAATTTATTATCTACAAAATAAATCATTTGAGTCAATTAACGACGATTTGAAAAGTAGAAACTGAGATGTGAATATGAATATTTTTGTTACTTTTTAGTTTTTAATTTTATATGGGCCCTTAATATATTGAAGAATTATATGTAACTGAAATAAAGTATAATATATATGATGCATGTATATAATAAAGAATTTACGGATCACGATGGTCTTCTCTCTTCCATAGTGGTTCTAAACAACAAGAATGGAAGAAGCTTTGGTTGGAGCTGTCGTCGGTGCCACCGTTCAAGTTCTGCTCCAAAATCTGATCTCTGTTACCCTCAACGAGATCAAACTAATTCGAAATTTCAAATCAGACTTGGAAAAGCTAAGGACCACTTTGGCCACTGTTCAGGAATTCGTATGTGATGCCGAGACGCTGCACCACGACAGCAAACCTGTCAAACGGTGGCTGAAGAAGCTGGAGGATGTGGCTTTACAGGCTTACTATGTTTTCGATGAGCTCGATTATCTCCGTCTCCGCAACAACCGCCATAAAATGGAGCCCAAAAAAACGACATTCAAGGAGAAGATCAAATCCATGTCCTCTAATTTCAAATTCGGTCATAAAATTAGGGACATCAACAAGGACTTTGAATCAATAAACAGAGAAGCTAGAAGTCTTGGCCTTCAGGCTAGACTTGCGGATTTACATGCTTCTGGAGTTGCTTCGCGTGCATTCGGAAGCCCAGAAACCGATTCATTCACTTGCGATCCTGTTTTTCTTGGAAGAGGCCATGATGTACAGCGAATAGTGGAGAAGCTCACTAATTTCCCTGCTGATCAAGTATTTCACATCCTTCCAATTGTCGGAATGGGTGGAATGGGGAAGTCAACCTTGGCTCGGGAAGTCCTCAAGGTACAAACTCGTTTCCAGACTCGTATTTGGGTTCATGTTTCTGCACAATTTGATCCCATCATGCTGTTCAAGAAAATCCTGATGACATTGACTGAAGAAGATGTTAAAGTTGAGATCAGGGAGGTTGTTTTGAAAAAGCTTAAAGAAGCTTTGGCAGACAAAACATATCTCCTTGTTCTTGATGATATTTGGAATGAAGAACATCTCAAGTGGAAGGATTTTATAAATCCCCTGTCTGAGATTACTTCTACTAAGGGAAACGGCATTATTGTTACCACCAGAAAAGGAAATGTTGCTTCAATTGTTGCAACGCTTCCTATCCATGATTTACAAGGCTTACCAGAAGATAGTTGTTGGTCCATTATCAAAGCAAAGGCTTGCGGAGGAGACTTGATTCCATCAGAGTTTGAAACTCTTGGAAAAAGTATTGCAAAAAGATGTCAAGGTTTGCCGTTGGCTGCCAACATAGTGGGCGGAGTGTTGCGTGGTAAATCCAAAGAAGAGTGGGTCTCAATTCAAGAGAATTGGCTTTCCGATCATGTTGAAGGAGATTTTATCCAAAACGTATTGAAATTGAGCTTTGATAACTTGCCTTCACCATCACTCAAGAAGTGTTTTGCATTATGTTCGATCTTCCCGAAAGGTACTTACATTGAGAGGGAAGACTTAATTGAGCTCTGGATGGCAGGAGGATATCTTCAAGCTGATCAAAAAATTGATATGGAGGCTATGGGCAATAAGGTTTTCAATCATCTTCTGCACAACTCTCTATTGCAAGTTGTGATTAGAGATAAGTACAACAATGTGTTTAGTTGTAGCATGCACGATTTAGTGCATGATGTAGCTATGAAGGTGAATAATAATATTTCAAATGAATTTTCTGGAGATGAGTCAAAAGAAATGGTCAAATATGCGCGTACACCGTTCTACAGAGGTGGAATTTCTGATGTCATGTTTTCAAACTTCAAAAGTTTGCATGGTTTAACTCTGGTGGGTTATGATGTTGAAGAGTTGCCAAGTTCAATCGGGGAGCTAAGGCATCTGAGATATCTTAATATTTCTAAAACAAATATTAAAGATTTACCAGATACGATTGGTGAACTCTATCACTTGCAGACATTGAGAGCAGAGACACGTAGATTGAGGAAGCTGCCAAGTAGGTTAAAGTACTTGATTGGCTTAAGGCATCTTCATCTTGATGTGTTTCGTGATGATATAGAATTGCCTGGTGAACTGGGAAAATTGACTTCTCTTCATACAATCCCATACTTTCGAGTAGGAGACGAAGAGGGCCACCGAATTGTAGAGCTCGGGAGCTTGAAAAATCTAAATGGGAGACTGAAGATTTATAATCTTGAAAAAGTGAGAGATAAAGAAGAGGCAAAGAGTGCATGTATATTTCAAAAGCCAAACATAGTGGAGTTAGTGCTACAATGGAATGAGTCCACAGAAGGTGAAACAAATTGCGAGAATGTGCTTGAAGGCCTCCAACCTCATCCGAATTTGAAGGGGTTAGAGATTTCTGGATTCAAAGGCACACGATTTCCGTCATGGGCTTTAAGGATGGGGGTACAAGTTGAGCGCCACTGGCATGGACTTAATAATTTGAGGGAGATAAGACTAGAAAGGTGCGAATGTGAAGAAATTCCAATGATGGGGCAGTTGTCACAGCTCGAATCTCTTTATTTGTTGGATCTGGAGAATGTGAAATCCATTGGTTCTTCATTCTATGGAGTTTGCAAGGACAGAGTCGTCGTGTTTCCCGCACTTAAACGCCTCGTAATATGGAACATGTCAAACGTGAGAGAGTGGGTAGAAGTGGAATCGACAAGTTCATCAGAAAATCAATCACGTCAAGTGGAGGTATTTCCTTGCCTCGAATACTTGGTGATCAGATATTGCAAAAAATTGAAGAGTGCTCCAAGTCATTTCCCATGTCTTAAAAAATTGAAAATACACATGGTGGATAGTGGGTTACCTTTGGAAAATATATGTGGCACCAAATTAAAGTCTCTTACCAAACTCAACATTTGGGGAATAGAAGAACTTGAAAGTCTACCACATTGGTTATTCTATAGCAATCAACATCTCTTAAAATTGGACATAGGAGGTTGTCCGAGGCTGAGAGAATTAGCAGATGGCCTGCACAGCCTCAACTCTCTCCAGAAGTTGTCTATACGGAAGTGCCCGAGTCTGAAGTCAATACCTGCAGATTGTTCAAGTGGAAGCTTCACATCGCTCCGTAGTTTGGTAATTGAAGACTGCCAACAGCTCATGAATTTATCAGCTGAAATGATAATTGATCGCTGTCTTGCATTTAAAATGCCTAATGAATATCAAATGATAATTGATTGTCTGCATAAAATGCCTCGTCTCACGTCATTGAGTCTCATTCACTTCCCTATATTCATCATCCCAGAGACTCCTACTTTTCCTACTTGGAATTAATTATCCGTCCTGATTCAGATTCATGGGATTGTGTTTCGTTTAAGAAGGCTGTTGATGGAATATTAATTCGATTAACATCCCAATCACTTCGTCATTTGCAATTGTGGGGGATGCAGGATTGGGAGTCTCTCCCGGATCAGCTTCAACATCTCTCTGCTCTCGTCGAGTTAAGGCTATTTGATTTTGGAATAGAAGAAGTGCCTGAATGGTTTGGAAATCTCTCATCTCTCTGGTCTTGTAAGTACACGAATTGCAAGAAGTTGAGGAGACTGCCCTCTGTGGAAGCAATGCGACGCCTCACCAACTTAACTCGCCTGGAGTATTCGTGATTGTCCTCTGTTAAGAATAGAGAGAAGCATTGAACAACAAAGTAATGATCATGATTCCCAGTGGCCCAACATTTCTCATATTCCCGAAATCTGGGTTGATGGGTGTGCCCTGAAAAGAGTGTAAAGACTTTAGAGACGTATCATGTTTAGCTTCAGCATAGATTTCCTGTTCCTTTTTAATAGCATGTGATATATTAAGTTTGTATCATATTTTACCACAGATTTCCTATTCCATTTTAATATTTATATTTTGTTTAGAATATAATTTACCAGTATTCATGATAAATAAACTGTATTTAGCCAAGGATTAATCTACTACATTATAATATTATAATATATATAAATATATATATATATATATATATATATATATATATATATAAATGCTTAATAGCAAATAAAATCACAAACTTTACCAGTTTAATTAACAATTGTTAATTCTAAATTTATCATCAAATAAATTGCAAAAAAGTAGTTCCATGAGAATAAGTGAAAATGGTCCTTTTTTTTAATAAAAATGGTCTTTATTTTAAAAAAATTTGTTAACACTTTTAGTCCCGTAAGATTGTATTTTATATTTTAGCATGTGTATTTTTATTTTAAATTTGAATTTTTATTTATATTTTAAATTATTTAGATTGTTTATATTTATTAAAATTAATTTAAAATTTTGATTATTTTAGAATAATATCCGAATTTAAATTTGAAGAAATATGATTAAAATTTTTGAATTCTATATGATAATTTTTAGGAATTATTACTCTTAGATACAATATTTTGAGAAAAATAGCTATGAGATACTACCCAAAAAAAAGAATACTACTAGGTACAAAGGACACTATCAAAATACATGTTATACCCTCACACCACTAAAATCTAAATAGTAAATATCAGCAAAACACTCTCCATTTAATATTTCTTCTCTCTCTCTCCACCACTCATTCTCTCTCAAAGTCCATATACCTTACGGCCACCGGCGCCCATCCTTCCCACTCACTCAGGCGACGGCCCCTATACTTTCACTCTCGACCGCCCACCACCACGACTACCGCACGATCTGCCATAGATCGACCACCGAAGGTGACGGCGACTACCAATCCAGGCGACGGCGACCATCGAACCCACCGCGACCACCGCGACAAGATCGGCGGCCACAGATCTACCATAGATCGACCACCGAACCAGGCGCGGGTCACCGAACCAGGCGGCGACGACCACCAAACCAGGCGACGGTGACACCGCGACCACCGCTCCACAACCGCAGCGCCCCACCTGAGCACCCTTTCCGGCCAGCAACCGAGGCGACGGAAACCCTAAATCTTAAATCTACCACCATTTTCAGATCCGCCTTTCACGAACACAGATCTAAAGAGTAAGCCTTCATTGTTCTTCTTTATTCTATTTTTACTATTCGATGGCTTTGATTTTTGTGTTTCTTAGTTTTTTTTATCTGTGTTCGATTTCACTAACGTAGGTGAAAAAAGAAGATGCTATTCGATGGCTTCTTTTTTTATCTGTGTTTCTTATTTTTACTATTCGATGGCTTCTTTTTTTATATGTGTTTGATTTTTTTTTTTATCTGTGTAAGCCTTCACTGGTCTACTCCTCCTCTGCTAAGCCGTATCAATAAGACAACCAATATGTCTTGTTATTTGTTTGTTTTGAATGATTGTCACTTTCTTTCTTTTAAGCAAACTTATATATCTGTTTATTTTTATCATCTTTATTTGTTGAACGTTCCTTAAATTTTTTCGAATTAATTGATTTAACTAATCAATTAAGAGATGCTACTCTGTTGAAGATCTGTTTTTTAGAACAACTAAATTTATCATATTGTTGCTTGGTAATTATATATGCATGTTTGCTAGAATTCTTTTAAGTTCTGGAATTTTATTTTCCTTGTTATATCATGCACTTTGAATGAGGATCACTTGTGTTGTTGTATTTGCACATGTGCAGTTGTATTTTGCATGTGTGCAGTGTAATTGCATATGTGAAATAATTTATGAATTAACTCAGTTCTATCAGATATTCTCTGCCTACATGAATATTAGTTTTTATAGTATGAATAATCTCTCTTTTTTTAGCTTTCCCTCTCAACATGTAACCTTATTCCAAATGCTAGTTTATCTTGCTAAACTAATACTAAATACCCACATATGCAGTGTAACTGTACAACTATACTGCACATGTGCAGTGTAATTGTACAACTATGTTGCACATGTGCAGTGTAATTGTAGATGTGCGAGACATAAATTTTTTGAAGGAAGATGAAGCAAGAAGAACATGGATTATTTCTTTTTCTTTTTAGAATGATGTAATTTTTTTTTTACAGATATGTAATTTTCAAATTTATCAATGAAGAATGATGTATTATCTTTTTTTTTTTTAATTCTTAATTTTGAACCCCTCAATTAAAATTATAAATTTTGAATTGATAATATAAAATATGAATGAAATTAAAAAAAAATAGAAAACTTACCGTCCAAAAAAATTGCATTTTTAAATCTTGGTAACAAATTGATAAAAAGTGGGTGTCAAAAAGTGGCCGTCACAAGGGGAAAAAAAGACAAAAAATGTGACTGCCAAAAAGTAAAAGAAAATGACAAAAATGTGGCTGACAAAAGTGGAAGAAGGGTAAATTGGTCCAACATTGATATTTTTTTGTAGCTGAAAGGAATTTGAAAAGTTTTTGTATCTTATAGTGTTAAGGGGTCTAATTTTGTACCCCTAAGTAACCAGCCCTAATTTTTAGGGAAAATTGGCAAAAATGCCCTGTATGTTGGCAGTATTGGTAAAAATGTCCTTTATCTTTTCAACTTTGTGATAATGTCCATTATGTTTTCAAAATTAGGTAAAAGTGCCCCGAAACCGGCTACACTAGGTTTCTAACCGATTATTGCTGACGTGGCACTCTCCCCCCACCATCTGTCATTTTATTTTCGTTTTTTCTTTTTTTTGGAACATAAATGGCTGATTGGATCTGATATAGGAGGGAAAATCATAATATTTCCCTCCAATTCGTCATTCGACACAAGCCCTAGATTTGCAGAAGAGAGGAGAGAGGGAAATTTTTTCCCCTCAACAACACGCACGCAGGGGCGAAGGAAGAGTAGAAAACGCAGGGGCGAAGGAGAAGGAAAGGAAGCAGGGGTAATATAGAAAATGTCATTCTCATCTTCTTCTCCAATTGGATTAGTTTTGTGTGATTGTGGGTTTAGGGCCAAAATTCAAACTGCTCGAAAGGAAGGTAATAGGGGAAGAAGATTCTACGGCTGTCGGAATTGGAATGTATGTTTTTCACTTAATTGTTCTCTTGAAATTATTGTCTATTACTCTTAGAATTGTGGGTGTCAATTATTTGTTTGATTTATACTCTGTTTTTTTTTTCCTTAGAGAGGTGGGTGTGGATATTTTGAGTGGGTGGATCCTCCATCATGGTCAATCGAAAATAGCATTGTTCCGGAGTTGCAAGCAGAAATTATGGAACTGAAAAAGAAGGTTGAAGTTTTGCAGAAGAAATCGAAGAAGAAGGAAAAAAAGCTTACTACTATTATCATAGTATCATGGATAATTTTCTTTGCAGTCTTGTTCCATTTGAAGTAATGTGTTGTATGTTCCCTTTATGATATTGTAAACTCTGTGTTTAATTTCAAATGTTGTAAACTCTGTTTTAGTTCTAAATGATATGAACTCTGTTTTTAATTCCAATTGTTGTGAGTTATGAGTTATGAGTTATGTTTTAGTTCCATATGATGATGATATTGTAAACTCAATGTTTGATTCCAATATGATTTGGGGATTTTTGGTTGAATAAACCTTACAATCCCTTATTTCCCGTTCCCTCTGTGATTCCCTTTGTATTTAATGGATATATATTTTAGAAATATAAGGGGATTTTGAAAAAAAAAAAAAAAAAAAAAAACGAAAATAAAATGACAGATGGTGGGGAGAGAGTGCCACGTCAGCAATAACCGGTTAGAAACCTAGTGTAGCCGGTTTTGGGGCACTTTTACCTAATTTTGAAAATATAATGGACATTATCACAAAGTTGAAAAGATAAAGGGCATTTTTACCAATACTGCCAACATACAGGGCATTTTTACCAATTTTCCCTAATTTTTATTAGATTTTTTTATAATTAATAAAATTAATTTATAATCCCGAATATTTTAGAATAATATCATAATTTAAATTTAAAAAATTATGATTAATACTTTTCAATTTTATTTGATATTTTTAATTAGACTTTTTTATAATTATCAAAGTTAATATATAATCCTGAATATTATAATTATTTTATTTTATCACAATAATATTATATTTATTAAAATTCAATGATAATTATTTTATTTAATCATAAGAATATTAGATTTTTTTTATAATTTATTAAAATTCAATAATAATTATTTTATTTTACCACAATAATATTTTTAAAAAATTAGAAGAACGGTATGTAGGCAGCGGCGGTGACATTGTAGAGGCGACGGTGTGTAGGTGGTGAATGTAGCATGGAAAGGGGATTCACTACAATTTTAGATCTTAAGTTTTATTTTAAATATTTAGTCTTTAAGTTATTATATATAGTTTTTTAATTTTTTAAAATTATCATAGTTAGTTTTATCCAAATTTAATTTTTAGATCTTACATAAATTATTACTTGTTTTGAATTTTTTTTTTTTGTATTTTCATATTATAACTAAATTCTATATATATATTTTTGTTTTTATTTTGTATATATTATTATTTGGTTTTAAAGATTTTTTTTTTGTATTTTCAAATTATATTCAAATCTATATATTTTTATAAATTTTCAGATTTTTAAATTTTACTTGTTGTATTTTAAATAATGTCCAAATTTTATATATAATTTTACAGTTTTTTATTTATAATTTCATTTAATTAGATAACTAATTTATTTTTTATAATAAATTTAATATATTAACGGACGGGATCATTTCTGTTAAAAAAAGGACCAAAAAAGAACATGGGAATAAAGGTGTTGGCTGGGAATTCTCATGGGACTACTTTTGTAATTTACCCCAATTTTTTAATGCAGTTGAGGCTTCTGACTTCTGGGTAATCCCTATTAGCCAAAATCTAACGTGGCAATCTTTCGACAACCACTCAACTTGAGTAACTTTTCAAATGAGCGAGTTATGCGATTTCTAGGATTAGAATTTGGAGAAGATGACATTTGAGAATTTGTTGGAGAACGACTTTCTTTATGGAGAGAATCTGAGAGGAGCGTCCCAATTCATTATGATATTTGGAATTTGGGATCTCAATTAATATTTTAAAGCATATATTTTTTTATTATTATTTATATTTTATATATTAAATTATGTCATTTTGTTTACCAATTAACTTTTTTTTGATTTATTCAATTATTAAAATGACGTCATTCAACTTAACGTGTGTCACGTAAAATTCGGGCAAGGGGGACTGCCCAAGCCTCAATTGCAAAAAAATAAAATTAATAATAAATTTGCAATTACCCAATTATTTAGATTAAACTGCAATTTAAACAAAGTTCCTTTCATTTTCCATTTGAATATTATATCATAGTAATTGATACGTATAATAGTTCATTTCTACATTATGTAGATAACCATCAACTGGCATCTCATGTACTCAAAACTCATATCAACATACAGGTTCATATGTACAAAGAACCACACATGCTACCCTGAGTTGTAATACTAATCAATCTCTCTTCAGTTCAAAAACCTTTTTCTCCATATTACCCAAAAACTAGGAAGAAGATTATCTGCATATAGTTGTAATAAGATCATCGAAAACATTAACTAAGGATCGATGATGGGGTTGTCTTTTTGCGTTGTCCTCCTCTGATTCTTGAATTGGTTACTGCTGTTGTTCTGTTTTTTGTTCGATTATCGCTTTTGGGCTTTGCCAGTTCCTTGTTAAGTCCTTTTGTAGGTGCAACGCTTTCAACAGCTGCAGACTTTGGGAAAATCCTACATTGTGTGTGTCTGTTCTGAGACGAATCCCGCTTTTTTAGGCCTGAAAAAAGTTGCCATTTCGCCTGTGTTCTGCTCCCGATGATTCCATCGTTATCTGAGTTAGACGAAAGAAGTAACGAGCATGTCAAGCATCATACAAAGCCTGTTTGTCTATGCAAATACAACCATCAGAACCTCAACAATGATGGAAAACTAGTATCCTCAAGAAAAACTAATTTCACCTGATCTGCTAATTTGGTGCAATTTGTCATGAAGGTCAAAGTGTTCACATGGAATATCAGACACTTGTTTGGGCAGCATTCACAAATTAGTAAAACTTTTATATACTAATGTTTATGGGCAGCATCAAACACCAAACACATTTAAATTCAGAACAACACAATCATAGTTAGTAAGGGGTGCTTGGTTCAAAAAATTTCATTAGGAATGGTAATGAGAATGAACATGGGGTAGTTGTAGTAATAAATAAGAATAAAAGATGACCAATTCACCTTTATTCCAAATTAGATCAATTCTAACAATGTAACCACCATAGAGACAATCATATCTCCAACATATCCCTTTCATTAGGGGGCATTGAGGGGAAAGAGATTTTCATTGTCATTCTTATTCAATAATTTGAACCAAGTGCCACCTAAATGTATAAGCAGACATAAAAACTAGGCAAGTTACCTGGACTTGATAACATAGCACGTGGACGTGGAGCTGAAGTTGTTTTCTTTTTGTTCATTTCTTCAGTCGACGAAAGTAGGATATTACTTCCTAACAAATGCTTCAGTATAATATTTTGATCTTTTCCTGAATGTTTTAAAAAAATAAAATTCAGGGGGTGTGCTATTAAGAAAAAGAAGGGTTTTATGTAATCTGACCCATAAGAAAAATACAAGTAGAAGAAAAGAAGTGCGGTACTTATTAGTCTCAAAGCAATTTTGATACCCATTTCAACAGCCCACAAATCGAAGACCCATTTTCCCGTTTTTCCACTTTTTTATCCCTCAATTAAGTTAAGTTTCAGTTCAGTAGGATGGAAATTGGAACCTGTTACGAAAATTCATCAAACTATTGCTAGTCAATGTCAATGTCAATGATATGTTTGGTGGTCTACAACGTTTTGCCTCAAATTATTTTTCAATTTTGAATTTTCAATTCCTCACAAGTCACAACTTTTTGAAATCTTTCACGCGTCGTTCGATTGTGTGGAAGAGATTCATTCTTTTGAAAAAGGTTGTATTCAGCTTCCACTCTCTCTCTCTACTTCTCTTTTCTCTCTAAAACTCACAAAACTTGTCATGCTAATTATTTTCAAACTAAAAATTTGAAAGAATGGAAGAAGCTTTGGTTGGAGCTGCGGTGGGTGCCACCATTCAAGTTCTGCTTCAAAATCTAATCTCTGTTTCCGTGAAGGAGATCAAACTTTTTCGAGATTTTAAATCGGACATGGAAAAGCTAAGGAGCACTTTGGTCACTATTCAGGAATTCGTATGTGATGCAGAGACGCTGTCAGACAACAACAAACCTGTCAAACGGTGGCTGAAGAAGCTGGAGGATGTCACTTTCCAGGCTTACTATGTTTTCGATGAGCTCGATTATCTCCGTCTCCGCAACAACCGCCGTAAAATGGACTCCAAAAAAACTGCATTCAAGGAGAAAATCAAATCAATGGCCTCTAATTTTCATGACCGCCGCAAATTCGGTCATAAAATTAGGGATATCAACAGGGATTTTGAATCAATAAACAGAGAAGCTAGCAGTCTTGGCCTTCAGGCTAGACTTGCCGCTTTACATGCTTCTGGAGTTGCATCTGGAAGCTCAGAAACCGATTCATTCGCTTGCGATCCTGTTTTTCTTGGAAGAGGCCATGATGTACAGCTAATAGTGGAGAAGCTCACTAATCTCCCTGCTGATCAAGTATTTCACATACTTCCAATTGTCGGAATGGGTGGAATGGGGAAGTCAACCTTGGCTCGGGAAGTCCTCAAGGTACAAACTCGTTTCCAGACTTGTATTTGGGTTCATGTTTCTGCCAATTTTGATCCCATTATGCTTTTCAAGAAAATGCTTATGATATTGACTGAAAAAGATGATAAAGTTGAGAACAAGGAGGTTGTTTTGAAAATGCTTCAAAAAGCTTTAACAAATAAAACATATCTCCTTGTTCTTGATGATGTTTGGAATGACGACGAGCTCCTGTGGGAAGGTTTCATTAATTCCCTCTCTGGAATTACTTCCACTAAAGGCAACGGCATTATTGTTACCACCAGAAAAGGAAATGTTGCTTCAATTGTTGCAACACTTCCTATCCATGATATACAAGGCTTATCAGAAGATAGTTGTTGGTCCATTATCAAAGCAAAGGCTTATGGAGGAGACACGATTCCATCAGAGTTTGAAAATCTTGGAAAAAATATTGCAAAAAGATGTCAAGGTTTGTCGTTGGCTGCCAGCGTGGTGGGCGGAGTGTTGCGTGGTAAATCCAAAGAAGAGTGGGTCTCAATTCAAGAGAATTGGCTCTCCGATAATGATAAAGGAGGTTTTATCCAAAATGTACTGAAATTGAGTTTTGATAACTTGCCTTCACCATCACTCAAGAAATGTTTTGCTTTATGTTCGATTTTCCCAAAAGGTACTTACATTTGGAGGGAAAACTTAATTGAGCTCTGGATGGCAGGAGGATATCTTGAAGCTGATCAAAAAAGTGATATGGAGGATGTGGGCAACAAGTTTTTCAATCTTCTTCTGCAAAACTCTCTATTGCAAGCTGTGGACAGAGATGAGTACAGCAATGTTTGACATTGTAGCATGCACGATTTAGTGCATAATGTAGCTATGAAGGTGAATAATAATATTTCAGATGAATTTTGTGGAGATGAGTCAAAAGAAAAGGTAAAATATCTGCGTACACCTTTCTGCAGAGGTGGAATTTCTGATTTCATGTTTTCAGACTTCAAATGCCTGCATGCTTTAACTCTGGTGGGTTATGATGTTAAAGAGTTGCCAAGTTCAATCAAGGAATTAATGCATCTGAGATATCTTAATATTTCTGAAACAGAAATTAAAGATTTACCAGATACGATTGGTGAACTCTATCACTTGCTGACATTGAGAGCAGAGTCACGTAGTTTGATGAAGCTGCCAAGTACGTTAAAGTACTTGATTGGCTTAAGGCATCTTCATGTGTTTTATCATACAGAATTGTCGGGTGAGCTGGGAAAATTGACTTCTCTTCAAACAATACCATACTTTCGAGTAGGAGATGAAGAGGGCCACCGAATTGTAGAGCTTGCGATCTTGAAAAATCTAAAAGGGAGACTGAAGATTTATAATCTTGAAAAAGTGAGAGATAAAGAAGAGGCAAAGAGTGCATGTATATTTCAAAAGCCAAACATAGTGGAGTTAGTGCTGCATTGGAGTGAGTCCACAGAAGGTGAACCAAATTGCGAGAATGTGTTGGACGGCCTCCAACCGCATCCAAATCTGAAGAGCTTAGTGATTGTTGGATTCAAAAGCACACGATTTCCTTCATGGGCTTTGAGGATGGGGATACAAGATGAGCGCCACTGGATTTGACTTACTAATTTAAAGGAGATAAGCCTACAAAATTGCGAATGTGAAGAAATTCCAATGATGGGGCATTTGCCACATCTCAAATCTCTTTATTTGTCTGATCTGGTGAATGTGAAATCAATTGGTTCTTCATTCTATGGAGTTTGCAAGGGCACAGTCATTGTTTTTCCTGCACTTAAACGCCTCGAACTACGGAACATGTCAAATGTGAGAGAGTGGGTAGAAGTGGAATTGGCAAGTGCTTCGCGTCAAGTGGAGGTATTTCCTTGCCTTGAATACTTGGTGATCAGATATTGCAAAAAATTGAAGAGTGCTCCAAGTCATTTCCCATGTCTTAAAGGATTGGTAATTGATGGGATGGATAGTGGGTTACCTTTGGAAAATATATGTGGCACCAAATTAAGGTCTCTTACCACACTCAAAATTTGGGGAATAAAAGAACTTGAAAGTCTACCATATTGGTTATTCTATAGCAATCAACATCTCTCAGAATTGGACATAGGTGGTTGTCCGAGGCTGAGAGAATTAGCAGACGGCCTGCACACCCTCAACTCTCTCCAGGAGTTGCGTATACAGCGCTGCCCAAGTCTGAAGTTGATACCAGATTGTTCAAGTGGAAGCTTCACATTGCTCCGTAGTTTGGTAATTGAAGACTGCGAAGAGCTCATGAATTTATCAGCTGAAATGATAGAGTCATGTGTGCCCTCACTCAAGTCCTTGCATTTAATAAGATTAAGGAAGGTAATGAATATGCAAATGATAATTGATTGTCTGCATAAAATGCCTCGTCTCACGTCATTGAGTCTCACTTCACTTCCCAAATTCATCATCCCTGAGACTCCTACTCCTCCTACTTTTCCTATGTTGGAACTATTAAGAATGGGTCCTGATTTGGATTCATGGGATTGTGTTTCGTTTAAGGAGGCTGTTGATGGAATATTAATTCGTTAACATCCCAATCACTTCACAGATTGGAGTTAAAAGGGATGAAGGATTGGGAGTCTCTCCCGGATCAACTTCAACATCTCTCTGGTCTTGTGAGTTTAGAGATATCCAATTTTGGAATAGAAGAAGTGCCTGAATGGTTTGGAAATCTCTCATCTCTACACGAATTATATCTCTATAAGTGCAACAAGTTGAAGAGACTGCCATCTGTGGAAGCAGTGCGTCGCCTCACCAACTTAACTCGCTTGATTATTGGTGCTTGTCCTCTGCTAAGAGAGAGAGGCATTATACAACAAAGTAATGATCAAGATTCCCAGTGGCCCAACATTTCTCATATTCCCTACATCCTGGTTGATTGGAAAAGAGTGCAAATGAACTAATATTTTGAATTTGGAAGTAATATTTCTTTTTTAATAGCATGTAATATTTGGAATTTGGGATCTCAATTAATATGCTACCCTGAGTTAGTAATACCAATCAATCTCTCTTCAGTTCAAAAACCTTTTTCTCCATACTACCCAAAAACTAGGAAGAAGATTATCTTCGTATAGTTGTAATAAATTCATCGAAAACATTAACTAAGGATCGATGATGGGGTTGTCTTTTTGCGTTCTCCTTCTCTGATTCTTGAATCGGTTACTGCTGTTGTTCTGCTTTTTGTTCGATTTTCGCATTTGGGCTCTGCCGGTTCCTTGTTAAGTCCTTTTGTAGGTGCAACGCTTTCAGCAGCTGCAGACTTTGGGAAAATCCTACTACATTGTGTGTGTCTGTTTCCGAGACGAATCCCGCTTTTTAGGCTTGAAAAAGTTGTCATTTCGCTTGTGTTCTGCTCCCGATGATTCCATCGTTATCTGAGTTAGACGAAAGAAGTAACGAGCATGTCAAGCATCATACAAAACCTGTTTGTCTATGCAAATACAACCATCAGAACCTCAAAAATGATGGAAAACTAGTATCCTCAAGAAAAACTAATTTCACCTGATCTGCTAATTTGGTGCAATTTGTCGTGAAGGTCAAAGTGTTCACATGGAATATCAAACACTTTATGTGCGTTGTGATTTTTTGAGCATTCACAAATTAGTAAAATTGTTATATACTTATATACTAATGTTTATGGGCAGCATCAAACACCAAACATATTGAAATTCAGACACAGCACAATCATAGTTAGTAAGGTGAGCTTAGTTCAAAATTTCTCATTAGGAATGGTAACAGGAATGAACATGGAGTAATTGTAGTAATTAATGAGAATAAAAGATGATTAATTCACCTTCGTCATATTTTTGTACGGTAATGAGAATCAAATTAAGTTAATCATTCTACTATTTCTCAATCAACAATCATTTTTTGTCCCGTTTATTCCAAATAAGAGCACAATTCTAACAATGTAACCACCAGTGAGACAATCATATCTCCAACATATCCCTTTCATTATGGGGCGTAAAGGGAAAAGAGATTTTCATTGATAAAGTATATCAGAGGGAGAAGAATGAGTGCTTTTGCATGGTTTTTTTTGTATAGTTTTTTTTTTTTTTGGATTCCTTACTGCAATTTGCTCGTGTTTTTTAAGGGAACAATTCTCACAATTCCTGCTGGAATAAAACATGGAGCCCATGCTTTGTAGTCACTACTCAACCAAGGAGATTTTTTTTTCTTTTTATTGGACAAATGGTGACTCGAACCCATGACCTTTAGGCTATAGGTAGTGGAATTTTAACCACTTGAGATAAACGTACCACTTCGTCTAGGAGATTTGTTGTGGATATTTCTAGAAAGGTAGCAAAGGTTCCTAGTTATGAAATAGATGGTCTCTGCTAGGTAATCATGTGATTAATGTCTCTGCAATGGACAACCTGCTCATAAGATCACATATATTTTATTAATATTTTAAAGCATATATTTTTTTTATTATTATTTATATTTTATATATTAAATTATGTCATTTTGTTTACCAATTAACTTTTTTTGATTTATTCAATAATTAAAAGCAGCGTCATTAAACTTAACGTGTGTCACGTAAAATTGGGCAAAAGCCCAAAAGCCTCAATTGCAAAAAATTAATAATAAATTTGCGATTACCCAATTATTTAGATTAAACTGCAATTTAAACAAAGTTCATTTCATTTTCCATTTGAATATTATATCATAATAATTGATACGTATAATAGTTCATTTCTACATTATGTAGATAACCATCAACTGGCATCTCATGTACTCAAAACTCATATCAATATACAGGTTCATATGTACAAAGAACCACACATGCTACCCTGAGTTGTAATACCAATCAATCTCTCTTCGGTTCAAAAACCTTTTTCTCCATATTACCGAAAAACTAGGAAGAAGAATATCTTCATGTAGTTGTAATAAGTTCATCGAAAACATTAACTAAGGATCGATGATGGCGTTGTCTTTTTGCGTTGTCCTCCTCTGATTCTTGAATCGGTTACTGTTGTTATTCTGCTTTTTGTTCGATTATCGCTTTTGGGCTCTGCCAGTTCCTTGTTAAGTCCTTTTTGTAGGTGCAACATTTTCAGTAGGTGCAGAGACTTTGGGAAAATCCTACATTGTGTGTGTCTGTTCTGAGACGAATCCCGCTTTTTTAGGCCTGAAAAAAGTTGTCATTTTGCCTGTGTTCTGTTCCCGATGATTCCATCGTTATCTGAGTTCAGACGAAAGAAGTCACGAGCATGTCAAGCATCATACAAAACCTGTTTGTCTATGCAAATACAACCATCAGAACCTCAAAATGATGGAAAACTAGTATCCTCAAGAAAAACTAATTTCACCTGATCTGCTAATTTGTTGATCAAAGTGTTCACATGGAATATCAGACACTTTATGTGAGTTGTGATATTTTGAGCATTCAAAAATTAGTAAAACTGTTAGTATATACTAATGTTTATGGGCAACATCAAACACCAAACACATTTAAATTCATACACAGCACAATCATAGTTAGTAAGGTGCGTTTGGTTCAAAATTTCTCATTAGGAATGGTAACGGGAATGAACATGGAGTATTTGTAGTAATTAATGAGTATAAAAGATGATCAATTCACCTTCATCATATTTTTCTACGGGTAATAAGAATAAAAATAAGTGAATCATTCCACTATTTCTCAAAATAAGTGAATCATTCCACTATTTGTCCCTTTTATTCCAAGTTAGAGCACAATTCTAACAATGTAACCACCATTGAGACAATCATATCTCCAACATATCCCTTTCATTATGGGGCGTAAAGGGAAAAGAGATTTTCATTGACATTCTTACTGAACAATTTGAACCAAGTGCCCCTTAAATGTATAAGCACACATAACTTAAAAATAGGCGAGTTACCTGGACTCGATAACACAGCACGTGGACGTGGATACAAAACTGAATACAAAACTGATATAAATGTACAAATTGGTTACATAATCCAGTGCAAATTTGAATAATCTGAAGAAAATTGATCTTCAGACTCTTCATAGCAAGCTCAAAACTTGAAAATCATTAAAGATAAAAAAACAAAAAAAACAACAAAAACAAACAAAAAAACTCAATCTACTATAACTGACTGCAGTATTTAGTTTTCAACTTGTGTACTATTTCAGAGACGGTGGCTTTGGATGAGAGGATTTCCCAGTAATGGCTTTCTTTACCTTGGCAATTGAGTGTTTCACTTTTGATCCAACACCTGAAATTATGTTGTGCGATTTCTTATGAGAGATTTTCACATCTGCGTCTGCTATATCAACCATGACCGCTGCTTCAGAACTCAATTCTGATCTCTTTTGTTAACTCAATTCATCTACATCATTATTTCTTCTTCAGTTTTTGCATTTTCACGCTGACACCCATCAGGTTTAATTTTCTGCATGCAGGTCTTCTGTGTGGGTAGTTGGTTCTTCATCTATGGTGGAATGCTCTGCCATCTTCGAGGTTGCACTTCATCTGAGCCACAAATTTCATCCTTTTGGCTATGTTTCTCACTATCTTTTCCTTGTACCAATTCAGGTAGTGGAGGATTTCACGCTTTCTTGTGATATGCTCTTCTTTCTTCTTGCGATTCTTTATTAACTTCAGAATTCTCAATGGTTTTGTGTAATGTATTAGTGGGAGCTTCACATGTTATATATTCATCTAATTCCTTCGGCATTTCTCTTGCAGCTGCATCTATCTCTGGAAATTTTGAATTTTAATTTAGTAACCCTTCATCTTCTGCTATTTCATTTTCAGAGTCATCAGCTCCGGTTCTGTTTTCTTCCTCATATGGAAATGCTACAGTAGACCTGTTTAGCTGTGCAATCCATAAAGCAAGCATATCGATATGTGACAAAGAACAAGAGAACAACATAGGAGAACATTTGAAAAGTATAGCTTGGTAGAGTTTAAAGTTCTTGCAAAAGCAATCTGATGCAAAATTGCTAATTTTACCTTTGGAGGAAAGATGGACGAAGATTTAATCTGATGTATAATGCTGAAAAGTGGATTTTAGAGAACCTACCTCTTCATTTGAATTATGAGCTCCTCCTGAGCCTCTTCAGTGTGTATTGCAGTTGTAACCTCTTGAGCACTCTTCGACTGCTCTTTTTGGTCTTGGCCTCTATCAATTGATTCTTTTCTCAGAAGATACTCCCTCTGTCCCCACAGTTAGGTTCATATGTGAAGTTGCACGTTGTTTAAGAAAACTTAAATCAGTGTAGGAGAGAGAATAAAGTGTAAGGGTATTTTGGGTGGTTGTATGAGATAAAGTGTAGGAGAGAGAATAAATTAGAATAAAGTAAGAGTGACATTTTTTAAATTTAAATGATATTGTGAGGGTGTAGTTTATGGAGGGTATTCCATTTTAGGGGTGTGAAGTTAATTGTGGGACGTCCCGAAAAGGAAAGTGTGAAAATAACTCCGGGACAGAGAGAGTAGTAGTTATGTTTTTCTCCCCTTCTTTTTCGTTTTAATTGGTTTACTTCTCACCTCATGCTTAGGACATGTTTCACTCTCTCTGTTCTCATCCTTTAGTCGTTCAGGATTTTCACTAAGGATTTGCTACTCTCGAGAATGTATGTCTCTATCTTCACTTGAGTGTTATGCTTTTATATCTTTGGTTGCTTCTAGAGTGATTCAGTATATGCTTCTTCCTTTAACATACCATCTGTTTGTTCTCCTGTTTAAACAAGTCAGTTTCTATTAAGCTTTCTTGTCATGAATCATGATCATCAACATTATAATTTTTCACATATTGCATGCACTATAAGAAAAATGCACTCCCTGTAAAAATTGAATGTACCTCTGATTAGGTTGTTAATCAAAATTTATAGTTTCGGTAAGTCACTTCTTTTATTGTAATAATTAAAAATCTCTTAAATTTACTAAATATGAGAGATATAGTATATATATATATAGTGAGAGACACACAACAAAGAAATCAAGTTTCAAGATGTTTACGTCTATATCCGAAGGTAGCATTGTCTTCAACTCATTCGCTTCTCAATAACACATCTAATTTTGAAGTTTATCTTGCTACTTTTTGTGGAAAAACCCATTAATTTACCTGAATTATCTCCTAAATTAATTGTAGTATGCAAAGCAATGCAGTTTATGCTTGCTAAATTCTGATCTATGACATAAAATATTTGCTAGCTACTTATTCATCATGCGGACCAAATATTTGCCACTTAATAATGCACGTGTTTAAACAAAAATAAGGACACAAACAATATATTAGTTATAATTTTTTTAATTGTATTATATTTTGAATTGAAATATTTTTTTAAATTACGCAATTACAAAAATTATGGGACTTAAATTACGCAATTACAAAAATTATGGGACTAAATTAATTTTCTTAACTATCTTGGGACTAAATCGAAAAAAGCAGATAGTTATGGGACCAAAATGACTTTAAACTCGTCTCGTCTACCGACGTGGACCTATGATCCTATATTGATTATACTTAATTTAGTCTTGGTCTTATTTGTTTATTAATTAATTATACCAACTTTGTCTGATTTGTTGGCATTATTTGTTTATTAATTGTACCTAACTTTGTCTGATATGTTGGTCTGATCTGTTTAATTAATGGGTCGGATTAGGATATTTCAAACAGTCTAGTTATTCAAATATGGTTGACCTTTTAAAAATTTTGAGTTGACAGCCTAACAAATTTAATTCTAAAAAATTTCATAGTGCGTATTAAAAATTCACAAATACTTAAATATTCCGCCTTTTCTTAATTATTCCAGGTACACAAGATTTTGTATGAAATAATAATTTCCCATTTTACATTTCATATTAAAGTAAACCCCGAATTTAGAAAAAAAAAAAAAAAGAGACAGATCTACATAATGTAGAAGTGAACTATTATATGTATCAATTATTATGATATAATATTCAATTGTAAAATAAAATGAACTTTGTGTAGATGAAAATAATTGTGAATTTCATTGAAGGGACAGATTTGCAGAGATACAAAATGAGAGAATGTGATAACTAATCCTAATACGTAGCCAATCACACAGGAACAGTCAATTGTATTTTATACACATCAACATATTAACCTTTTATCACCTCAATTATTAAATATTTTCCCTCAAAATTTGTTGATTTGATTCTTTATGATAATAACACACACTCTCTCTCTCTCTTCTGTTTTCTCTCTCAAACACACAAAACTTTCATACTCGGATCTAAACAACAAGAATGGAGGAAGCTTTGGTTGGAGCTGGCGTCGGTGCCACCGTTCAAGTTCTGCTCCAAAATCTGATCTCTGTTACCCTCAACGAGTTCAAACTTCTTCGAAATTTTAAATCAGACTTGGAAAAGCTAAGGATCACTTTGGCCACTGTTCAGGAATTCGTATGTGATGCAGAGACGAAGCCAGTAACGGATGTACCTGTCAAACGATGGCTGAAGAAGCTGGAGGATGTCGCTTTCCAGGCTTACTATCTTTTCGATGAGCTCGATTATCTCCATCTTCGCAACAACCGCCGTAAAATGGAGCACAAAAAAACTGCATTCAAGGACAAGATCAAATCCATGGCCGACCGCCGCAAATTCGGTCATAAAGTTAGGGATATCAACAAGGATTTTGAATCAATAAACAGAGAAGCTAGCTGTCTTGGCCTTCAGGCTAGACTTGCGGCTTTACATGCTTCTGGAGTTGCATCTGGAAGCTCAGAAACCGATTCATTCACCTGCGATCCTGTTTTTCTTGGAAGAGGCGAGGATGTACAGCGAATAGTGGAGAAGCTCACTAATTTCCCTGCTGATCAAGTATTTCACATCCTTCCAATTGTCGGGATGGGTGGAATGGGGAAGTCAACCTTGGCTCGGGAAGTCCTCAAGGTACAAACTCGTTTCCAGACTCGTATTTGGGTTCATGTTTCTGCACAATTTGATGCCATTATGCTTTTCAAGAAAATGCTTATGATATTGACTTCAAAAGATGATAAAGTTGAAAACAGGGAGGTTGTTTTGAAAAATCTTAAAGAAGCTTTGGAAAACAAAACATATCTCCTTGTTCTTGATGATGTTTGGAATGACGATGGGCTCTTGTGGGAAGGTTTCATTAATTCCCTCTCTGGAATTACTTCCACCAAAGGCAACGCCATTATTGTTACCACCAGAAAAGGAAATGTTGCTTCAATTGTTGCAACACTTCCTATCCATGATATACAAGGCTTATCAGAAGATAGTTGTTGGTCAATTATCAAAGCAAAGGCTTTTGGACGACACACGATTCCATCAGAGTTTGAAAATCTTGGAAAAAATATTGCAAAAAGATGTCAAGGTTTGCCGTTGGCTGCCAACGTAGTGGGGGGAGTGTTGCGTGGTAAATCCAAAGAAGAGTGGGTCTCAATTCAAGAGAATTGGCTTTCTGATAAAGTTGAAGGAGATTTTATCCAAAATGTACTGAAATTGAGCTTTGATAACTTGCCTTCACCATCACTCAAGAAGTGTTTTGCTTTATGTTCGATCTTCCCAAAAGGTACTAACATTAAAAGGGAAGACTTAATTGAGCTTTGGATGGCAGGAGGATATCTTGAAGCTGATCAAAAAATTGATATGGAGGTTGTAGGCAACAAGGTTTTCAATCATCTTCTGCACAACTCTCTGTTGCAAGTTGTGGCTAGAGATGTGTACAACAATGTGTTTAGTTGTAGCATGCACGATTTAGTGCATGATGTAGCTATGAAGGTGAATAATAATATTTCAGATGAATTTTGTGGAGATGAGTCAAAAGAAATGGTCAAATATGCGCGTACACCGTTCTACAGAGGTGGAATTTCTGATGTCATGTTTTCAAACTTCAAAAATTTGCATGGTTTAACTCTGGTGGGTTATGATGTTGAAGAGTTGCCAAGTTCAATCGGGGAGCTAATGCATTTGAGATATCTTAATATTTCCGAAACAAATATTAAAGATATACCAGATACGATTGGTAAACTTTATCACTTGCTGACATTGAGAGCAGAGTCATATGAATTAAGGAAGCTGCCAAATACGTTAAAGTACTTGATTGGCTTAAGGCATCTTCATGTGTCTCGTGATGATATAGAATTGCCTGGTGAGTTGGGAAAATTGACTTGTCTTCAAACAATACCATACTTTCGAGTAGGAGACGAAGAGGGCCATCGAATTGTAGAGCTCGGGAGCTTGAAAAACCTGAAAGGGAGACTGGAGATTTTTAGTCTTGAAAAAGTGAGAGATGAAGAAGAGGCAAAGAGTGCATGCATATTTCAAAAGCCAAACATTGTGGAGTTAGTGTTGCATTGGAGTGATTCCACAAAAGGTGAAACAAATTGCGAGAATGTGTTGGACGGCCTCCAACCACATCCAAATCTGAAGGGGTTAGAGATTGTTGGATTCAAAGGCAAACAATTTCCGTCATGGGCTTTGAGGATGTGGGTACAAGTTGAGCGCCACTGGCATGGACTTAATAATTTGATGGAGATAAGACTAGAAAGCTGCGAATGTGAAGAAATTCCAATGATGGGGCAGTTGCCACAACTCAGATCTCTTTATTTGGTTGATCTGAGGAATGTGAAATCCATTGGTTCTTCATTATATGAAGTTTGCAGGGACACAGATGCCGTGTTTCCCGCACTTGAACGCCTCGAACTACGGGACATGCCAAACTTGAGAGAGTGGGTAGAAGTGGAATTGGCAAGTGCATCTGATAATCAATCACGTCAAGTGGAGGTATTTCCTTGCCTTGAATACTTGGTGATCAGCAATTGCAAAGAATTGAAGAGTGCTCCAAGTCATTTCCAATGTCTTAAAGAATTGGTAATTAAAGACTGCGAAGAGCTCATGAATTTATCAGCTGAAATGGTAGAGTCATGTGCGCCGTCACTCAGGTGCTTGGAATTAGGAGGATTAAGGAAGGTAATGAATATGCAAATGATAATTGATTGTCTGCATAAAATGCCTTGTCTCACAACATTGGATCTTACTTCACTTCCCAAATTCATCATCCCTGAGACTCCTACTTTTCCTAGCTTGCGAGAATTAAGCATGGGTCCTGATTTGGATTCATGGGATTGTGTTTCGTTTAAGGAGGCTGTTGATGGAATATTAATTCGATTAACATCCCAATCACTTCGTGAATTGGAATTACATGGGATGGAAGATTGGGAATCTCTCCCGGATCAACTTCAACATCTCTCTGCTCTTGTCGAGTTAAATCTATTTGATTTTGGAATAGAAGAAGTGCCTGAATGGTTTGGAAATCTCTCATCTCTACACACATTACATCTCCGTAATTGCATGAAGTTGAGGAGACTGCCCTCTGTGGAAGCAATGCGGCGCCTCACCAACTTAACTCGCTTGGTTATTTATGATTGTCGTCTATTAATAATAGAGAGAGGCATTGAACAACAAAGTAATGATCATGATTCCCAGTGGCCCAACAAGAAAGATGACATTTGAGAATTTGTTGGAGAACAACTTTCTTTTTGGAGAGAATCTGATAGGAGCGTCCCAATTCATTATGGTTTTGGTATTTGGGATCTCAATTAATATTTTACAGCATATATTTTTTTATTATTATTTATATTTTATATATTAAATTATGTCATTGATTTATTCAATAATTAAAAACGACATATTCAACTTAACGTGTGTCACGTAAAATTCGGGCAAGAGGAACTTCCCGAAAGCCTCAATTGCAAAAAAAAAAAAATTAAAATTTAATAATAAATTTGCAATTACCCAAGATTAAACTGCAATTTGAACAGAGTTCATTTCATTTTCCACTTGGATACTATATCATAATAATTGATAGTATAATAGTTCATTTCTACATTATGTAGATAATCATCAACTGGCATCTCATGTACTCAAAACTCATATCAACATGCATAACAAAGAACCACGCATGCTACCCTGAGTTGTAATACTAATCAATCTCTCTTCAGTTCAAAAACCTTTTTCTCCATATCACCCAAAAACTAGGAAGAAGATTATCTTCATATAGTTGTAATAAGTTCATCGAAAACATTAACTAAGGATCGATGATGGGGTTGTCTTTTTGCAACCCAAAAAAGCTTCTTCATAAAACATACAATACAAAACCAAGAAATTGTCGTCTTAGCAAGTTCATCAAGATGCCATTTTGGTCCTTTTAAACAGCAATTTCCTCATCACAACCTGGTAGATACATATCATCACACACAGAATGTTAAGATATGTAAATGGTTTGAGAAATCGATGATCAAGTTCCAATAATAAGACAAAGATTACACTCTAGAGCTTTTAGATGATTGCTTGTAGAAGTCAGTTTTATGAGAGAAAACAGAAATGCTCAAACAGACAAAACAATGGTGGCATAGCCCCTATATTGTCCCAAAACTTTTTTTGTTTGACCGGTCAAATGATGACTCGGACCCATGACCTCATATCATAGGTAGTGGATCTCTAACCACTTGAGTTATTTCACTCCGTCCATATTATTCCAAAACTACCTAGCCTTTGTGTGATTATCTTTGAGTAATCACACCAATCTCACAACATAAAACCTAATCAAATCACATCATTGGAGATTTGTAATCAACTACTATATATCCAAGATGATAAATCTATACGAGGAATAACATGATTATCCTAGCAGTTAAACCTCCATCCTACCAAACATAGCATAAAAAAAGAATGGGCAAAAAACAGGACAAAACTTCAAGAAAAGACCAACTGAAAAAGCCAAATAAGTTTGAACAAGATTAATATTGATAGATTAAAAGGGAAGAACAATTAAATAGCAAAATACCTGTAGATGTGAAATTATGCGAAGGAAGCCATTCAAATGCCTTCAAAGACTGCAGAGAACTCTTCTCATAATCATATTGATCAGCTTCTTCTCCCTGTACCCTCACCTTCACCTTTGGATACACTTTCAACAAGAACAAACAAAAAAAAAACACAAAATTCAAAAAACCCAATTCAGAAAACAATAAAACAACTCAAAATCATGTCAAAAAACAAAAGTTGAAACAATAGAGCCAAACTATTGCATTAGTTATGCAAGTCATCAGAGTGAGCACGAATTTAAGCTTGAGATAAAAAAATTAAATTCATTAATCGAGTTGATCAATTTTGAATTTCGAGTTACTAATCGAGTCGTGTTTGAGTATAACATTCCTAGGCTCGGCTTATTTCATTTGCATCATTTTTTTTTTCTTTATATTGTTGTACTCCCTCATTATACAAATCAATTCATAAATTATACAATCACTTATATTCTATAAAAATAGTTTTTTAGTCCCGTAACAATGAATATTTTATTTAAGGACAATATATTTTAATTTTGGCAAATTGAAAACTTATTCAATGGAAGTCTAGATGTCAATTTAGGCCTCAAAAAGATCATGATAAGCATCAGTTTACTAGGCATGGAACAGAGGATCATCGCTCGTGTATAAAATTATTGTTTGTTTTTTTTTGCACTGAGTCCATGAATTAAAATGTTATGTACAAATTCTGCCCTTTCTGTGTGTGAGCATGTATAAAATGGAAAAATTGTAATTTTGGTCCCATGAAAATTTTTCAACGACAATGTTAGTCCCACATTCTTTTTTGGTCCTTTTTTTTTTGTAAAAATAGTCTCAACCATTATTTTTTAGGATCAAAACTGCAATTTTATCTCATTCTCTTGGGACCAAAACTGCAATTTGTATTTCTTTTAGGACCAAAACTGTAATTTTTTTGAGATTAAAAATGTCAAAAAAAAACTATTGAGACCAAAAATTTAAAAAAAAAAATACCATTTTACAAACCACTAGTTCTCTCAGAACCGAAAATACAATTTACCCGGTATAAAATTGACCGCTAGAATCTATCCTGAATGTTGTGCCTAAAAAAATCCTCTGTTCTCCTTTTGTGTACGGTTGTCACGATTTCTTTTTTTTGAATTAATGCACTGTCAAACATGGGTCATGGGTGTTTCCTCCTTTAATCAAAGACAGCAAAGTGGGTCTTCTTTCCTCGAATTTAATTGCTGAAATTGACCTCCTTGTTTTTGCCTTCAACTGATACGTCTGAAAATATTCAGAATGACCAATAAAAATATGAAATTTAATAACAAAAATCATGCAAATTTCACATGAATCACCCGTCAGTTAAAAAAAAATGAATAAAAATGCTCAACAACTTGATAAAACGGTCAATGGACATTTTTACTACTCTTTTTTAAAATGACGAGATATATTTGTGTAATTTAAATTAAAAATTTACAAGACATTTTTAATTATATTATCAAAGTTATAGGGAATTTTTTTCAATTTACACTAATAATTAATAATATATATGTTAAAACACAATATTATGGTAGGGTAAAATATATCAATCTCATATACTGTGCATGCCATTACACTGCTTTCATCTAATTAATTTCCACTACTATCTGGGTTTTATGCATTAATTCTTGTTGGCATGCATCACTCTCCGGAACAATCAATTGTATTGATATTAAGATATCAACCAAAAGCATATACAAACCCAAGAATTTCAAGTACTGCACCTATAATATTTTTTGTTTAGAAAATAAATTATTTGAAGAGGTGTCATCATTTAAAGCATTCTCAACAATTTAGACAACATTTT